>PYAF01002488.1:152646-173266 GCA_007407185.1 Glycine tomentella
AAACAAAACATATGCATTTAATACCAGTCAATTTACAGAAGGAAACTCATACGTTCATGGCCTTTCCACAATAAGATGATTAGCTAGCCATAGGCTTCAAGAACACCAAAGCAATTGGATGAAACATGATTATGCAGAACTTTGACTCCAAATCTTGATTCCTAGGGTTTTCTCTTACTAAAACTCTCTATTCTGTGTGCAATTCTATCCCAGTGTGTCTCTCTATGCCTCCCTATCCTTTTATAATCCAGAAAACTCTCCTATATATCGAGTATTTTAATTATAGTAACAAAGCAAAACTTTCTTCCTAATTTCGAAACATATATCTTCTTAATTCAGGAAAGAAAATCATAACCACGCGAGTCGCGTGGATTGGCAGAAAGGATTGGCGCGTGTCGCGTGGAACTTGAAGTGCTTCGCGTGAAAAGTCAGTGAAGAATTGCTTATTTCTTTGAGTACTGACGCGACCCGCGTGGATTACCAAGTGTGTCGCGTGGAAGGTCAGAGCTGAAATGGCTTAAACCTGGAAGTTCCCACGCGACTCACTTGAATAACGACGCCACCCGCGTGATCTTCTCTGGTCTTCCAAATGGCCCGCGTGGATGTTGGCGCGACTCGCGTGATTCTCCAGATCTTGTTATTTGCTTTTAATTCCCTCTTTTTTTTTCCTGCAAACACTTAAATGATATTAAAATTTATAATGCAAAATACTAAATATGACTAATTTTTAGAACTATTTCCTAACTATTTAATAAAAATATGACCTAAAACTAATCTATAATTAAGATGTGTTTGCAACACATCAAGATGGTAAAAGGAGTAGAACTTTCAGACAATGGAAAAACGAATGGAAGTATGAAGTACACCTTCTCTATGAGATCAAGAACATGTTGATTATCAACGAAGTCAACCAAAAATTGTTTACCAGATAATGAACTCTGCTGAAGGTTTCCCAGTATTGGGATAACATCCACCTCGGTTGTGTGTCACAATATGCTCTTGGCCACTGCATGATAAGTTAAGAATCATAATAAAAAATGAATGAACAATGACATATACAAATGAATCCACAGTTAACAAAAAGTAAGAACGAAAATGAAACACATGATTGATTTCATTATTTGTTCATGAACAGGTAAACAGGAGAATTGATAGTTAAGAGCAAGGTAGAAGAAGATACCAATTGGGCCGGGTTAATGTACCTAAAACTGCCAAGCATCAAGCCAAGCATTCCTATGAAGGCTGATTCAACATGAAAAACCAAAGCATAACGAAAACAATTATAAAATTTAAAACACTCGTGACAATATAAGCCAATTTGAGGTAAATATAAACTTTATCTGCCCACCACATTGATGATATCCCTGAAATTACCTGTTAGCTACCATTCGAAGCGGTCTAAAAGGCCATATATTGGATTTGAAACATCTGCTACAGGAACAAGAGAACCAGCTCAAGCATGCGAAAGTGCTCCAGCACCTTCTTTTGAACACATAAATTATGTTTATAATTTCTAATAAACAAATATTGTCAATCCATTTGCATTTAATTAAAGTCAACATGCGAAATCACAAACATCTAACAGTCACTTGTCAATTTGGTTCATAACCAACCAAATACATATCAAATACATCCTAAAAGTTTGTGCTATAACCACTAATGGTGTGTCAGCATCTTCTTTTTAAAGTCTAACAAATACGCTGCCCATTTGTTCTGAATTGTTGTTATGAACGCCAGGTCTAATGGTGTCGCATCTACAAACCACTGCATCATACATAAGCATAGGAACATAACCCAATTATATATAATGAATGATGTAGTCAGTTCATAGTTTAAAAAAGTTGACACACAGTGCATACAAAATTTAATATACCTTGTTCCATTCACTCTTTACATACCCGCTGACTATGTTCCACATCCAATGCATGACGTAATAGCCACATTCATACCCTCCTGTTTGAAAGTGGCTCTAAAAACAAACAACAAATATTATATGTGAATTTTCGCCGTATCAAACATGAACGCCTACAAAAGGAATTGTCCACGACATAATGATTAAATGCCTAACCTTGACTTCAATCCATTTTGGTGTCACATTAGGCGTTGTAACACGGAATGTTGGCTTCAATGTCTTCATTTCCCTGAATTTTCATCAAAATACATGAATAAGGGTTAGGCTATTACATAGATGCTTCTTTTAATCAAATACGTCAACTAACTTGTTAATTGCGGTTTTGATGTGAATATCAGGCGTCCTAAGTAATGAGCAAAACCAAACAACTTCATAAGACCAAGGACATAGCACAACAAGTTGCTAGTGGGCCCTGCAATGAATATAATTGTTACTTATTATCATCCACATTTAAGCAAACATATCCAAACCATTACTTTTGCTTACTGATTGAAGTAAGCTCCTAGGTACAGTTGTCGTTGTGATTCCTTGACCCATGTTTCAATGTATTTTTGACACTCTTCACTTCGTTCCTTTGCGCAGTGTATCGATTGAGGCTCAAGAAATCCGTAGACCGATCCATGCCCTAAGCTTGTAGTTTGTTCTTCCATAAACCTAAGTTTAACACATTTCATGTCAAAATAAAATAGCATTCCAATGTTAAATGACCTACAAATCATATTATTTACTGCACATTGTGAAACTTAATGTACTTACATCATCCATAACTGTAGGTTAGATATGTTCAAACATTTGTCGCCTGAAACAATTTCGTTGACATCCGAAAAGGTAATGAAGAATGATGTCACTGCATTAGGGAGACCAAATTTAGCTCCATCCCACACCAACTCCACCGGCTTCTTGTAAAAATCAAATAGGTTCCGAATCAGGTCGCCCAATGGGTCATCTCCACAATCAGTGTCCGTCCTTTGCACCGGTTCATTGGATTTTTTTGTACACTCTTTTGAATCCTATCATTGTAAATAACAACGTCATGTTAATTAAATTTTGAATACCTAACATAAACAACAAATTATTTTTTAATTCAAACAACTTGTAATATAAATGAAAATCTGGATTCATGAATACCTGGGGAGCCACAAGCCTGACAAGATGTGTGGGCCACGCAACAAATGTGCCAAGGGTATCTTTCACATATTGGATTTCAGATGATGGAATAGGGACTTCAGCATCCCCATCAATAATTTCCTTGACAATAACTCTTACCACATCATCTGCATAAGCCACATTGTGTATCATGGCCACCCCGTGCTCAACTTTTCCCAAAGCAACCAGCTTGGTAGATTGATCACACACCACATGTAGTCCCATGGTAGGTACCACGTTGGTGACATGGTCTTCAGCTGATGGATTCGCTGCATTTTCAGCACAACTCCCCTTTACGCTTACACGTGCAACTATTTGCTGAAAATCCAAGTCACCCGGAGGGGACAGTGGTGATGCCATTTGGGACAACTCCATTTTGATCACCTCCTTTAATTCCTCTTTCATGCTGTCCTTAACCTCTTGTGTGATTTTCTCAATTGTTTTTTTTGTTGCTTTTTCTTGTTCTCTCTTCCATTCTTCTTTCATATTATGAATCAAGTCCGCCAAATTAGATTGACTAATGGATGGCAAAGAACTACCAGAACCATGGGATGACTGTCCAAAATATTGGCGTATGGTGACACCAGTCCCTGCTACACGAACACGCCCAGGGTGCTCTGGTCTTCCTAGTGCAGTGTTTAGAATATCATTTCGACCATGGGGAACAAAGCTCCCCTGTGTTTTTTGTTCTTCTAACGAGTCCTACATGACCAATTACACAACAACCACAAAATCAGAACGTCGTTTACCATGCATTAGTAATATAACACAAAAATATGATATTGACTCACTATTCTATCTGATATTTCTTGGTTCGCTGTTGATGTTATTCTTCTATATTTCTTTGTTCGAGCCATCTTCCACTTAACATGCCTTGTAATTGGAGAAGGTGGGTCATCGACCAATGTAGGGTTCTCGGTGTATTCGGCATCCCATTGTCTTTTCTTGATCTTTTCTTCCATCGGTTTTTTTTCAAGCAACTCATAACCCCCTCGAGATAGGACGTGTGGGCAATCATTGAACTTCTGAATTTCCTGGGCCTTTTTTCTCACACCCTGTGTGTAACATAAAATATGACACGACTTCAACATTTAAGTAAATGAAAATGAGTAACAATTGATAACAATTTCAATCAGTATTGTTAACAAGTTATGTAACCTGCCAATTAGGATTTTCCCTGCTTGCTGCAAATGCCACCCAAGTATCGTGATCTAGCCCATACTTAACACAAGGAATGTCTTTATCTTCAGCCTGTTTATCACCATATATGTATTTACATGTCAGCGAAGACTAAATTGCCTTCATCTGGTGGCCACAGATGACATCACCTTCTTCCTCACTTGAAGTGGTTTCGGAATGTCAAATTTTCCCTGCACCAATAACAACAACTCACATTAAGTGTATTACTTTTGTGCTACAATTAATTGACTTAACCAAATAAGAAACAAACAACTTCTTTTGAAATACCAAAATATCCTCCCATATTAGCTACTTTAGATTTTCCGGCACATCTTTCCAATTTTGGTGGATGATAGGGATTTTTTCTCGTGCTACAACTCCTAGGCAGCTGTGGAACTTGTGTCTGTGAGGACCAGATCCTCTCCTAGTTTGAGGATTTACTTGAACGGTTGGTCTACGCTGGTCCAAGTTTCGTGATGTCAAGCTTCGTAGTCGCGTTGATTGCCATGTCTTCCTCGATGGACACTGTGAAGGTTCATCAAAAGGCGGAGGGGACCGCAGTGGTGTTGCCATTATTGTCTGAAAAAACAAAATCAAACCAATTAACACATCATCATTTAACAACAAACGTAAATATAAATGCAAATTAAACAATTAAGTAATACCCTTCATGAAAGATAAAAATGTGATTTCATAAAGCGTTACACAAATTCTTTGACATTGATAACTTAAGAGTTATTGTTTTCCCACAAGCCTTCTTCATGATCCGTATGATTTGCATGCTCATCATCCATCATATGTTCATCAGAAATGACAGATATGTGCGTAAACAATGGCGCCACCTCATGTTTGTCTTGTGGAGGTTGTTGACGTTCATCGACTATGCCAGTTGTTCTTCCTTGAATGACCACAGACAACCTTGAGTTTGAAGGATCCTGCACATAAAAGACTTGTCTGGCTTGCTCAGCCATAATGAAAGGCTCGTTTTTGTAACCTAATTTATCAAAATCAACTAACGTAAAACCAAATTGGTCTACATGAACGCCAGTGTTTCCGTTAACCCAGTTACACTTAAAGACCGACGCTCTGAATTCATTATAATCAACTTCCCATATTTCTTCAATGATACCAAAGTAAGGCATCGAAGCTCGAATCGGCTTTTTATCTTATGCACTAGAGAAGTGTTCCGAAAAAGCCTCAACACCGACACCGCTGATCTGTACACAACTTCTATCATCCTGTGATTTTGTGTAAAAGGAGTAGTTGTTGATATCGTATCTCTTTCAAGTAGGGACATTAAGGTTTGGGCCCAATGCTAGTAGAGTTAACTTTAGTGAAGCATTTTCATCTGCAAGGGTTTTGTCTCTAAACCACTTAATGAAAGTCTTGTTATGCTCTTGCAGTGCCTTCATGAGGTTCAACTTTGGGTGCAGATCTTTGATGTGTTGTTTGTGCATCTCTATGTAAGGCAAAACCTGTTGTGTGTTAATCAAAATATACAAATGAGCTTGTTCAACCTGTTGTTTGGTCATAGTGATGACATTGAAGCCTCGTGTACCGTGGCCTCCCCCTGATAAGTCATGACGCGTCTGTGGAATCCCAACAGGTTTAAGTGCATCCACGTACTCGGAACATAACTCAATACATTCTTCAGCAACATACCGTTCAACAATTGAAGCTTCTGGTCGGTAATGATTTTTGGTGTAACCTTTGAAGACCTTCATGTGCCGCTCAACAGGATACATCCATCGTAAAAAAACCGAACCACATAACCTTATCTCTCTAACAAGATGGACAATTAAATGCACCATTATGTCAAAAAAGAAGGCGAAAAAAACATTTCCAATTGACTAAGCACAATGGCAGCCTCGTTTTCCAGGTCATCCAGCTGTGTAGGGTCAATAACTTTGCTACAAATTGCATTAAAGAAAAAACATAAACGAGTAATGGAAACCCTTACTTTGTCAGGCAAGGTACCTCGAATGGCGACGGCCAACAATTGTTGCATTAAAATATGGTTGTCATGAGATTTCAAACCTACCAATTTAAGCTCCTTCATAGACACAAGGCTCTTGATATTTGAAGAGTATCCTTGTGGGACTTTCAAAGTTCGCAAACATTGACAAAAACTTTTTTTCTCCTTTGTTGACATGGTGTGACATGCTGGTGGCAAATACACTCGACGACCCTCTGATATGGGATGCAATTGTTCACGTATACCTAATTCAACCAAATCTTGTCGACTTTTCAAACCATCCTTAGTTTTTCCTTTTATGTTCAGTAAGGTTCCAATTAAGCTGTCGCTTACATTTTTCTCAACATGCATCATGTCTATACAATGCCGAACTTCTAGATCGGACCAGTACGGAAGATCAAAGAAAATGACCTTTTCTTCCCAGTATTCTTTTCCGTGGCTTCCTTTTTTTGTGTCTTCCCAAAAATAGTGATAATGTCCTTGACCCGGTCATAAACTTGCTTCCCATTTAGTGGCGTAGGTGCAATTTCAGTCTCCTGGCGTCCATTAAAAGCTTTTTTCATTCGCCGACAAGGGTGGTAAGGTTTGAGAAATTTACGGTGTCTATTATACACTGTTTTCTTGCCATGTTTTAGTTGCAGGTAGCTTGTTTGTTTCTCGCAGATAGGACATGTGTGATGGCCCTTTACACTATAACCACTCAAATTCCCATATGCGGGAAAGTCGTTAATGTGCAAAAAAGCATTCCACGCAACAAAAAACGTTGTTTGGCATTTGCATCAAACACTTCAACGCCGTCAACCCACAATTTCCGCAAGTCTTCAATCAACGGACTCAGATAGACATCAATATCATTGCCTGGTTGTCTTGGACCAGATATCATCATAGCCAGCATAATGTATTTCGCTTCATGCATAGCCAATGAGGGAGGTTGTAGATCATCAACAAAACAGGCCATGAACTATGGTTGGTACTTAAGCTACCAAAAAGATTCATACCATCTAAGGCAAGACCAAGCCTTAGGTTTCTTGGCTCTGACCCAAATTCTGGGTATAAAGAATCAATCTTCTTCCATTGGGGAGAATCAGTAGAATGCCGTAGGAACCCATCAGCTACTCTTCCTTCTGCATGCCAACTAAAATGTTTGGCATCATTTTCATTAGAAAACAACCGCTTAAATGTGGGAATAATGGGAAGATACCAACAAACTTTTGCTGGGCACCGTTTCTTTGGGGTTGCATCATGATCACTATCATCATCCTTCACTTTGTACCGAGAAACCCCACACGTGAGGCAATTACACAGTGTCGCAAAGTCACCCCTGTACAAGATGCAATCGTTAGGGTAGGCATGTATTTTTTGGTACTCAAAACCCACTGGACATAATATCTTCTTCGTATCATAGTGATTTTTCGGGAGAACGTTGCCTTCAAGTTCACCAAACCTAACACAGCTGGCATCCTTGTGAATGTTGTGCACCCCGCATACAATGGCTTATTTGAATCACTTTCTAATTGGTCATAGTAAGGTGCATGTGATTGACGAAAACCCTCTTGGCCAATATCACGTATCATTTCTTCCAACCGACACCCAAATACGTCGTCATGAGTTACAGTTTCAGACATTGATGGCACGTCTGACAATTCTCCATGCCAAATCCATTTAGTATAACTTTGGATAATGCCTTCACATATAAGATGTGACCTAATCTCATTCAATGATTGTCATCTTCCATTTGCACATTTAACACAAGGGCAGAAGAATTTACCACCCAACGATGGAGCATTAAGTTCAGCAAATTGCAAGAAGTATTCAACCCTATTCTCATAGTCTTCAGTGATACGCGGTTTGTTCATCCAACTGCGATCCATGTTTACTGTGGTGGTATACTAACAAGGTTATCCATCATGCGAAAACATTCGACCTACTTCATTCAAGGTGTAGCCCTATCCCATTCAGGAAGATTTAATTTTTGTACCTATTTCATGTGTCAAGGTGAACTATGGGTTGTCCACTTTGATAAAATTTTGGCAGCATTTCGCCTCCATCTCCAAGTACACCAAGTGAAACTAGTGACATGAAGTCACCACATCTTATATGTGCACCCAAAGATCAAAGCAAGATGCATTTATCCAAAATTTTATCAAAATAAACAAACCATACTTCACTTCAACACATGAATTAGGTACAAAAATAAAATCTTCCCAAACTGTCCAAATGAATAATTCAAGGTTCAATACAATGATTAATCCAAACTATCTGTATTAATCGTTGTACTAACTCTTGAACGGGACATTAAGGTTCACTAAAAATTGAGATAACTTTAAAACAAGGTATAACACATGTTACAACAAGTAAGTGTGATATGCAAAAAAGTGTACAAAAGACACACAAACCTCGTACAGCGGCCACAAACAACAATAGCAACCAGATTGACGACAACAGAACTAAATCCACTACTGTGATAGCCTCCTCAAAGAATGTCAGCTTTGACGCTGACTACCATCCCTTGCAACAAGCTGACATACATGTACCTGCAAACAAAATAAATAGCCCAGTCTGATGTTAAGACCATATTAACTTGCATCCTTAAATTAGGATGAAACTACAATTTCATCATATAGCATAGTTTAGATTCCATTTACTGAAATGATGACGCGGATTGGATTTTGTTCTAGATGGATTATGTGGATTTGAAGGGTGTTTAAAATCTACTTCCATATCAGTACTGGTACATGGAACTCATACTATTGAATTCACACCACAAAGGGGCCTTAAACAAGGTAACCCTCTTGCCCCACTATTGTTCAACATTGTGGCTAAGGGCCTCACCGGATTGATGAGAGAGGCTCAATCAAAGAGGCACTCTGGTAGCTATAAGGTTTTGAACAAAAATCTGGATATCAGCATTTTGCAATATGCTGATGATACCATTTTCTTTTGTGAAGCTTCAACAAAGAACGTTAAAGCTATTAAGGTGATGTTGAGGACCTTTGAATTAGTATGCGAGTTGAAAATATACTTTTTTAGATGAAGATGTGGTCTTTTCTCAGTCAACCATCTATCCCTTTCACAAACTCAACCTTAGCCCACAACACTTTTTTCTTAATTATTGTTGTTGAATAGGTATATGAACTCTTTTTTGAAAAAAAAAAGGTAATTACTAATTATTGTGTTCTCTGCTAACTTATAACCTAAAAGTAAACTTATGTTCCTATTTTTGTTCAGAAATGTTGTTCAACATGTCTTGCCAGCACTAGTTTTTCACCTTACCTACACATACATGTTTCAATCAGACAAAGTCTTCCATTGACACTACACATAGAAATGTCCCCTTGCCACTTGTATTTCATTTTGCCTTTCAATTAATTTTTTTGTATGTATAATAACAAATGTGTTAAGTGTTGAAATTGTTTTAAAAACAAATTTTGATAGCAAACACAAGGTATGCTGGGTATTTTTGTCACGGGATAGCGGCATTAGTTGTTGACCATAATTACTTGCAAAATACGTAGCATGCTTCTTATGTCCACAAATAACAGAACAAGCTGGCCATGATACCAATACTACGAAACAGACAAAGTATGCAAATGCATAACAAAATCAACTTATGTATGCTAAAAATAAGAGACACAACTTACAAGACAAACAAACAGCGATCTGTAAAGCTCTGAAGGTTGGATGTCCTCAAATGCATGTAGAATGCCCTCCCTACAAATGAATGTAAAATGCCATTAAAATGACATGGCCCAATGGGTCAAATCGAAGTTCATTAAATAGGTCCTTTATTAAGACTTACACTGCTAAATCCTCATGATAGAGAGGTGTTTGTTTAACAGCTGCAACTGATTTACATGTTTCCCACAATTCACGCCACAAATTACCTACCAATATAGAAAGGACAATTTAGCAAAGTTCCAAAAAACACATAAAGTGGAAAATGGCCATAACAATCACCATGTTTCTTACAAAACGTGCCATAATACAACTAAGCTAACAGTCAAGATTCACCTTTCTAGACATGTTTTACCAGATATTTGATATTCAATATGGGCATTATATATGTTATTAAATGTTATAAAGATTGAGACGAAACAGGCCTACACTTTCAAGTTAAATGGCTTGCCCAAGAAAGTTGGGAATTTAAAACCGAATGATGTACACAAAGTGCAAACATCAATTCATTGACAATGACATTAATAATTCAATAATATTCTAATCCTACCATCAATGACAGTTAACTCAAACCATACTCAGCCTTCAATGTAGTGAATTTACACAAAAGAATTCAGTAGGAACACATTAATGATTAACCATACATGGTCATCAAAACACCAAACACCTTATGCTATGGCCAAAAAGCACTCTAACAATTGCATTAACATACTAAATCCAAGGTTTATAAAGCAATGTATCATTCAACAATAATTTAGAAATAAACCAAAAAACACTTATGGATAACAAGGGGATACATATGATTTAAATCATTGACCATAACCAAACAAAGAAACCTTGAGAAATTATTTGGAATGATCCAGGAATAGAAACAAACGGTTAAATAAATAATGCATGAAAATAATTGAACTTAAAGACACATGAAATGTCACAATCCATCTAAATCTAATAATCAGGGTATATAAAGCTATACATCAAACAACTGTAAATTTTAAATAAGTTTCAACTTATTTAAAATAATCTATACATCTACACAATTGGACAAAATATGCTGAAAATTTAAATCGTTAAACTAAATTTATTTGAAGGTTGGTGTAGTGTATTTTTATTTTGGATTTCCAAATCCTTTCAACACATACATATATATGTGTGTGTGTGTGTGTGTGTGTTTATATATATATATATACATATATATATATATATATATATATATATCCAGAAAGACAAATGAATGTTTTGCAACCTAAATAATAAACAAGTGAATGAAAAATTCAAACAAATCCAGAATGGCTAGAGGAATAAAATACTGGGTTGTTGCACCAAAAAAACGAATCTAATGCCCTACCCAAAAAAAGAATATAAAATTGAAGGATTTCTTTGGTCATGGTCAATGGGGATATGCATCATATATCATATATTAATAGTATCTTATAAATAACATAGTGTGTTGCGAGATATTGACCTTTTTTGAAGTGAAAGAGAATGGGGACCCTCTTTTCCCTTGCCCCAAAATAAGAGCTGGCAAAGTCCAATGTAGACCCATATACAAGCTGACAAGCAATGGTCACACCGCAAAATTATCAAAGTTATGTTGTATTTTGTGTGACATTGTCTCATTTAACAGTCTGTGCATGGCCATAAGATAACCATTTTGATTGTTATTAACACCTTTACTATTCATCTATAAATAAAGGTAGATGCAACATGTGACCCTTAAAATATTATAATTTGTCTTTCCCCCTTTCTCTACTCATGAATTTATCTAGCAATAGTAAGGTAACATGTATCAGTCTGATGTGTTAGTTTCTCCGGTCACCCCCATGCATCTAACTACATTGACGAAATGGTGTGTGTTGTAAATACAAAGACATAAAACTTGTGTCCAATGACATGAGGAGCCTGGTGGTTGTTCATTCACTAGCTATACCCCTAATGTGTTTGGAATTGGAAACCACACCAAAAGCTTAAATCTAACTTCTTATTGCTTGGTAGATATTGTATATGATAATTGGATCATCTTACTAAGTAATCACATCATGTACCTTTCAAGTTTGATACTTGAGAGAATGATCGAGAATTGCCTACAATCTTTCGATTTTAGTGTATGAGAGACTGAGTCGTCGAATTAGGAATTGAAATCATCATATGCAGCCAATTGAATAACATATTTTGTATTAGCTTACTCATTTTACAGTTCGACTTAGATTTTCACTTAACCACTCTTAAGGGTCAACTTTCATTTACAAGTCTAATTAAACACATTACTGAATTGACCTAATACCATGACCGATCTATCATACCACACAGACAATGAGAGAAGCTTAGGCCGCAAGGAGTTTCTGGTCCATAAGCCCTTCCTAGGCTGTGAAAAGTTTGTGGAACACAATTTCTTAAGTGTAGTGTAATACAAAGAATATTAATTCTTCTCACACATATCAAGATATCATTGAAGCCAATATTAAAATAAATAACACACACTTGTTAAATAGGTGTGGTTAATCTTGATCACTCGTTATAGAACTTATTGATTAACTCTTGAATTCATAACAAACTTTTAGAAATCTTAGTGAATTTATGCTTTCACACATCAACTATAAATACCTGCTTTTAATTTCACAACTATTAGCCCAATAACAGAGATGGAGATTTGATTAATTAGTCTATTTGTGTGCATCCTCAAATAATTCTGATTCTTGTAGTGACCGTGGACATCACAAAACCTATTATTGCACCCCCAATGTAAAAGTAAACATAAAAAAGGACCAGGTTTCTAGCTATTATGTAAAGTTATACATCAAACAACTTAAATAAATTAAGTTTAACAAGTCTTGTATACTCTTGGCAATGAATCTAATTGCACATGGAACAACCTAGCTCATAAAGAAGTATCACTTCCTGAGGGACCAAATAGGTAAGAAATGGTTCGAAGTATCTAGACCATAGGTTCAAAATTAACACATTTGGAAATGAATTACAAGTTTTATAAACAAACTTGAAAAAGCTTCTGGAAGTAGTGAATCATCCTACAAGCCTAAATCTCTCACTCAAGATTTATAACGAATGATAAACATTTTGTCTCTCATAACACACTGTCATATTTCTTAGAATGATGTTCCTTCTGCTTGGGTGCATAACCCCTGTTTAGGTTGGGGTGGTGTGGCTCCATTGATGAATGAGTTGGTGTAAACTATATATTGCCCCAGCTTCTCAAAAGCAACTAAAAAGTTAAATCTCCTTCATCTAAAGATAAATGTAGACTTCCCATGAGTCAAAGATTTAATTCCAAAATCATAATAGTTGACAATGCATTGGAATCTCCCACTTTAGTTAATGTTTTTAGAAATTTAAATTCATTTTCTCGACAATATGGAGCTTGAAACTTGATTTAATACAAACTCTATTTACATCTCTAAAACTTGACAATTTTCGCAATATAAACATGGAGTATCCTTAGTCCAAACACAAAAGAACCACACTATGGCAATGGTATGATGCTAAGTATCTACCATAAACAGGGGTAACAATCTGAAACAGCTTTAGAATCAATTGAAACAAGTACCTCAGTCACAAAAGAAAACTATATAAAAGAAAAATAATCAATACATACAGTCATAAATTCCCATTGAAGCATGGCATTGATTCAGCAAAGATTCAAAGATCATGATCAATTACCAATCCATTATTTTCTTCTGATTCTGACCCATTTCCCATTGGTACAAAAAGCAAATAAAAAACTAAAACAAACAAGCACACACGCAGCCCATATAGCTATTCCACTGTTTAAAACAGTTCCAAAATGAACATAAACAAACAACACCAACGAAATTAAAAGAAAAGATTGTGATATACAGATCAAAACAAATCACCAATAAAGCTTAGAAATTTTATCAAAACTAATAATAAAAAGAAGAAGAACAACAAAAAATGGTAACCCTTGAACAATCGATCAGAAGAACCCATTTGGAAGAGAATCCAAAGTGAGGAACTTGAACCCATCAAGGGATCCGTGTCACAAAAATGTACAGAGCTTTGAAATGATCAACCGTGAATGAATGTGATAATAGCTGAATAACTTCTTTGAAGCTGCCAGTACCAAGTCCAACCGAGAAGGAGCTGAGGCGCCTGACGATGGTGAGGCATGCGAGAGGCTCCGTCGGTGAGAGGCCACCACGCGGGTACAGTGGGTCAGGTTGCGAGGTTAGGGACAGTGGAAATATGGAGACTGGTATTTTAGGAAAATTCTAAATTAAAGAGGAGGACTATGATATAGAAAACAACTCTTATGCCCATTTAAAAATTTAATAAAGAATTAAATAGGAAAATGTATTATAAAATGTTCAACAGAGTCTCCTCTGTAATAAAGACTTTTTCCAAAAACCTTATCATTACAACAACAACATCATTCATAGTTTTATCCATCAATAAGAAATTTATCGTATCCCATTAGTTAAAAACACAGTTTTTCTTGAAAGTGAGCACACAACAAGAACAAACATACATCAATAATAAATATATCACATCCCATTAGTTTAAAACATAGTATTTCTTGAAAATCAGCACATAACAGGGACATACATACATCTCCATAATTGGGTTCCCTGACCCCCAACTATGTTATCAAAAATTGTAACCAAACAATAAACTCCCCTTAGCTATCTGTATACTCTCCTGTTAGCTTCTCACGGTGTTGTTTTGAGATCCCTCAAGTTCGCGTGCTTTGGCCCAAATGCAAAGCTCTATATACCAAATTGAAGATAATTTAACATAGATTTCAAATACAAGGTTAATATTAATATTTGGAGTCAAATACCCACTCCAATACAAAAAGGGGCTAAAATGGTGTTTTGCAAGTCTACACAAAAAGGACATCATTTTGAAATTCCGATCACACCAATGTGACCGGGGCTCAACGAAGGTTACAAAAATGACATTAATATAAAAATGAAACTTTTACAACGTCTTATTTTCAAAGGTTTTTCAAAGGAAGTATAAAAACACCCAATAACGGTATCAAAATCACAAGTGATATCAAGAGAGGCTTCAAACTAGCTAGGAGAAGACAAGGAAACCATGGTTACCTCAAAGAAACCAAAAAAGGAGGATTGGAGGCTCCATTCTCTACCGAATCATCCAGTTGATTTTTGAAGATTCTGCTCTGATTAAAGTGTTCATCTCCATGCGGTGGTTCAACTGCAAGAAATGGTGATTCGTTGCGGTCCCTGGTGGTCGTGGCTGGTGGAGGAGAAAGGTGAGGGACTTGGTGGCTGTTTGGGGGAGAAGGAGGCTGGATATTTCATGCTTTTACGTTGTTTCACGTATTTTTAGCCGCCTTTACTCGCCCAGGGGAGTGTTATCTCGCCTGGGCGAGCTGACCCAATTTTTGAAATTTCACTACTTCTATGAAAATTTAATATCTCATGCTTCAGATGTTATTTCGCCAATCCCAATGGTCCACAGTTATATATGTGGATTAGGAGCCCATCTTTAAAAGTGGAAGGCGATCCAACAGTCAACCAATCCAGAATTGTGATTTTACCAAAACAGGTTTTGGGTTAAACTCGGAATCACTCTTTTTCAACGTAGCTCAAACAACTCCACATAACTTAATATCCACACCAAGAAATTGCACAAGGATAATTTACACAACAATTCAGCTAATCTAAACTAATCAAATAATACAAGAAATGCATCAAACATATATTTTCAGTTATCAAAATTTCAGGACGTTACACACAACCTTGGTTGATTGGCTGCCATCACATTTTGTTGTTGGCCAATGGCTAGCTATCTCACAAGGGATGTTAATTTTGTAAGTTTATTCTCCAGTCTTTGGTTATCAACAACCATAGAAACAAAAACTTCATTTGCAACAGCCTTGGTTATTGTAGCTACTCTAGTACCAAATTACTGGTAATTTGCTGCCATGTTGGAAGTCAATTGTCTTGCAGCAAAAGGAGTCTTATTTATTAAAGAGCCTCCACTGGTTGCATTTATCATACTCCTGTCCATTATCATCAACCCTTCATAAAAATATTGGATCAATAATTGCTCACTAATTTGATGGTGAGGATAGGTATGCACACAACTTGTTAAATTTCTCCCAGTACTTATATAACATCTCTCCAGGTTGCTGCCTTATACCATTTCCAGATCGATGATGTTCTGGATGCAGGGAAGAATTTCTCAAAAAATATTCTCTTCATATATGTCCAACTGTTGATAGGATCTTGTTGAAGGTACAACCAGTCCTAAGCCACACCATCCAGAAAGAATGAAAATGTTTTCATCTTCACATAGTCCTCATGAATGTCATGCGGTCGTATAGTGGAACACACTACATGAAACTCCTTAAGATGTTTGTGTCGATCTTCACCTGCAAGACCATGAAACTTTGGAAGCAAATGGATTAGTCCAGACTTTAGCTCATAACTAACCTCTATATCAGGATATTGAATACACCATGGTTGATAGACAACATCAAGTGTAGCCAATTCCTTAAGAGTTCGATTATTGTCAGCCATTGTATCAATACCAATTTCAGACTCAGAAGCACTAAGACCAGGCTCAGAAACATAATCAGAAATGAAATCAATATGCACTATACTACTATCTAGAACTACACTCTTATTATTTTTACTCAACCTATGAAATGTCCTATCTACCTCAAGATCATATGGATGCAAGTCACCTACTTGATTTGGACCTAGTCATACACAACTCAGCTTATTAGTGACAGAAATGACATGAATAACAAAAATAACACATAACTAATCTATGGGACATTATTCACAATATTTGCTTAAATGATACAAAAAATGGAAAACTATCCTAAACCATTTTTTAAAAATTCAAAAACACTACATTAAATATCTAAAAATCATTTTTTAATTTTTTTGGTAATTTTTAAAAATAATAAAAATAAAAAAAATTCCAAAACTGGCCTAGATCAGTGAATTTGGAAAAAATGACCCCCAATGTCCATGTTTGTCCCTCACAGGTAGGGGTGGGCATGGATTAGATTTTTAAGAATCCAATCCATATCAAATCCATATCTACTTAAATGGATTGGATCTTAAATCTATATCCATATTTTTCTAAAAACAATTTGGATTTAATATCGAATCCAATTAAGTGGATATAGATATAGACATATCCAATTTATATCCACTTAAATGTTATAGTATTTTTTTATATAAATTTTAGTAATTAAACACTAAAAAATAAAAATTTAGCACATATCCACTTGAACTTCATAAGAATTACTTCAAATACCAAATGTGTTAATTAAAGTATCACTAAACGAAATTCACCCATCTAATTCCCATTGTTCAGAATATTATTCTATAAAAAAAAATACTGAAACTATATTTCTGAAATATGGAAATCCAAGAGCCCACCCATCCATCTAATGGCCTATCAATTTCAATCATATGTATTCTAAGCAGCTAACAATAGGATGCCCGACTTTCACCAACTTATAGCAACCATATTGTTCCAGCTTCCAAGTTCTAACATATAACCATATTGTTCCTGCTTCCAAGTTCTAACATATAACCATATTGTTCCAGCTTGTAACATAAAATAAATAATATAAATGTCTAGTCACTCACAGAGTCACAGCTTTTAGGATTGTGACATATTTTTACTATGTCTGCATCTGTGTCATGATTTAGTATTAATAACAAATTTTAACCAAGACTTGCAATTGGAAATGATGAAACATACTCTATTGTTTCTACAAAAGGGAGAGTCATTCAACACAAAAGGGAGTCATTCAACTTTTATCATAAAGGTGTTCATAAAACGTGATTTGCTAATTCCATAGTTGATTGAGATTCAATTTGAAAGCAGACAAAAAAAAAAAAAGGAAAAGTATGATCAATGTCTGAATCCAGAAACACCATAAAAATCAAATCTATAATTTATAAAAGTAAGACACCTCAATTGTTACCTCCCCAGCCATGGAAAACCACTTGGCTTTGGAAACTGATAGGAACTAACTAAATCGGTTAGACAAAAAAAGAAGTAGAGCAACAATTGGAATGTGAAACATCAATGCAAGGAATAAATTTGAGCAGAAAAACTAACAAAGAGATAGTTTCAGCCTAAGGAACAGGCCAACCCCACTAAAACCACAATTTTCCTTACTCTCCTTCCTACTACCATGATTCCCTTTCATCACTCAGAGGGTGGTACCACTACTACAAAATACGTTTTTTACATCGGTTCTTTACCCCTTTCTATGTCGGTTATACAACCGTCGTTGTTATAGGTGTCGTTGATAAGCGATATTTTTATCGTCGGTTGACAACCGTCTTAGAAAATGGTTTTTTAAGATGGTTGTTATCTATGAACTGTCTTAGAAAAGCACTTTCTAAGACGGTTGCTTCCAACAACCGTCTTAGAAAGTGCTTTTCTAAGACGGTTCAGAGATAATAACCGACTTAGAAAGTGTCAATCTAAGACGGTTCATAGATAACAACCGTCTTAGAAAGTGTTTTTCTAAGACGGTTCATAGATAACAACCGTCTTAGAAAGTGTTTTTCTAAGACGGTTGTTATCTATGAATCGTCTTAGATTGACATTTTCTAAGACGGTTGTCATTTATGAACCGTCTTAGAAAAACACTTTCCAAGACGGTTCTTTGTGAGAACCGATATAGTTTGTCTTATTTTTTTTAAATTTTTTTTACATGTAGATAATAGAAGTCACGGTATATAAAAAAAATCATACGAAGTATATAAAAATAAAATAAAAATCATTTCATGTATATATTAATTTCAATATTTCTAATTACAATGGTCAAAAATAAATCTACAAAATATATTATACTGCCATAATTTGTTGAATATACAAGGTAAATCATAGATAAAATACACAAGGATAACAGAATATCCAAAAACTATACATCAACTATACCAGTGTCATTTGATAAAATATCAAAATCATAATTGAATACTGCCTTGCCAATGATGTCCAAGGTCAATCGAGAGAAACAATAATATAAAAACAGCCTTGTGCACTCCTTTACTCAACTGTATCAATGCGCCTTTCATCCTGCGATATGTCACCTACATGAGCAGCAAATATTTGCAGCACATAAGAACCTAGGAGCCAGAAATTGATTAAAAAAAAAGGTAAAATGCCAAACTACATGTTATTATTACTTTTACACAACAGAAAACAACAAGCTAACTAACCAAAAGGAGAGCAAAAGCTGCATATTAGGGTCCTCTCAGTGCATATCAGTATTTATGTAAATCTAAAATTAAATTCCAGTAAAATTCAAGGAACATCATAGTAGTCATTGAATTATTTATAATCAACCTGCATAACTACTTTATACAAGAAGAAATAAAAAAAGCATCTATTTATGAACTTATCAGCAGCATACCTCATTTGCTACTTTTTCCAGTCTTAGGGGACTGTTTAAACCATCTTCTGGTATATCATCGAAAGCAACAGTTATTGATGAGTCTTGTTAGTAATTGTATCAAACCAGTAAGTCAAAGTAATATCCAAAAGGTGTACAGGGACCATCTTTAGCCAACAGCATGAGCAATTTTATTTTCTTTTCAGAAATTGAATCAATAAGTTGGGTACCTTTAATCTGTAAACAACACCTTGTCCAAGAGTAGGAGAACTTAAATCAGCCTTGTTGAGTTTTAAAACAACAACATCATGAGTACCAAACTGCAAAAAAGAAAACCGCATTAACTCCTGAACTGTAATACAATATGCATTGAATAAATAGAGAAAGTCCTATCAGTAATTCAAGATGTTTTTGAGGCAGGTACTTGTACTAAATATCAAGTGGGAGGAGGAGGGAGAAAATAGAAGACAATATTAAACAAGGACTAGAGCAACCTAATCCCAAATATCAAGACGTTTTAAAATAAAAAATCAGTGCTTAATTACATTTAGTCACTTTATTTTTTCAATTTTTATTCCTCTATAGGTTGCAATAGGCTTTTCTATAACTCTATGAGGAGGCATTTGATGCACATGTACCATTGATTATGGTTAAGGATTTCTACAGTTCGTATAACAATTGTTAATCATCTTACATTCTTACGCATGTGTGGTGCCCTTGTTTGACTGCAATTGGTAATCTTAAATATCTAACTTTAAGGATTACATGTACAAACATATAAGATTCTCATGCTTGAAAGAGCATCACATGCCCATACACCTAAGGTATCTGAGGTAAATAGGGGGAGTCGAGATGATGTAGTAATCTCTTAAGTCACACCCATGTACCAAACATATACATCTTAGGCCTCCAATTTGAGTGAAAATGTCTCAGCACCAACTCACCAAGTGCCCCAAAATTGGTTTGTCTAGTTATACAAGAATGTGATAATAGTACCTGGGATCAGGATTCATGGCCAAGAATTTATCCAGAAAGTCCACAACTTCCATGCTGCTAATATGAAATAACTGAAAAGAAGCACAAAATCTCTTTTATCCTTCGGTATACCATATGGGTAGATCAGTCAAAGACAGAATGTGTCATATACTCGTCTTTTTATTTTTTATTATGATCAAATTTAAGATTATGTCAAGTTCTTTACACAAATTTGCTATCCTTCTTTTGAAAACATGTTGTCTATTAAGATAGTAGTAATTTTTTATGTTAACATCTTTTAAGTTGTTATTATTGTTATTTATAATCTTGTAATTAACTTCCTTATAAAATGTCTCAATTTCTGTTTGTTTTTTTTTTTTTTTTA
>PYAF01002488.1:174897-200439 GCA_007407185.1 Glycine tomentella
GATCTGATAGAATTATAATTTTATATTAAAAATGTATAAAAATTAAATTCATATAAAATAAATAAATAAGTAATAAAATTTACAGAATCAGTGCTTATTTTTCTATTTTTTCAATATTATTTAATTAAAAATTTGCAATTTTTTAAAGTTAAATTAATTTATTTCTAATAAAATTATCTATGTATATCATTAAAATCTATTTATATATAAGTTTAAATTAATTTTAATTTTCAACATTTTATTAAAATTTATATTGAAACAAGAATAAGTGATTTTTTTATCATTTTTTTCATTGGGTGCTTTTGTTCTTCGGATGTGTCTAAGTATTTTAAGGCATAACTACTATATAATTATTTTTATACTTTGCTATTAAATGTTTGGAACGTTAAGTATATACTATCATAGGATGCTAATGACAGTAATAGTTCTGGTAATTTTTTAGCCAATCTATCATAGGATGCTACTGGAAACCAGTAAAATTCAGGCAAAAGTTGCCAAAGTTCTACGAATCAAATATTCATTGAACAAAATACCATTGAATTAAAACAAAGAGAAGATAGAAAGCTGGGGGTATGAATACATGACTGGGTGGAATATGCTTGTCACTCAGAACATCAAGCAAGAGTGTGCCAAAACTGTATATTACACTTTCTGGGGTGATTCTTCCTGCCAAATTTCAAACAACTGTGTTGGCTCGGTTAAGAAATTGAATAAGTGCATGAACATATCAAAATAGATATGCCCTGTTCCAACTTCCAATAAATAACAAGCTACACCAATTTTGAAATAAACAATTTTTTCCACAAGTAGAAAAAGAACATAAGGCCTATACCAATGAATATGTATGTTTACTTTACGTAATTGAAGAGAAAAGACAACTTCTGATTATGCAAAATGAATGTAGGTTAAACTGAATACATAGATAGTAATACTATATAATTCAACTAGCTAAGGTACAACAATCTAAACTGCTTTTTGATAGCATTGAACACCCTCGTTAAGACATTCAGAAATAAATTAGTACCTGTCCTCAAATACTCAGGTGGGGTGAAGGCTGAATTTGTACTATAGCTTCTGCCATCTTTGTTGTTTTTCATGAGTCAAAAACAAGAGAGCCTACGGTTCCCATCCTGTCCACCATTGGATAGCATAACATTTAAACAATAGTTAATAAAAGATAACGACTTAAGTAAGGCATAAGCCAGCCTGGTCATAAAAGCTTAAGTACCTGATCAAACAAACTATAAGCATTAAGATCATGATACAGTGCCCTTCCTTTACAGCTGCAGCACTCCAATGCTTGGGCTAAATACAAGGCCACTCTCAGTCTCAATGCCCATTTCAATACATCAGCCCTGGGTCTTGTAGCTGAGATAGATGAAAATATAGCTTCAAGAGAGAGAGGGAGAGCATAGAAACACTTGGAATCAAAATCTTAACTTATCCAACAATTGTTCCTCCTACAATCTACAAACATGTAACAAATAGCAGAAACAGAAACATAAAACAAGTAGTAGACAAACAATCATAAGGTGAGGGAGAAAACAAACCTCTTATATGCTTTTCCTTTGCCGGACGTTCAACATGATTTGTGGCTCTAACTATAGCAATGTCCAATTCCTAGAATACAATAATAAATAAACCCATTGAGAACAAACACAAAACACTTGATCCAGTGATCCCATATCCAACAGAGTCTATTTTATTTTATTTTTACAAAAAGAGAGAGAGAACAATAATTAATCAAGTGTAAGTAATGAATATATATCTTTAAATTTAACTTGATAACGCAGTTAGTTCATATAGGAGCTATAGCCGTCTCATTCCTATTCGTTGTTCCATATTCAAATAGAGTTGGTCGATTCCCACATAAAGGGAAAGGCTCGGCACTTGACCCGCAGTCAGAATCGAATGTAGCCTTTCCCTTTCCAGAGGCATATTACTGTGCTCAGATCTAATCCAACTAAGGAAACAACCCTCACCGACAACAAAATAACTCCCCCAAGCTCTGAATAACGTCCACAAATAGACAATATTCGAACAAGCTTCTAAATTAAACAACGAAAATAAAGAAGAACTAAGACATAAGAACCAAACGTGGCCTACAATTATTTTAAAACTAAAAGTAGAAATAAAAGTAAGGCATTGTTGACAAAAAAGGTGGGCTCACAGAATTTTCCAGCAAGTGAATCAAATAAAATTGAAGAAGAAGAAGAACCTCAAGTAGAGAAGTGGCTTCTCGGGCACAAAAGAAAAAGCGATGAGCTCGAGGTCGCGGTATTGGCGGTGGGTTCGACAACGGCGGTAGTGGACGGGAGTCACTACAACATGACAGAGAGCGAGGGTGAGAGAGACGAGAGAAGCTAGGGTTCACGACAGGAGTTAACATATGAAAGTCATAAAAAAAAAGTTGATTTTAGTGTCTTAAATATTTTTGGTGTCTTCTAAAGCGGTTTTTGAATAACCATTGTCGAATGACAATAATTCTAAGACGGTTTTCAGAAAACCGTCTTAGAATGTTAGTTTCTAAGACGGTTGGAAAACCGTCTTAGAAAGATTGTATTTATTTACAAAAATGCCACCGCGTTTAAAACGACGACGGTTTTGGTACAACCGTCATAGAATGCGTGTCGAAGAAGGCTTGTTTTCTAGTAGTGTACTTTAATTGGAAAGATAGAAAAGTATTCGTTTGTGTTGTTTATAAAGAAAAATGCATTTTGTAATTAAAAATGTTTAAAAAACCTTAATAATTTAAATATATTCAAAAATGCCTACAAATATTTTAGTATTTCGGAAAATTTATAAACAATAACTTATGACCTTTTCAAAATACTAGTCATATATTTTATCCTTTTCAAAACTTAAAGAAAGGGTCCTGATGTTTGGACATGTCCTGATGGTACTTGCTCACTTGTTTGCTTGGAAACATAATTAGGAGACTAGGAACATACATATAAACAATGAACACATCCACAATTACTACTTGAATAATCTAATTCTAAGCCATTTTTGCCTTCTTCATGATCAAGTTCCCTTTTCTATATCCTACCTAAATTCAATGCTAACAAAAAAGCAGAGAGAGACCAGGCCAAAAGAAGCTCACATTGAATTTCCAAGAATGCTTTTTGGAGGAGAGCAATAACAGGCATTTGTGAGCCAACAATTGACAGCAATTTATCAAGTTTCAAAATAGGAAGCAACAAAGAGGAGGATTAGTAAAAAAAAACAAAAAATCCCAAAATCTATACTATATTATCATTTACCACCAAAAGTATAAACTAACCAAGGGGAAGAGAAGAGCCTAAGCAAAGAACCACCAAAAAGAGGAGTTTGGAAGAATTTAAGAATAAAGCAACGGACGGAGCTTGCACATATGAGTGTGTGTGTCAGCTTGGTTACTTCAAACACATTAAAATCATTAAGTTAAAAGAATAACATTGAGCAAATTAAATACACTCTCAGTTGATTCTACATTCTACATAAAAGTATAAACATTACATTACATCACACTAATGTATAGGCATGGCAACGGGATGGGTGGGGGGCGGTTTTTACTTATACCATCCCCGCCCCACCCCTCAAAACCACCCCTGCCCCCGTCCCCGCCCCCGACGGGGGTCAGTTTTCCCGGCCCCGCCCCGCCCCTGAACACTTAAAAATTACTATTAAAAAATTAATTTTAAACAACAACCATAGCATAAAATTTGATCGCGCTAAGTCTCAAATGTATGTAATTACAATAAAATTTCAACATTAGATGTTTATTGCTCGAAGATAAAATTAGTTATACTCCTAATTCTTGAATAAAATTAAGCCTTTATCCAAAGGTATTCCACATATATAAAGGTATTTTTTTTGTAAATAATTAAATATAGCATGGCGGGGGCGAGGGCGGGGCGGTTATCAGCATTACCAAAATCGCCCCCGCCCCCGAATTCAACAGGCGGGGAAAAATCGAACCCGAACCCGAAATCGGTCAACTCGATTTTTCCCCGTTGACATCGGGGCGGGTTCGAACAGATGCCCACGGATACGGGTCAAGTTGCCATACCTACTAATGTACATTGTGTGTGATACTTGTAGATATAGATGATGAACAAAAACTAATTATTTGGAAATAAAATGCTTTCATTCCCTTTTTGAGACATGAACCACTATTAATGTAAATCATGAACTTATTATTCACTGAGGCATTTCATCGAATAGGTTTGAAGCAGCAAAGCAAAGACATATAGGTACACCAAGTTTCATTGAGGAATTTCATCGAATAGGTTTGAAGTAATAAAGAAAAGGCATATAGAACAAAGGGCTGTTGAAAAAATTCATTCCAAGAAATTACAAAACACATGTGAATGATAGAAGATAGAAGGAATAATGATTTTATTACCTATTGAGATGAAGCTCTGATAGGAAAATGAACGGGATGATTTATTGGTGGAGATGAAGCACTGGTAGGAAACTGAACATGATTTGGGGTCATGAAGAAATTAACGTGAAGTAGTGGGGTCTGAAGTCAGTGAAGTGTGTGGAGCCATGCCAAAGACTGTGTGTGAAAATAAAATGTTTGAATAAAGATGGACTTTGGATTTTACATTTAAAATCTATATTTAAAGAAAATGGATCTCAGATTTTTAAACGGATGTAAAGTATGGATGTAGTAGAAGATCTGGTCCATTAAAAATAATTAAAGTAGATTGGAACAGATTAATTATTAGATCAAATTTGGATACTGGACTTTTTTGCCCAGACCTACTCACAGGGCACCATGATGTATTAATTTTTTTCTACATTTTAGCCAAGTTTAAGCCCATTCTGAGTTAGTCGCGTGTGGAATACCGAAATGCCGCTGTCACTAAAACTCCTAGAATGTGGGATAAACTTTGAGCACCAAGTTGCGTAACTAAACTCCGCAAGACAGTTTACTTTTGCGACACACAAAGCACAATTAACTACATTGCACTACTCCTCTACACTACTACTCTGCACTAATACTCATCCTACTAGACACAGACTCTACATAACACATTAACAGAACCAATGCAATATATCAAACATTTAGTGGTATGAAAAAAGGAAATGCAGAATGCAACATAATGCAAAATATGTAGCAGAATATGCAACATTTGTGATTTTTTTCAATAGACAAATGTAAAACTACTATACTAATATCAGTAAGAAATGCTAAGGAACTCGAATTTATTAGGCTTGAACAAGGTAATAGTAGTATGTCTAAATATATTGCTAAATTTGAAGAGTTAAGTTTTCCTCTACTTTTCAGTATAATCCTGATGAGCACTGGAAGTGCATGAAGTTTGAAGGGGGACCAAGGGAAGATATGTTGGAAGTAGTGGGACCCCTAGAAATTAGGGATTTTGGTGTTTTAATAAATAAGTGTAGAATAATAGAAGAGTATAAAAGGAGATCTGCTAAGAAAAGAAAGTCAAGTAATAATTTTAGGAAGAAATTGGGACCCCAACCTTTTAAATTTAAGAATAATTTTTAGCAAAGAAAATTTCAGATAGGGCAAGGTTCAAGTAGGGAGTGTGATAAATGTCACAAGATCCATGGAGATAGGCCATGCCCTATAGCTCAGACCCCTTGTTTTCGATGTGGAAAGATAGGACATTTGGCAAAGGATTGTCGCAATCGCAATAATGTTCAATGTTTTAGATGAGGAAAGATGGGGCATTATGCTAACAATTACAGAGCTGAAAATCCCCAAGACACCACACGTCCTCAATAGACTGGAAGAGTTTTTACCATGAATGCAGCAGAGGCATCTCAATACGAAAATCTCATTGAGAGTAAGTGCACAGTAAAAGATAAAATTTTAACTGTATTTTATGATTCAAGTGCTACTCACTCTTTCATTTCTTATGACACTGTTATACATTTAGAGTTACTTTTATCTCAATTATCTTATGATCTTTTAGTTTCTACCCCGACTGGTAAACCTATTACTACTCGTCAAATTTGTCTTAATTGTGATTATCAAATTGATCATAGATATTTTTCTGCAAATTTGATTTGTCTTCCTTTGACTGGGTTTAGTATAATTTTGAGTATGGATTGGCTTGCAGCTAACCATGTATTGTTGGACTGTTCAAATAAAACCATTGTTTTACCTTCAAAAATCTCAGAAAATAGTCAAATACAATGTCTGTATTTGAACTCTATTGTTTCCTATTCCAATAAAAATGAAATTCAAGGGTATGTTCTTTTATTAACTAATGTAACTAAGTCAACTGATGAACTCTCTAATATACCCATGGTAAGAGAATATTTAGATGTATTTCCGGATGAGATACCAGGGATACCTCCAGAAAGAGAAATAGAATTTTCTATTGACCTAATTCCTGGATCTAGACCAATATCCATGGCACCTTATAGGATGTCCCCTTTAGAATTGGAAGAATTGAAAAAGCAAGTAGAAGGGTTGTTGGAGAAGAAATTTATTAGACCTAGTGTTTCACCCTGGGGAGCTCCAATTTTGTTAGTGAAAAAGAAAGATAGGGGAATGAGACTTTGTGTAGACTATAGGCAGCTTAATAAGATAACCATTAAAAATAAATATCCATTGCCTAGGATAGATGATCTTATGGACCAACTGAGAGGAGCAACAATATTTTCTAAGATTGATCTTAGGTCAGGATATCATCACATTAGAGTTAAGAATGAAGATATTCCTAAAACTGCATTTAGGATTAGATATGGGCATTATGAGTAGTGATGTCTTTTGGCTTAACTAATGCTCCAACAATTTTTATGGATTACATGAACAGAATATTTAGATCTTATCTAGATAAGTTTGTAGTAGTCTTTATAGATGATATCCTTGTTTACTCTAAATCAGAAGAAGAGCATGAAGAGCATCTTAGGATAGTTTTGCAGACACTTAGAGAAGAGAAGTTGTATGCTAAACTATCTAAGTGTGAATTTTGGGCCAAGAAGTGAAATTTTTAGGTCATGTTGCTTCTAAAGAAGGAGTTTCAGTGGACCCTAGTAAAATTGAGACAGTCATGAATTGGGAGAGACTAACCACAATAACTGAGATAAGAAGTTTTCTAGGATTAGTTGGTTATTATAGGAGGTTTATTAAAGGGTTTTCACAAATAGCTTTACCTCTGACTAGCTTGACTAGGAAAAATATGCCTTTTGTATGGTTACCCGAGTGTGAAGAGAGTTTTCTAAAATTAAGAAGAAGATTGACTAGTACTCCAGTGTTAGTGTTGCCAGATCCTCATGGTGCATTTGAATTGTATTGTGATGCTTCAAAGAAAGGTCTAGGTTGTGTGTTGATGCAAAATGGGAATGTGGTAGCATATGTATCTAGACAGTTGAGACCCCATGAAGTTAATTATCCAACCCATGATTTAGAATTAGCAGCTGTAGTTTTTGCCTTAAAGATTTGGAGACATTATTTATATGGAGTAAGATTTGATGTTTTTTCAGATCATAAGAGTCTCAAGTATCTCTTTGACCAAAAAGAGTTGAATATGAGATAAAGAAGATGGGTTGAATTTCTTAAGGATTATGACTTTGAGTTAAAATATCATCCAGGAAAGGCTAATGTAGTTTGATGCTTTAAGTAGGAAATCTTTGCATGTATCTAGGATGATGATCAAGGAAATGGAATTATAGAGAATTTCAAAAATCTTAATTTGGGATTTTCTGTTAATTCTAAAAGCATCATTTCCAATCAATCACTAGTGATTTCAAAGAGCACATTAGGTTAGAACAACAGAGAGATTCAGATTTTCAACAAATTTTAACACATGTCCAAGAGGGAAAATTGTAGGATTTTGAGGTAAATAGTGATGGACTGTGGACTTACCAAAAGAGAATATGTGTACCCAAGAGTGATGAATTAAGAGAGAAATTTTTTAGTGAAGCTCACAAAAGTAATTTTACAATGCATCCTGGAGTTACTAAGATGAATCAAGATTTGAAAAAAATGTTTTGGTGGCCTGGTATGAAAAAGGATATAGCAGAGTTTGTAGGGAAGTGTTTAGTGTGTCAAAAGGTAAAAATAGAACATCAGAAACTTTCTGGTACTTTGCAACCATTAGAAATTCCTCAGTGGAAGTGGGAGAGTGTATCTATGGATTTTGTGGTAGGATTACCTAGGACTGTTTCTGGTCACGACTTAATTTGGGTCATTGTAGATAGACTTACTAAGTCAGCTCATTTTATACCTATTAAGATTTCTTATCCATTAGAGAGATTAGCTCAATTGTATATGCAGGAAATAGTTAGATTGCATGTTGTACCTTCCACCTTGATTTTTGGTAGAGATCCCCGTTTTACTTCTAGGTTTTGGGGAGCATTACAAAAAGCATTTGGAACCAAGTTATGCTTAGGTACTGCTTATCATCCCCAAATAAATGGACAAACAGAAAGAACCATACAAACCCTAGAAGACATGTTGAGAGCTTGTGTGATAGACCAGTAGGGATCTTGGGATAAATATTTGCCAGTAGCAGATTTTGCTTCAATAACAGTTATCATACAAGCATAGGAATGACTTCATTTGAAGCTCTATTTGGTAGGAAATGTCAGTCTCCTTCATGTTGGTATGAATCTAGGGATGCAAGTCTCTTGGGTCCCGACTTGGTAACTCAAATCACAGAGCAAATCAAGAAGATTAGAGAGAAATTCGTAATAGCTCAAAATAGGCAAAAATATTATGCTGATAAAAGAAGAAAACCTCTAGAATTTCAAGAAGGAAAACATGTTTTTCTTGAAGTTACTCCAATTATAGGAATATGATAAATAATGAAGATCAAAAAGTTGAGTCATCGTTTCATTGGTCCTTTGCAAATTTTGAAAAGAATAGGTGCAATAGCTTATCAAATAGCTTTACCACTAAATCTCTCCAACATTCACAATGTTTTCCATGTCTCTCAACTCCATAAATATATTTTAGACCCAAGTCATGTTCTAGAATCTGAATCAATACAGTTAAAAGACAATTTAACTATGAGCTTATCCCTGACAAGAATTTTGGGTAGAGAATAAAGGCAGTTAAGAAATAAGTTTTATATCATTGTAAAAGTGGCATGGGGACAAGGATGTTTGGAAGAACATAATTGGGAGTTAGAGTCAGAAATGAGAAAGAAGTACCCATAATTGTTTACTTGCACTAACAAATTTTGAGGCCAAAATTTTCTTTTTAGAGGGGGTGAAATGTAACATCTTCAAAATTATATCTGGAGTTGATATTTATGATTGAGTTATGGAAGTGTAATAATAATTGGATACAAGAAGAATAGGATAGAATTTATTTGCTCATAAGCTCCCAAAACTGTCCATTTCTGCCACCCGAATTGAGAAATTTATTTCTCTCTCAATTATTATCCAAATTAGGTGTATGATATATGGAATTAAATATCTATATGTCTAATATAATATATAAAAATTACAAATAAATCTAGTTTGTGTACTGCTTGTAGTAGCTAAAACATTAAGAGATGTCAGTGTGGAATTTCTCAGCTTGCTGGCAGTTTTGGAGTCTAGATTAAAAATGTTATATCTAGAGTTTTATAACTCCAAATAAGGCATGTGATACCTTGTTAGAAATATTAGGAAGTCTAGATTAACATACTAAAATATGATAATTTATGGTCTAATATATTGGTACAGAATAAACAATGAACGAACCCCATCTGGTTTAGTGTTTCTAGCCTTTTTAATCATTTAGATTGGGTACCACTTGTAACTCTTGGAATTTTGACCCAAGGAATAAAATCTTCAGCCTAAAATGTGACAAATCAGAGGTTGTCTCATGCCAAGGCCATTCCACATGCACTAGGATCTTCCAATAAGACAAAGCATGCACCAAAACAATAAGCCAAATGCAAATCTTGAAGGTATAGACTTCTGTAAAAAATTTCTGGCTGAAGTGAAAAGATTTAATCAAGTTTTTGTGTGCATGTGGAACAACCTAAACCAAGAAAATGCCTTACCTAGCTCAGTCATATCCACGTGGGAGAGGCCAGTTGCCCCAAAGTCCATGATTAAAAGAATCTTGACCAAAAGAATCAAGTCAAGATAAAGCTTAAAGTTAAATATCTCCTAATGAAATGATTACCTAGTTAAAACCTAACTAAAATAACTTCTAATATCAATTTTAATCTAACTAAAACCCTTAATTTTGAACCAATTAAAATAGTATAAATAGCTTGGTTGCTCCAAAATTTTTGCATGTATGCTAGCTTCTTGCAAAGTCCACACTTGCTACTTGCACCTAGCTTTTCATTCCTACCTCTTTTGTTTACTTCAACCATGACATCTTCTCCAACTTTATCCATCAGCCAATTTCTTATTTCAAGACTTCATTTCTTAGAGGATTTTCCAAGGAAGACAACCCTTAATCCATTTCATTCCAAAATCAAATTCTCTAGAGGTAGGCTAGGCTTCAATCTGTAGATAAAAATTTATTTGGACTAACTCATGTGTTTAAATGTGCAGATTTATGGTTATTATTTAGGCTTGAATTTCATGTCATTTGAAGGTTATTTTATGATGAGAAAATGTTAATTTTAACCATAGGATAGGTAATGATTTATAGGCTGAAATATTAGTGATGTTTGGAATTACATTTGATGATTTTTGGAAGTGATTTTGATGACATATGGGCTGTTTGTTCATATTTTTATTATGAGACTATTTTGTATTAATTTTTAGAAGTAGAGGTTGAATGGTATGTAGATAAATGGTACAAATGCTTGAGTGATTAAATTTTGAGGATGAAGTAGTAAGGTGGTAGGTGAAAGGAGATTAAGATGCATGCTAAGTTACAATCTTTTCTAGTGAAGGTTTAAAGGAATTAGAAATCATTTGAAAAATATATTGTAGTTATTAGTTAGATTACTAACATGATTTCTCTATAGCTTGAGGATATTCAATTGTCATGCCTAAGTTGGTAATGATTTTGCTTAAATAAGGTATGGTAGTTTAACCATACTTGTGGTACGTATGATGATAGGATGAAAATATTTTCCATTAGGTTGTATGTATTTGCTCATGGATTTTATTATGGATGGATGTGATGTTATGATATGTTGATTAATGTTTCCGAGTCTAGTACGAGATTTGTGAAATAGAATCTAATACTACATTCAGTACGAGATGTAGGGATCAGGTGCAAATACATGGAATTAATCATGCATGTTTACGTAAGACGGTTGTAGCATTCTACATCCAATACGAGGTGTAGCTATATTAAGTACGATATGTAGAGGCCATGTGAACCCCAAGAAAATTCATTTCATGCATACATGTAGTTTGCATAATTATTTATTGTATGGATTCATTTGAATATATTGATGAGTTACTAACGTACTAATGTGTTTGGTGATTTAGTTTTGCCTACTGAGAAATTTTATTTCTCACTAGATTTGTTTCATTTTATATATATATATATATATATAATTTTATATATATATATATATAGATGGCCTTGGTGATAATCTTTCTTGATGCCACGGACTGAAGGTGGAACAGAGATGAAGCTAGCACAAGATGTTTCCTAGTACTCTTATGTTTTAGAATATTAGCAAGTATGGTGAATTTCGTGTTTGTATAACAAGAAGGGATGTAACAATTACTCAGTCCTGTTTAATGAACAAGAATTTCACCTATAAAATTTATACGTACTTACACTTCATACTAATATACGCTTCTTAAAAGAAAACAGTAATAAAAATTATCTAGGAATATATTAGGTCGTTACATGCAGGACCTATAGGACACTATAGAACTCCAACTGGAGCATATGAGCAATACCTAGAAAGTTAAAGAAAAGAGCTACAATTTTATCAGAAATAAGCTTGGGCCAATTCTTCCATTTTGAGGATCATTTTAGGATTGAAAGTCAGAGCCTCTATACTTGAATTTTAGGATACAAAATTGGGCCTTTGCATTGTGTAATTAGCTTAATTTGAGAGATTTGTTGGGCCTAATTAGGGCCCATCCATTACTTCTGATTAGTTAGAGTATATATTAGTCTACCTAGTGTAGTTAGTTAGTTAGAATCACTTTTGTACAAAACATCATTTAGAAATTTCTAGTGCAAGTTTTAAGATCAAACTCTTCTCTCTCTTTTTCTCTCAATTGTTCTTCTCTTTTGTTGCTCAACTTTTTTTGTTCTTCCACTAGTGATGACTATTGAAGGCTAAAAAACAAATCAATCCAAGCACCCAGTGCAAGAATGAGGAATTTGAGTTCTAGTTAAGTATTTCAAATTCTGTGTGAATGTTCATATTCTTCTCCAATTCTATTTTTGATTTTCATGATTTTGAATGCGTTTATGATTGGAAACGTATTTTTTTATTGATTAATTTCCTAATTCAAATCTAATGATAGATTGATTGGATGATATTTCAATTTGTTTTTTGATATCGATGAATTTAGGGATTAATTCGATTGAGTTACCTCTAATAACATTGACTGGACTTTCACAATATGATCATCATCTGTAAAAAACTGTAATAATTCGAATTGCTTGAATTTGGTGAACTGGATTGATGCTCTTAAATCTGTCTCATATTCTCTGTTTCTATGATAATCATGCATTTTGTTTTATATTTATGCAATTTTCTTCAATTGTCTGCAAGTTGTTTGTTAAAATCCCCCTTTTAATAAGTGGATTCAAGTCGGAACCAAAATGGATTGTATATCTGAGTTGACCTAGGTTATTCATGTACTGCATAATTAATTATAGTTTTATTTGTTTTGGAACGATTAGACAATTGTTATCAAAACTGGCGTCATTGCCGGGGATATGATTCATTATGTGTCAACCTTAATTCACTCATAACTAGATAGTATTATAGGTACAACTGATATTAGTATAGTAGGTTTGCATATGTACATTGAAAAAGAAAAAAATACACATCTGTCAAACTAACTAATTGTTGCATCCTACTATTCTATATTTTCCTTTCCCCATAACACTAACTATTTGATATATTGTAATTGTTCTGTCTATGTGAGTAGTAGAGTGTTTTGCATTGAGTAGTACTGTAATGTAATTGTGTAGTGTAGTTGTTGCAAATTCAACCTTAAATAGGAGTTTTAGCGATAGAGGCATTTTGGTCATTTTACATGCAACTAGCTTAGAATGGGTTGAAACTTGGTCAAAATGTATAAAATATTCATACATCAAGGTGTCCCTGTGAGGGACAAACATGGGCTTTGGGAGTCCTTTTTGCTAAATACGATAATCTATGCCACTTTTGATTTTTTTTTTCTATTTTCATGATTTTAAAAATTACTAAAAAATTACCAAAAATAAAAAATGATTTTTAGACATTTATTGTGGTATTTTGAATTTTCTAAAAATTGTTTGGGGCAGTTTTCTTTTTTCTATATCATTTAAGCAAATATTGTGAATAATGTTCTAGTAGATTAGTTGTCTGTTATTTATGTTATTCCTGTCATTTCTGTCACTAATGAAGTCAGAACGAAAATTGATTGTATCTCTGAGTTGACCTAGGTTATTTCTACACTCTAGAATTAATCCTAGTTTTATTTGCAGGAATGGATGCAAGTCACCTGGTTTGGACCTAATCATACACAGCTCAGCTCATTAGTGACAGAAATGATAGGAATAACAAAAATAATAGACAACTAATCTACAGGACATTATTCACAATATTTGCTTAAATGATACAGAAAATAGAAAACTACCCCAAACAATTTTTAAAAAATTCAAAAATACCACAGTAAATGTCTAAAAATCATTTTTCATTTTTGGTAATTTTTAAAAATTATGAAAATAGAAGAAAAAAATTCAAAAGTGGCCTAGATAATCGAATTTAGCAAAAAGGACCCCCAATGCCCATATTTGTCTCTCACAGAGACATCTTGATGTATGAATATTTTCTACATTTTGACAAAGTTTCAACCCATTCTGAGCTAGTTGAATGTAAAATGATCAAAATGCCCTTAGTGCTAAAACTCATATTTAAGGTTGAATTTGGAAATTTTAACCCCAACTACACTACACAAGTCAGTTTACTTCTGTTACACACAATGCACAATTACACTACACAACTACACTACACAATTACATTGCACTACTACTCAATGCAAAACACTCTACTACACACACAGACTCTTCATAACAACATTAACAGAATAATTACAATATATCAAACAATTAGTGGTATGGAAAGGAAAATACAAAATGCAATAGAATAGCAGGATGCAGTAGTTAGTTAGTTTGGTAGATGTGTATTTTTTTTCTTTTTCAATGTACAGATGCAAACCTACTATACTAATATCAGTTGTACCTATAATACTATCTAGTTATGAGTGAATTAAGGTTGACACATAATGAATCATATCCCTAGCAATGACGCCAATTTTGATAAAAATCGTTGAATCGTTCAAAAACAAATAAAACTAGGACTAATTCTGCAGTACAAGAATAACTTAGGTCAAGTCAGAGATACAATCCTTCACCCATGTTTCAATGTAATGTTGACATTCATCATGTCTATCCTTTGCATTATGTATGAACTGAGACTCAAGGAACCCATACAGAAACCATGACCTAACCTTATACTCGGCTCATCCATAAACATATTTTTAAGATTAAAATGAAATTTTTTAATCATATATATCATAAGGAATATTAATTATTAGTTAATGAAAGTAAACCTTGAAATAGAATTTACTTACATCATCCACAACTGTAGTATAGATATGTTCAAAACACATTTGTCACCTAATATTATTTCATTTACATCAGAATATGTTACGAAGAAGGATACTTCTACATTTAGAATTCCAAATTTAATTTTATCCCACAACAACTCAAGAGGCTTCTAGTAAAGATCATACAGATTCTTAATCAAGTCACCCAAGGCATCAACTCCACCAACGGTATTCGACCTTTGAACAGGTTCAACCTATTTCTTTGGACTAATCTATGAATCCTATTTAGTTAATGAACATAATAATTAACCTAATGTTAGTAAAGAGTTTTTAACAATATAAGAATGTTTTAATACTTTTAAACATAAATAAATACCTCATGTGATATAGATTTCACAAGATGTCTCGACCATGCAATGAATGTGCCAAGGGCTTGACTCACATACTGAACCTGTGATGTGGGAAAAGGGACTTGAGCGTTACCGTCGTAAACTTGTCCAACACTCACCTTCACTACATCATCTGCATAAGGCACATTGTGTTTGGTCAATACCCCCTCATATACTTTTGCGAAGGCCACCAGGCGGGTAGAATCAACATCTTAAACGTACAATCCCATAGTAGGAATGACGTCAGTGACACGCTCTTCTCCTAATGGATTGACAGGAGTTTCAACACAACTACCCTTTGCACTCACACGTGCACCTAATACTTGTATATTCGCCTCAATAGGGGTGAGTGCTGGGATGCCATTTGGCTAAACTCCTTTTTATGGTCTTCTTCAACTTTTCTTTCATTTTCTATAGGTTGCGTTTGTTATCCTCTTCTAGTTCTTTCTTCCACTTCTCTTTAAGGTTTCCTATTATCTCAACCAACTATTGTGGGTTGATTGATGTAGAGGAACTGTTGGAGGCACATGATGCGTGTCCAAAGTATTGGTTTATTGTCACACCACCACCCTCTACATGAATATGACCTGGGTGCTCCGGTCGCCCAATGGGAGTATTAAGTATATCGTCACATCCATAGGGAACAAAGCTGTCCTATGTCATCTGTTCTTGTAAAGAGTCCTGTAACAACCACCACATGTATATAGATCAAATGAAGTTGTTATTATACAAAAAATACACGTGAAAGTGAATATAAGCTCACTATTTTATCAGAATTTTTTGTGTCGCCTTAGATGTCATATGCCCATATCGTGCGGGCCAACTTCCACTTCACATGTCTTTTGATGAGAGATGGAGGGTTGACAATCATTGCTGAATCCTCAGTCAGCATTGCTTCCTCTTGTATTTTCTTCCATTTCTTCCCCATGAGGTTCTTTCGATGAGATATGGAGAGAGTCGATGGTTGATGGTGGATTTTAACATCAGTTTTCATAATTGATGTTAAAAATAATACTTTTAACAACGATAGTTTCAACATCAATTAAAAATCAATATTGAATGTCCATAAAAACTGATTTTAAAAACTTATTTTCTAGTAGTGTATATACAATTCTCATTAATTCTCTCTAAACTCTTATATTATTTTTTATTTTTACTTTTCTCTCTACTTTTCTACTTCAAGTTATATTTAATTTGACATTTTATTATTTTATATTGTGTTATACATATGACATATCATATCATTAATTAGGAATCTTACTAATTGAAACATTTGGACATAAATAACACTCTTGTAAGCATTTATTACAACTAATAAATTTTTCTATAACTAGTTGATGTTGTGCATTATGTTGAGGAGAAAAAATATACATATGAATTTAATAGTTAATTAGTATTTAATAAAAATATTTAATTAGTAAATTTCATTCTCACAAGTAGAAAATAATGCTTAGCACCTAAATAAATATAATTTTTCTATTAGATATTAAAATAATAATTAATTTATGTTAATTAATATTTAATTCCAATGATTTTAATGTAACTTGATTGTTTTTTATTTTTAGTTTATTTAAAACATTGTTTATAAACATTAAATACTATCACATTAGTAAATTTATTTTTATTTATAATATATTAGTTGTAATATAATCAAATTATATCATTATTTCGTATTATTAAATTATAATTACATTTAAATTCAATTCTTTTTAATTTTTAATTCTAAATTTCTCATAAAATTTATAAATATTTAAAAATAAAATATAAAATATACATGTATTAATAATCAAATAATTGTCCATGCTATCATGGGTCAATAACTATAATTTAAATTTCACCATTCAATAATCATCACATCAACCTTCAAACCTTCATCCAGTTACTTTCTTATCACTATTATAGATTTTAAATTTCGTGTTTCACGTGATAAACAATTTTTTTTTTAAAAAAAATTATAATATAAGTTGTATATTGATTAGTACTACAGTAATCATAAATTTTAGTTTATCTAATAAATAAATATATATTATATATATTTATTTTACAGTAAAAATATATTTATTTTGATATAATGTTTTAAGCTTTAAAATTTAAATCAAATTAATTTTAAAATTAAAACATGTAACTCATAATAAATATTTTATTAACATAAAGACATTTCTACACAACTTTTGTTTTAAAGCATAAAGGAGTCTGAGACTAGATTTCTGACATCTCAATTATATTGGTACCTCAACTGTATTGGCACCTCAAAAACTACCTTCTTTGCACAAGACTGTATGAACTATGAATCATAAACTATTCATGAATAGCCAAGATATACAACCACTAAAAAAATGTGACTTTTCAAATTGCTAAGTTTTTGGCTAGCTTCAACCTTTCATAAGAGTATTGTAATGATAGCGACGAGAACAAAATATGAAATAACACATATTCAACACTCCCAAAGCCGCAATGATGAGGTAGAAGTACTCCAATCTTCCCTTGTTAATGTCACCATCAAGCCAATCTGGTTGCCCTAGCTTCCTAGTGTAGGAATGCACAATGTTCACTATGAAGCTGCTCAAGTTGCTAGCAGCTGAGACATTGAGGCACAACAAGGAATTTCCAATGCTTTTCATGCCATCAGGGGACTCCTTGTTGAAGAACTCAGTGTGTCCAACAGTTCCAAACACATGGCAACATGCTAAGAGCATGAACTGGTGCAACCCCATCAGAAGCACCCTTTGAAATGGCCAATTCCCTTCTCTTGATCTCCACCAACCCTGAAACCACCATTGAGAGAACACCAAACGCATGTCCAAGTCCAATCCTTTGGAGGGCTGTGAGCCCCCCTTCTTGCTTGGTGATTTTCTCTAGTGCTGGGGAAATTAGTTGGTCATAGATTGGGAGGAACACACCTATTGACAGCATCATTATCACATTTACTGACCCAGCATGTATCTCAAAATTGTGCCCCAGGTTCCTGTCCATTTTCAATGCTTGTGACACTCCAAATATTGCTTGTTGTCCTATTGGAATGTTGACTATAATGCTGGTTACGAATATTGGCATGATCTTGAGCAAACACTTAAGCTCTTCAATTTGTTGGATGCTACAAAGTCTCCATGGGTCTTTGCTTGACCCATCATTGTTCAATTCATTCTCCTCTACAATAGCAGCTTTGTTTAAGCATCTAAGAAACAAAAAATCAATAAGATGAGCAAATTCAAGGTTGACCAAGATTTCTCTTTATATGGTTCGTTTTTATTTTATTTTTTATAATACAATTATTATATATAATGTTAATTAATTTCCTCAAATCGGTACCAATTGGTCAATTTAATAGTTAATTTAGTATTTGAGTTTGAGAAGAAGCAATCAATCAGACAATTAATTCAATCTTTCATATTATAAGTAAGCAATCTTTTGACATCGGCAACTATTGGTCAATTTGATCCTTTGACTTTGACTTTGATGTGCATAAGTCTCTAACATCAATGATTAAATTATGATTGTGAAATTCAAGAAACTACATTGACAACTAAATTGAATTACCTTGACATTAATTTACTATATTGCAATGTTAAGGAATAAATTGACAAACCATGCTAATTTCTGGGACTAAAATTAACATTTTATTTGAGATATTATTTTACCTAAATTCATTTGTAAGAGGCAGCTTTTTTTCTGAATCATTATGGAGAGAAGGATCATAAAAGGCTCCTTCTGTGTCCTCAGCAGCAGGCAGATGAAAATGGCGTTTGTGTTGTGCTGCAACTAGCACTTTAAATATGATAGAAAAGTTGCTTCCCTCAGGCTTAACATACGCAAAAACTTTAGTACCAGCAAAGAACAAAATAATTGAAATCAACATAAACACAATGGGCAGTGCAAAACCAAGGGTCCAACTAACAGAATCCTGGATATAAACCAATAGGGTTTGGTTGATCAACATGATCAGAGTCTGTGTGGTGTAGTATAGAGTGTAGAAGCTGCTACTTCCATGCCTTCCTTCAGAAGTGGTCAAATCAAATTGATCAACAGCAAAGGGAACACTGCAAGGCCTAATTCCACCAGTGCCAACAGACAGCCAGAAAAGACCAAAAATTAAGACACTCATTTGAAAATTTGTTTGGCCTGTGCATTCACCAAACTGCTGCTGCTGAATTGAGCATGGTGCAGGATGAAATTTTGGCACCCAAGCCGTTAACATCACTATCACCATACCCTAGTCAATATTTGAAATAAAGGTTATAATCCAAATTAATTATTAAACATAGGATATAAATTATAATCAATCCAAATGAAAGTGAAAGGTACCACAAGACTAGCAAAGGATGCAAGGGTAATGGTTAGAAACTTTCCCAAGTAGGCATCAGCAATAAAGGCCCCAATGAGAGGAGTAATATTCGAGACAGCTAGCCAAGTGTTCAAAATGTTTGCAGAAAGAACCTGATCCATGTTATACACTTTCATCAAATACACCACAAAATTTGCTTGCATTCCAAATGTTGCCAGCCTCTCAACTGTGTCATTCCCTGCACAATTTATATAAATTATAGCCCCACAGCACAATTTTTGGTTTCGTTAAATTTAAAATTTTTCACTTTAATCTCTTAAAAATATATCAATTAAACCAAATTTATTTTTCTATCAATTTATCATACTAACTTTTCCTAATGAATTTCGTGGCAGTGGCAAGTGATAGATTGTGCATAACATATAAATGTTTGTCACCTCAGTCAAAATTAACACTTAGGCAAGAATCAATTTAGTCTAATAGATAGAAGCATTTTAAGGAATTAAAAATAAAAATATCTAAATTTAAGGATCAAATTAGGGATGAAGAGTGTAACAACGTTTGGAGACAGACCTAAAATATAAGGCATGGCTTTCCATCCAGGCTTCCTCGAGTGTCTGTGGCACTGATTCAGCAAGGCTTTCTTCATCTAGCAATTTCTTTTGCAGAGACGACATTGGACTGTGTTTTAGGCTTGCAAATGAAAAGAGTGGCATGCTTAATAATTGTCTTGTACGTTTATGACTAAAGCTTAATCGGTTTCTGTAATTCTTGTGTGGAAAATGAGAAAAGCTATGGATCTATATATAGATACTAGGCCTGGGGGCAAAAATATCTAGTATCTAAATGTAATTTAATAACTAATCTGATCTAATCCATTTTTTTATTTTTAATGGATCAGATTTTTTACTATATCTGTTTTTTATATCCATTTATAAATCTGAAATCCACTTTCCTTTTATATAGATTTTAAATGAAAAATCCAAAGTTCATTTTTTGGATAGCTTCATAATTCGCGACATCTTCTCTAAAAAATCCCAGTGTGCGTCCTGTGCTTTCTTCTCACAAATCTAAAGAAGTCCATATGTGTGTTTGTGCCTTCCTGTCAGGCTCTCAAATCCAATACGAATGCCTCTCTCACCTTCGTGATTTCTCTCACTGTCGTTAAGTAAATTATCACTACCGTTAAACAAAAAAATCTGATCTATAACTCTCACTCTATCTTCACTTCTACCCCTTCTAAATATCTCCAGGTGACATAATCTCTGGCCACCTCTGTCAACAGTCTTTTTTATCTCCATTTTAAGCAAAATATTTTTTTCTATTCTTTTATCATTTTTTTAATGCTACACAATTGTTTTAAAAGAACAAATAAAATTAACGTTTATAAACAAGAAAATTATTTTGTGAAAGAAATAAATTTTATAACATGAAGCTAAAATTCAATATATATATATATATATATATATATATTATTTGTTATTCTTATTTTGTTTAACATTATTTTCAACATAAAAAAGTTACGTAAAGAGTATTTTAATATACTTAACAATTAGTATTTATACAATATCTTAAAACTTTTCATTGTATTAAATAATATTTATATTTTCTTATTCTAAATATTATTTATTTATTTATAAAAATAGTAAATATTCTTAAAATGTTGATTGAGAAAATCAACAAAACAACTTAAATAAAAGGTATTCTAAAATATTCATTAAAGTGTATTTCATATGTCGTAATATTTGGAATCAGATTAAGAATATATTAAATCTGAGTGAAATTGATAGGCCATTGGATGGATGAATGAGCTCTTGGATTTCGATATTTCAGAAATATAGTTTCAGTATTTTTTTTATAGAATAATATTTTAAATAATGGGAATTAGATGAATGAATTGTGTTTTAAGGATATGTAGTTGTTATTGTACTTCATCCTTCATATTCCAAATTATTTGTTATTTTGAGAGTTTATATTACATTTTATTTTAATAACTTAGAGTGTGATTCTGATAGAACTTAGTCAAGTTATGATCAATTCCTTTTAGGGATATTTTAATTAACACATTTGGTATTTGAAGTAATTCTTATCAAGTTCAAGTGAATATGTGCTAATTTTTTTTAGTGTTTAATTAATAAAATTTGTATAAAAATATCATAACATTTAAGTGGATATAAATTGGATATGTCCATATCCATATCCACTTAATGGATTGGATCTTAAATCCAAATTATTTTTAGAAAAATATAGATATAGATTTAATATCTAATCCATTTAAATAAATATAGATTGGATATGAATTGGATTCTTAAAAATCCAATCCATGCTCACCCCTATTAGATACAATATTATTGGTCTTATGAAAGCAATATGAAACCGAAAAAACCATGTTCTGAACTGTCATGATTCGGGCCTGGTCAGTGGTCACATGAAAATTGATTTAGGAATTAAAGTGTCCTTTTACTACATTTTATGACAAAAATTGCTTTGACCTTTGAATTTATTAATTCTTTCCTCTAAAGAGATACTCACTAATAATATTTTAAAATAAAATAAAATAAAATTATATTAAATAATATTAGTTAATTAGAAGCTACGAAAATACTTTTTTCTGGCTATGTGAAATGAACATATCCATATCACTGAAATCAAAAGATTCAAACATTGTAAAAAAAAAAACGAGAGTCAAACTTTCAGTTAATAGCATCCCCCGCCTCCACATCACTATTCCTATTTTATCCTTTAAATATTTATTAAATTTCTTCTTACTCTTTTTTACATAAGGTAGAACTTTATTATTTTTAACTTTATTTTACATAAGATAAGGTTTTCTATTTTCACTACTAGAAAAGGCGCTTTTGAAGACGCAGAATCGAAGACGGTTGTATGAAAACCGTCTTAGAAGCCTGCGCGGTGGCATTTTCGTAAATAAGTAACTATTTTCAAACACGGTTATGTAAAACCCGTCCTTGTCAATAACAAATGAAGTCGGGCCTATCACAAGACCGTCTTGGTTGGTTAATATTCAGAGACGGTCTACTAGTCACCGTCTTTGATTGGGAGTGATTTATTTTTTAATTTTTTTTTACAAAAGGACTCTCTCTCTCATAACTTTCAGTCCAGCCCTAAAAAAATGTAACTTCCCTTCTTCCCTTAGACATTCGCGATTCCCTAGCCGTTTGCACACTCATCGCCTGCCACCGTGGTCTTCCCCTCCGTTAAGTTCAAGTGGTCTCCGGCAAGCTGTGGTATTTCCCGGCGCATGTTCTGCTCACGTTTCACGTTTCGCAATTGCAGGTTTGTGTGCATTATCTTCTCTTTTGGATTAGGGGTTCGAAATTTCGAGGTTTGGGGTATATGGGGTTGAATACCATGTTTTAATGAATTTTGAACTTTGGGTTTGTGATTTCATTGAAGCTTCTGTTTTTCAATTTTGGTTTAAGGGCACCGAAGCTTCTGTTTTGCACTTTGAATGCGCATGTTGACTTAGACGGCCCTTTCTCTGTGACGAATAGTGTGTTCTGATACGGGTTCACCTCGCGTTGTCCATTGAACTCACTTACAGGTACATATATCCTGATATTTCATATTCGTTGATTTGCTAGGACATAGGGTTATTTTGCTTTAAAATTTTCCTGCATCCCCTTCCATTTTGTGAACAGCTTCACTGTCTGTGTTGTGGGGTTTTGGTTAGGGGTTTCAATCAGAGGGTATTGGGTTTACATCACGTGTGCTCTGTTGTAGGTTAGGGGTTTTAGGATTTTGTTGGTAGTTGACAAGGTTTTGGGTTTTTTCCTTTGTATGTTTGTTGCTTTTGCCAAAGTTTTGATGCTATTATTAAAACCCAACCTCCAACAACATCAACATAATTCTCCAAAGTTTTCTAAATACAAATATTCCACCATAATGGTTTCATCTTTCTTGTATTTTGTGTGATTCACCCTGCAGACACTGTTTCCATCTATGTATTTAGAAAAGTATCTCCCTTACTAATGAACTTCTATGTACAGATTAGTTATAGAACAGTGATTACATGATATTATGTAAGTGCTGTAGGTATTCATCTTTAATTAGAATTGGAGTTTTCCTTTGAATTTTGTTTTTTTTCAGCAAAAGTAGTATATATATATATATATATATGTGAAAAGGTATAGTACAAGTAGTACTGTAGTACCATAACACAGATACCTAGCATCAAAATCCTGTGGCACTATAATACATGAATAGACATGAATTAAAGGGCCAAAAGACTGCTTAGGTGTAATATCAAAAAACAAAAGACACAAGGGAGTTACATAGCGACCCTGCCCCTAGATATAAAAGTCTCCCTCAATATTCTAATTCTGAAGTGAGAGGATTTATCAAATCCTTTGTCCAATTTCTTAATCCATGACCAGCAAGTAAATAATGCATCATCCATCAGTTTGCTATGGCTGAAGTTTGTACCCATTGTCAAATACAATTCTGTTCCTTAGCTGCCAAATCCTCCATGTCAACGCTATCCACCAAACAAGCCATCTATGTGACGTCATCCCAGCATCGCAGAGGAAATCATTTTGGCTGAAGTGGTGTTTTGGGTTTTCAGAAAAGGGGCCCGAGAAGTTTATCCACGACATAGCTTCCTGCCATAGTGGCTTAATTCTATTGCAGCTGAAAGATAAGTGCGAAGCCTCCTCCGAAGTGACCCTACAGAATGGGCAAACAGAGTCATTAAGGGCCACATTTCGTCTGCTTAGCTGCAGTTATATTGGAGTCCATTGGGTCTATACCATGAAAATTTTCGCCCAGTACAAGGCGCATCAACCACCTCTAGGTCATCAATCCAGTCATTGAATTCCTTTAAAATACCATTTTCTGTGTTCCGCTGACAAATACCCACACGTTCACAAGGCCTTCTGATATTGTTAAAGTCCCCTATTATGCACCATAATCCATCCATGTTTACCCTTCTCTGCTGCAAAATGTTTTCCCATAGTATTCTGTTCTGGGCTATCTCACACGATGAATAAACATGCGCTATTGTGACTTTGGAACCATCAGCAACCCACTTTCCTTCCAATAATAAAAAGCCATCCCCACTTAACTTGTTCTCCAATATAAATGATGTTTCACTCCAAATGCAAACCAAGCCACCACCTCTGTTAACTGCAGGAACAAATTCCCACTGGACATCACTAACACCCCACAAACCTTGGCATAGTTTCAGGTCAATGATTTCTTTTTTAGTCTCCTACATGCACAGCATATCCACCCTCTCTTTTGACACCAAACTCCTTATAGCCGACCACTTAACCCCCCCCAGACCTCTAGTGTTGTAGGTCAGGATCTTCATTAATCGCCATTACCATTACCCATCCTGTGAATCTCTTCCACATCTCTTTCCTCCAGGGATGCTATTAAGTTAGTCACCGCAGCTTGGTTCTGACAATTGATACCCAACAGTTTTGCTACTTCCCATTCCTCCTCAGCATTTTTCCTCCAGACAGACTTAGTAGGGCTTGGTACTGCATGAAGTGTCACAGGTTTCTCTACAGGTGGATGAGGGCCCCCCCATTCCACTACTTCTTTAAGCCCATTCCCCTCCCCTGATCTGTAGCTGGGGATACGTTAGAGGGGGAGAGAACAGTTACCACCTCTTTTCCTTTTTTATTGAGTTGTTGCTTAGTAAATGAGGACTGCATAAATTCAACAGATTTAGGCCCAGGCCCAGCACCTTTCTTACACCCTTTTCCTCTAGAGTACATCTTTAAATATGGTTGTGGGCCGATTATACTCTGGCCCAAAGAGCTACTTCCACAATACTTATATGATACTCCTCGTTCTTAATGGATGCCACCACTGTATGATTGATTGTAGGTTGCCATGGTGTCTTGATGAGAATTCTAGCCCTATCAAGACGGTGTAAAGTTTTCCAAAATGAATATAACAATTCCATAAATTAATCACTATGTTGTTTCTGATTCCAGTGCTGGTAGTTCTTGCACGAACAAATCCATTTAGGTAAATAGGAATCAGGCAGAAAGCACAACTAGCACAGGTTAGCTAAATGGGGTTGAACTTGAACAATTAATTGTAGAAATATTTTTTTGTTTATTTTTCTCAACTGATTTGGTTTGTTATAATTATTATAATTATTTGTATCTGTCTGTCCAACTGGACAACAAAAATTAAGTAATTGAATGTGAATCTGTTGGTTTAGTGTTAATT
>PYAF01002490.1:4154-21397 GCA_007407185.1 Glycine tomentella
AGTCAGAAATAACTTCATCGAGAACATCAACTCTAAAACATTCTTTCTTATCTACAGGGTGCTTGATGGCTTCAAGAACATTAAACTGAACTTCATCATCATGAACTCTGACAGTGAGCTTTCCTTCATCAACATCAATAAGAACTTTGGCAGTCTTCATAAAGGGTCTACCAAGAATCAATGGTATTTCACTGTCTTCATCCATTTCCATTACGACAAAGTCGACTGGGAAAAAGAACTTGTCAGACTTTCACCAACACATCTTCGATGACACCATATGGATGTGTGATAGATCTATCAGCTAACTGCAGCGTCATCCTAGTAGGCTAAATTACAATTGCTCCTATCCTCTTAACCATGGATAATGGTATGAGGTTGATGCTTGCACCTAAGTCAAGAAGAGATCTTTCCACAGATAAATTACCAATAGTAACAGGAATTGTAAAGCTACCTGGATCTCTAGACTTTTCAGGGAGAGTCTTTTGGATGATGGCATTGCATCCTGCATCTAGCTTTATAGTCTCCTCATCGGTGTATCTTTTCTTCTTAGTTAGAAGATCCTTCATGAACTTGGCATATGTTGGCATCTGCTCCAATGCTTCAGAAAAAGGAATATTTATTTGTAACTGATTGAAGATGTCAAGGAAACGTTTCTATTCCCTTTCCTTTGACTTCTTGGATGGAGCATGTGGATATGGCATATGTTGGACTGGTGGTGGGGTTAAGGATGTCTTACCTTTGTCACTCCCTTTCTTTTTATCCTTACTTATCACTTTTCTCTCAATTTTCTCATTAGGTTCACCCTCTTCTTTTTCTTTTTCACTTTCTTTTTCCAACTCATCATTTTTCTCTACATTTCCTTCATTTTTCTTTTCTTCCTTATCATTTCTACCCACTACAGTTCCCCTTCTAGTGATAATTGCTTTACACTGCTCCTTGGGATTAACTTGGGTATTGGCTGAGAAAGATCCACCTCCATTGTCAGCTAATTGCTTTGCAAGCTGCCCCACTTGAACCTCTAAATTTTTGATAGAAGCTTTGGTGTTCTTTTAATTGCTGATGGACATTTGCATGAATTGTGTTAGGGTGTCTTCCATCTTTGTCAATCTATCGGATTGAGCTTGCTGAGGTGCATTTCTATTAGAAGGACCTGAAAAAGAATTAGAAGAACTAGCAAAGGAATTGTTAGGAGGACCTGCATAAGGAGGGTTAGTGGGAACATAAGCATTTTTATTTTGCCTCCAATTATAGGGTTGATTAGAACCTGGATCATTACGATAGCCTTGGAAATTTCCTTGATAGTTTTGAGGTCTTGACTGATTTTGCATGTAATGTGCTTTTTCTTCTTGTGGAAAATCACTGGGTACCGTGCAATGGCCATTTTGGTGGTCTCCCCCACAAAGATCACATCTCATTATTTGTACTTGATGGGCTGAATGAGAATGAGATTTCTGTGAGCTTCCTTGCTGAAGTTGAGGAATTTGGCCTATTTGTTTGGTTAAGGCCTCTAATTGCTGGGTCAAGAGCTTGTTTTGAGCCAAAGTGGCACTTTGAGTATCAAGCTCTAGATCCCTTTCCTCTGCATGGGTGATCTATCATGATGAGATTGATAATCACTTGCAGCTATTGAGTCGATGATCACTATTGCTTCTTCGGGACTTTTAGACATCATGGTTCCCCCAGCTGAAGCATCAAGGATCATCTTGGTTTGGGGCCTCAAACCACTATAAAAGATGTGTAATTGCACGGCGTCATCAAAATTGTGATTTGGGCACCTCCTCAATAGTGATTTAAATCTTTCCCAAGTCTCACAGAGGGGTTCATCTACTCCTTGAGCAAAAGTGACAATTGCGGATTTTGCACTGATGAATCTAGAAGGAGGAAAGAATCTAGCGATGAATTTTTCTTCCAAATCTTCCCACGTGCTTAGACTCTTGTTGGGTTGTGATTGAAGCCATGTTTTAGCTTTACCTGTCAAAGAAAAAGGAAAAGCTCTAAGATAAACAGCTTCTGCATCCTCGTCAGAAGCTCCCATTGTACTGTATAACTCCATGAATGTGGACAGGTGAGTGTATGGATCCTCATGGTCCATCCCTGAAAAGGGATGTGAACCAATTAGACTGAGCAATGCTAGCTTCAACTCCACAACCTTGTTGTTGAAAGGAGGGATGACTATGCTATTGTAATGCTTTGGGCCTTGTTGGTAAGCATAGTCACCAAGAGTCCTCCTTGGTGGTCTATCTTCACGTTCCCCTCGATCGGCCATATTATCACGAACAGGTGGCTTTTCGGATGAAGGAGGATCAATAGACGAAGTTGCCTCCGATGTCCTACTGGCTTCTAGTTTCTTTTTCTTCCTATTTTTCCTTTCTGTTTTGGTGATTTCTGGGTCAAACGAAAGTTTATCTGCAGAAAACTTACTTCGCATAAAGGAAGAAGAACAAACTACAATATCTCGTAAGCATCGAGGTTAAAAATAAAAGAGAATTTATATACAAAATCAAAACTAAAATAAAATAAGAAAAAGTCCTACTAAACTGATAAATTTAATCTAAAAGAACTGAGTAAATAATTCAAATCCCCGGTAACGGCGCCAGAAACTTGTTAGAATTTTGGCAAGCGTACCAATTGTCATTGTAAGTTACAAAATTTATAAGTTCGTCTCCACAGGGACTTGATTTTTACTCAGTTAATTTAAATAAAGCTTAACAGTTTAATAGTTATGTACAATAAGTGTAACGGAGTTTTCATGTGATTGCGGATTAACAGAAATTATGAAAATTTAGAAAAAAAATGGAAATAATAAACTTACTACGGGAGATTACGAAAGATTACGGATAATTACGGAAGATTACGAAAACTAATAAAACGAGTTTGATTAAGTTAAGGATGTAGGATTGGATTTCATCGTTCATACCCTTAGTATTCAATTAATATTACCATGTATAAGTTATTTTCTGTTATTATTGATGCACACATAAAATCACCCCAAATCGATCTCTCGCATTTGAGAATCCTAAGAATATTTATCAAATATCGATTTCTCGCATATGAAATAAATATCCTAGCGTTACGATTATATTCGCGTGTTTATTTGCAATCTAAACATTATGCTCTATGTCTAGCAACGTAACGTAAAGAGTAAATTTATGCAATTCAAACCCTAAGATTACTTTTCAGTCTCACTTCGAGTTTAAGTTCGTGATATTAGTGATCAAGTAATATCAAGCGTTGAGTACGAAATAAATTTACCAATAATAAATAGAAAGACTTATGCAGAAATAAATATCAAAAGAAATACTGTAAGGGTAAGAAGATTACATCCAATCCTTCGAGAAAAGCTAGCCGAGCATGGGAAGAACCTCCTTAGAAAAATAGGTGAAAAGATTCATCACCGCTTTCCGTTTCGGCAGAGTTTCCACCCTAATTTTCCCTCTCTTACTAACCTAAACTCTCAACTAAACAAAGATAAAAGAGAAAGGCAGCTTAGAATAAGCTTAAGCAAGGGAGAAGAGAGAATTTTGCTTTGCAAAAGTGTGTAGAATGGTTTAGGGGTGCATGGCTATTTATAGAAGTGGATCTGGACGAGTTTGGTCGCCCAAGCGACCCATTTACTTATGTTTTAGTCGCCCAAGCGAGTTAAGGCCCAACTTGTTGATCCACTTGGCCCACTTGCACGTTCACTTGCTGAAGTCACTCGCCCAGGCGAGCAATTTGCACTACATTCACTCGCCTGGGCGAGTTAAATGTACCTTCTGGTATAAATTTTTGGGCCTTGGACCTGGTTTGCTTGATGTACTTCCCAAATTTGCTTTATGGTCCCCTTTTGCTTGCTTTTTGTTTTCGAAAGCCTCGGAAATCCTCGAATGCTAGCAAAATAAAAAGAAAGCTTGGATGAATCTTCGAGAAACATAAATACTAAGTATTCAATATAAACTCACTAGATTAGGGCAAATTTTGATAGATATTTTTAATCAAAATACAAGATAAGTGCCTCAAATGTAATCCGAATTTCACTAAGATATGACACTTATCAGGTGGCGCCAAGGGCGCCAAAGCTTTTGGACTTCCGCGCGATTAGCGCCATTGTGGTGCGGTTGGCGCCACGTTCACCGCCATGGTGGCGCGGATAGTGCCAGAGGTGGCGCGGGTTGCTCCAGACCTCTGGCAGGGCACCTATATAAAGGCAAAACGCGATTTTCAGAGGAAAAGCACTGTTCCTCTTCTTCCTTGAGCTTAGACCACCATTGATGCACCTTAGGAGCTTCATATCTTCATTATAAGCCATTAAAACACCTCCTAATCACTTCTAAGCTTGACTAAAACCAATTGGAAGCTAAATTTCAGCCTATTTCCCTAGAGAATCCCAACCCCTGAGTTCTTGAAAGAGAGCTGAGCTTTGGAGGAAATAGAAGCTGGTTCAAGGACACTAGAGCTAGGGGAAAGACTTCTCCGGCCTTTCTTGATTGCTTTGAGGTAAGAAACTCACGTCCTGACCGGTTGATTCTTAGAATGGGGATTGGGTGAATAGTAATCAAGTAATGATAGGGCTGAAATTAGGCTTAGGTTCTTTAGAAAAGTGTAGTCAAGAGGTTGTTCTGAGTAATATGGAACTCTGAAACTGAATTTGTGATGAAGTTTAGGTCTGGCTCTGGAGGGGAAGGAAGTGTGTGTAAATGGGAGGTATTATGGCCTGAATTACTGTACATACTTTTACAAAAGTTGTTCATAAGGCCAAATGAACAGTGAAAACAGGATAATACTCTTATTTTGGTTGAGTAGAATCAAGGTGGGTTCTTGGCTTTGATTAAGCCTGAAATTGAATTGTACAAAGTTTTAAAGAAACTCTGAGGCCTTAGTTAGACTGAGGCAGACAATTGAAGGTCAATGGATAGCCTAATAGAAGCTGGGCTAATACGAACCTTAAGTTAGAAGACATGTATTGATAAAGGAAGGAAGAACATCTCCTTTCATATAAGCGGTTGAAAACTGTTACTGATGCTTTGATTCATGCCTATTGTAGGGCGTGAAGCACATATCACTGGTAGAGATCCTCATGAGGCTAGGAGAGCCGATTCTGAGCTGAGACTAGGTAAGCTCATTGTTTTTGGGGCTTGTTTTCCTTTCTGTGTTCACCACACCCAAGAGGGTGATGGTCTGATATGCCATGCCTTATGATTATTGTATGATATTGTTAGTTGGAAATATGTATGTAATGGCATGACGATGATTAATTAGATATATATATATATGATTCCTGTGAGGGTGTGATGTTTGGTAATGATATGTGTAGTGATGATATACTAATTCTCTGGCCAGTGGAATGTTCATATAAGACCTGAGTTGAGTGGAGAGCCCTTAAATGGATGATCTTCCTCAGGCAATGTGTGTGTGTAATAGTCGTGAGTTGAGTGGAGAGCCCTTTAATGGATGATCCTCCTTAGGAATTTAATGAAATGGATGCTTACATGGTACTTAATGACATGTGATTATGGCATGACTGGAACGGCCATGATTAGGCCAAATTACTATATTATATGTATAACATTGAATCAGGGTAAAGGAGATGATCTCCAAGAACCCTGAGCTTACTGAGATTATTATCTCACCCCGTTTGGGGCTTATGTTACAGGAAATGATACAGGAGTAGCAGAGAAATCCCAAGGCAAGTGGCCTGAGACGGGATAGATATTGATCAGCACCCTAGGCATAGATGATCGAGCTTATTGGCTCACATTTTGTTATTTTGCTTGTATTTTGGATACCTTGGGAAAATGTGTTTAGTCTTGAGACTATGTATATTGTAAAAGACTGAGATTCACCACATATGTACATAATGTGTATTTATATTGGATTCAAGCTTCCTTTATTGTTTTGTTTCCATGCTTGCTGCGTTATTCTGATATTGTAATAATGTTAATACGCCGGGTGCACACGGGGTGTTACAGTTTCCCTCAGATTTGGGTGTCTTCCTTCAAGCCGACGTGCACTGCCGAAGTCCACATTTGGTCATACAAATTAAATCCTAGCTACTTGTATCATGGTTCCACTCCTCTCTGTCTGACATGGGTTTTTGTTTTGTTTAGCAGGGTTGTGTTCGCGGTACACCATTTCTTCGTTGATACCCTCGTTACTTGAGTTGGGTTGTGTTATTGTCGTCATTGTCGCTTGAGCTGGGAGCATTGTAAGACGTTCTCCCTTGCACCACTGCTTTTCCTTCTGCATGTGTTTGGTCTCCTCATGTCTTCGCGTATTTTGCAATACCAAGTTTCATAGCATTTTCATGTTTTTGTTTAGGGGTTTGAGATTTCGAGGGTTGGGGTTTTTGTTTTATTTCTGTTTTTGTTTTATTTCCTGAGCTCATGGGAGCTATTGTGTTTGTCTTTGTTTGAATGAAATGAATGAACGGTGTTTGCATTTTAGGTTTTCTTCTCGAGACGAGGCAAAACATTTAGCTAGAGATGAAATATGGAGTTGGTTAGGTGGAGACGAGGCAAACCACCGTATCCGACAGAGGTATCAAGGACCATAATAGAGTTCGCTGAGGTGGGCATTCTATGTACGTTAACCCAATAAGGTTTGCCACTTGGTATTGTGGTTCGATTCGCGATTGACCCTGAACATGGCACTCCCTTGTTCTGCTTCAATTCCACTGACACCACTAACATCCCCTCTTCTATTCATGTTTAGGTACCTCATCTTCTCTCTCTCTCTCTCTTTCTCTCTCCTCTGTTAATTATATATATATATATATATATATATTAATTCCAAGGATTTATTTATGTTTGTTTATCTGTTTGAACAATTTGGATTGTGCACTCCTTAGTACACTATTCAAGGAACCCTTACCAAACCACAGGATCCAAAGGTAACTTATTGGATACAGGGGGAGCTGATCAAGAATGATGAAGAGCTGATCAAGGATGATGGAGAAGCTTTTGGATTTTAGCTTTTTACATGTCATTCAATTGAAGACATTTGTAATTTGTTAAGATTGTTTAAGAGGTTTAATCTTAGATCCTTGCATTGCATAAATCACAATCATAATCATGCATACATGTTTTAAGAAAAGGTTGAATGATTACATGATGCATGTGGAATGATTCTCTCATGACTTTGTTTTTGAAAAAGAAAATATGTTTGCATTAATCGATTACTCTGTTTCTATAATCGATTACATAAGCAAAGGATATTTCAGAAAAGTCATATAGAACACTTAAATCGATTACGAGCCAAGTGTAATCGATTACATAGTTCATTTCATTCATTAAGCATGTCTATCTTAATCGATTACCACTCTTCTGTAATAGATTACTGAAGCATATTTTCTAACTAAGTCTGTCTGCTTTAATCAATTACATCTTAGATTAATCGATTACTTTGTTCATCAAAGTTTTCCAGAGTTGCTTAAGAACATTTTAATCGATTACTTGACATATTAATTGATTACATAAGGTGAAATAGATTATATACTCGTATTAATTGATTACATACAGTTAATTCTGTTTTCTATTTAAATTTTTTGGGTCTGAAACTTTATAAAAAATAAATCTTTCAAATTTACGAAATACCCAACACAAGCTAAAGCTCTCATAGGTCCAAGAGACTGTTTTTTGTGTATTAGATTTCTTGCTTAAGATCAAAAGATCATTTGCTTCATAGTTGAAAATGAGTTAAGGCAAGATTTAGAGAATAAGTTCAAAACATTCATGCAACCTGGATTTGATTGGTAACTTCATTCATGCATTCATTCATCCATTAAGGATCACATGTTATGTCTCTCTTGAATATTCTTTTTAGATTTTTTTTTTGTTTCAAATTTCTGTTGTAAATCTAAGTTCAAATAGTTTCTTTCAAGCTTTCTAGAGTAGTATTCTCTAGGGGTAAATATTTGAGTAGGGTTCTTAGGTTCTTTGTGATTTGATTTCTAATAGGGTGTTAGAATTCTGATTCTTTGTCTAAGGTTGATAAATAAGATCACTTGTCATTGCTTGTAAAAAACACATTTGAATTAGTGGAACTCTTATCTAGTTTGATTAGAAGAGTTGGATGTAGCTTCTCTTGAAAAGTAAACCAGTATATGTGCTTGTGTTACTTTCTATTGTTCTATCTCTTCTTGCTATCTTGATCTCTCAACTGTTGTGATTTCTTTATTACTCAACAAGTGCAGATTTTTGTCATTGATTCCTTAGACTGAGTAGTTTGATTGAATTGAAGTCTTATTGGTTTTAAAAGTGATAAAGATCTTTAAACTCTGATTTCTTAAAAGTTTTAAAACGTCAAGTTTATACAATTCACCCCCCTCTTGTTATTTGAGTGTATTCATATTGTTTTCAATTGGTATCAAGAGTTAGTTCTTGAAAGTTAATCAAGATCACTATCTTTTAAAAATAAAATGAATACCACACAGATAACCTTCAAATAGGGTGTCTCCCTCAATTGTCCTCCGATGTTTGAAGGAGAGCATTTTAGTTTTTAGAAAAGTCATACGTAAATCTTTATTCAATCAAACGACCTAGGTGTTTGGTATGCTATTGAGAAGGGTCCTTTGATCCCTACAAAAGTTGTTAATAATGAAATAATTCCCAAGGAGTAGGATGAGATGTTGGAAGCAGAAAAAAGAGTTGTGCAGTATGATTTTAAAGTTAAAAACATGATTACATCTGCTCTTTCTTCTGAAGAATTCTTTAGACCTGTTAAGTGTAAAAGCACAAGGAAATGTGAGAGATGTTGAAAGTAACTCATGAAGGAAGAGATGAAGTGAGAAGATCAAGGAAGCATGCCTTGATTCATAAATATGAAATATTCAAGATGAGCAACACATAAAACATTTCTTAGCTGCAAACAAGGTTCGCTCACATTGTCAATCATCTTCTTGGTCTTGGGAAGATCTTTGATGCTGAAGAATTAAACATCAAAATATTGAAGTGTTTCACAAGACCATGGCAACCAAAAGTTATAGCAATCAAGGAATCAAAAGATCTATCCAAGATGTCCATGGCTGTACTTTTTGGTAAGCCTCTTGAGTATGAACTTGAAATGTCACAACTAACACATGCAGAGGATGCAGAGAAGAAACATTAGAAGCCTTAAAAACTGCATCAACTCATGTGGAAAAGGAAGAAGACTCAAGTGAAGATGAAAGTGATGAACATATGAACCTAATAGTGAAGAAATTCAGCAAGTTCATGAGAAGAAATAAGAACAAAAAGCCGTCAAAGTTTAACAGAAAAAATGACAGCAGCAACAACAACTCCACCAACTTCACTTGCTTCGAATGTGGTAAACCTGGACACATTAAATCTGAATGTCCAATATTCTTGAAGAAGCAGGCATACATAGAGTGGGAAGACAATAATTCAACAGCCTCTGAAATCAACAAGTGAGAATGAAGAAGCAAATGTATGTTTCACATCTACAAAAAGTGATGATGAAGGATTCTCAAGTGTTAAATCTGAGGTAAACTCTGAATATGATAATATTGTTGATGCTTTCCATGAGATGCATGAAGAGGCCCAAAAACTTGCACAAACCAATAATAGGCTGAAAGGTAATCTCAAATGGCATGTTTCCAAAATTGCTGAATTGCAATTTGAACTTTGCAATTTGAAAGAAGCAAATGAAAAGCTTGTTTCAAATTACAAAGCTAATGGATGTGTTTGTGCCTCATCATCTTTAAATGCAAGATGTTACAAAAAGAATTTGATGATTACAAAAAGAGTCAAGGTGAAAAATATGTGCTTTTGCTTTCAGAAAATTCTTATTTGGTTGATCTTTTGAAAAGACTTTATAAAGGAAAATGCAACTTAAATCAAATGCTAAGTGTGCAAAAGTATGCTGGAGATACTTCTGGTTTGGGGTACAAACGTGGATCAAAATCTTTTGGAAAAACAAGGTTTGTGCCTCCAAAACAAAAGTATCAAAAATGCCTTTAAAAAATAAAGCATTATCAATTGACTCATTATGAAAGTGTATCAAAAACTGTCACTTGCAATTATTGAATGAAGAAAGGTCATACATCCATTAAATGCTATGCAAGGAGATACTATGTGCCTAATGGTGAATGCATTTGGGTACCTAAGAAAAAATGGAAACCAACTAACCCCTATGGACCCAACCCAAAATGGGTACCTTTGTTACTTAATTTGAATTTTGCAGGTGTTTCTAAGAGCAAAATCATCACTATGGTACCTTGATAATGGTTGCTCTAAGCACATTGTAACATCATCAAAATTATATCTTGAATTTATATTTATGATTGAATTATGGAAGTATGATAATAGTTAGATTTAAGAAGACTATGATAGAAATTATTTACTCACAAGCTGCCCAAAACTGTCCATTTCTGCCACCCGAATTGAGAAATTTATTTCTCTCTCAATTCTTATCCAAATTAGGTGTTGAAAATAAAGGGAATACTCACAATAACCAACAGGGGGGGGTGAATTGGTTAAACCTTGGTATTTTAAAATTATTCAAATCAGAGTTTCAGGATCTTTATCACTTTCAAAAACCAAGAAATCTTTTTACTCAATCAAATTGATCAGCCCCTTGGAATCAATTAGCTCAAAATAGTACTTGTTGAACAATGAATATGAAACAAAGAATCAATGAACAAACAAAGTATTAGAGATATAGAAACAATCACACAAGCAATTATACTGGTTCACTTCATAACAGAAGCTACATCTAGTTTCTTCTAATCAACACTAGATTAGAGTTCCACTATTATAAATCTTGTTCTTACAAGCTTATTACAAGATCTCCCCTTTATCAACCTTAGATAAAGAATAGAAAACTAAAACCCTATTAGAATTCTAAGGAGCAAGAACCAGAGAACACTACTATGTTCTTTAATCTAGAGAACCCTTCTCTAGAACCAAGCAAGAAGAACCACTTACAATAGCAATTACAAAGAAATTCAAAATTCGAATTTACAAACAAAGACTAAGGAGAAATACAACCTGATGATCCAGAGGATGTAATGTAATGCATATGAGTTACCAAATTTAGGTTTAATAACAAAATGAATCAACACATATTTCCCTTATCTTTGATAAGTTTCTTGCTCAAGATTCACTCAATGACCCATGAATGATTTGAAAGTAGCAAGAAATAATAGAGCACAGAAAATCACTTTGAGAGAGATTAGAAAGCTTGTGTATACTCAAAATTTCAAATGGACAAAGTTTTTTTCGAGTCAAGCCTTCAGCTCTATTTATAACAGAAATTTATAACTAACTGTAATCGATTACACGCGCCAAATAATCGATTAATATGCATATGTAATCGATTAAAATACTTCTGTAATCTGTTTATAAGAATTTCTGGGTTTCAACAATGAACAAAGTAATCGATTATCCCGTGCTGTAATCGATTAATCCAAGAAGTACATTTTCACAAAATGAACTATGTAATCGATTACTGATTTTGGTAATCGATTAAGTCAGCAGGTTAGTATTTTCCAAATGAACTATGTAATCGATTACAATGAATGGTAATCGATTAAACCAACAGACCTTAAAAGCTTTGTTCAAATATAATCGATTACAAATGTTGGTAATCGATTAAACCAGGAGGCCTTAAAAATGATTTCACCTATGTAATCGATTACGAATGTTAGTAATCGATTAATATGTTTAACATAGTAGTTTCCAGTTTCAATCAAAGGCCAAATAATCGATTAATCCGATGGGTAATCGATTAAACTGTTTATAAAGATTTTCCAGATTTCGCAAAGAACACAATAATCGATTATACCTGTAAGGTAATCGATTAAACCAGTGAAAATAGTATTTTTCCAAAAGCCTTTCAATCATATTTAAACCTTAACCAATTTATAAAAGCTTTGTTATCTTTTATGAAAAACCTTTTAAGTTTAATGAATGAATGAATAATTGCTATGTATGTATGGATCAACGGATTACCTTTCTCTTACATTTGAATCATATCATTAACTTCAAGGCACTCCAAGCATGTTGAAAGCTCAAAATCAGTCTTGAATCACTTCTTCATGTTGCTCCCCCTATATCCAACAGGTGTATGATATGGAATTAAATATATAGATGTCCACTACAACATATAAAATTTTTAGATAAATATAGTTTGTGACTGCTTGCAGTAATTAAAATATTAAGAGATGTCAGCGTGGAATTTCTCAGCTTGCTGGCAGTTTTGAAGTCTAGATTAAAAATGTTATAGCTAGAGTTTTAAAACTCCAAATAATGCATGTCATACCTTGTTAGAAAGATAAAGAAGTCTAGTTTAACATACTAAAAGATTCAAATTTATGGGCTAGTAGATTGGTACAGAATAAACAATGAACGAACCATGTGCTGTGAAACATTGTTTTAGAAAAATCTAGTCTTGGCAACTTGTAGCTCCTAAAACTTTGACACAAAGGCTAGAATATTCAGCCCAAATTTAGACCAATCAGAAGGGGATGAATACTCCCAAGGCATCCACGTGCAACAATCATAGAAATAGGCATGGCTAAGTGAACTAATAGAAAGAAAATTTGGTAAACCAAAGTTAAGGCAAAGTCAATAAAGGTAATGAGACAAAGTTGAAACCAAGATTCTTGAACCATCTTGTGTGATCATCCACGTGGAAGCTTAGGAAATTAAGGGCAAGGAATGATTTCAGAAAATATTTTAGAACCAATCAAAATTGGTCATTTGTACAAAGCTTTCCAAATACCCACATGGTCATTAATGAAGGGAATCTTTCCTTAAACATTAAAATATTGGCATAACCATGATATTTGCATATTGTTGTGTAGTTAGCCGTGTGTGTAGCTGAAGAAAATTGGGCAAAGGATATGCAGATCTTTAGCCAAGCTCCACGTGCATATTGGGTCAAAGGAGGAAAGAATATTTCAAAGCTTAAACATATAAAGATTTAGTACATAAGATAAGGTTTAGGCATAATATCTTCTAAGGTAATGATTACCTAGTTAAATTCTAACTAAAATCCTAATTCAGTTATAACCCAACTAAATCACTTAAAAAACTGAATAAATGAGTATAAATAGCTAGGGCTATGGGAAAATTTTCACGAAGGAGCTAGCATCCAAAGCCAAGGCCAATTTCAATTTTCCTTGTATCTTGCTTTCATTTTCTTGCTTTCTATTTGCTTCCTACAAATTGTGACCTCTTCTACCACCTTAACCATCATCCAATTTCTTCTTTCAAGGCTTTCTTTATTAGAGGATTTTCCCAAGGAAGACATCCCTTACTCCATTCCATTTCAAAAATCAAACTCACTTGAGGTAGGCTAGGCTTCAATCTCTAGTTAAGAATTCATTTGGATTATCCTATATGTTTAAATGTATAGATTTATGGTTATTATTTTAGGCTGAAATTTCATGTTATTAGAAGGTATTTTATGATGTGAAAATGTTGATTTAAACCATAGGATAAATGATGATTTATAGGCTGAAATATTAGTGATGTTTGGAGTTACATTTGGATAATCTTTAGAAGTGATTTTGATGACATTTGGGTTGTTTGTTCATATTTTTATTATGGGACTGTTTTGAATTAAATTCTAGAAGTAGAGGTTGAATGGTATGTAGTTAAATGGTTCAAATGTTTGAGTGATTAAATTTTGAGGATGAAGTAGTAAGGTGGTAGGTGAAATGAGATTAAGATGCATGCTAGGTTATAATCTTTTCTTGTGAAGGTTTAAAGGAACTGGAAATTATTTGAAAAATATATTGTGGTTATTAGTTAGATTACTAACATGATTTTTTTGTAGCTTAAGGATACTCAATGGTCATGCCTAAGTTGGTAATGATCTTACTTAAATAAGATATGGTGGTTTAACCATACTTGCGGTACGTATGAGGTTATGATAACAATATTTTTCCATAAGGTGGTATGTATTTTGCTTATGGATTTTATTATGGATGGATTTTGATTGATGATATGTTGATTTATGTTTCCAAGTCCAGTACGAGATTTGTGAAACATAATTTGATACTACATACAGTACGATATGTAGTGACCAGGTGCAGATACATGGAATAAATCATACATGTTTGCGTAAGACGATCGCAGTGTATACATCCATTACGAGGTGTAGCTACATACAATATGATATGTAGAGGCCATGTGCACCTTGGAAAAAAATTCATTTCATGCATACATGTAGTTGCATAATTATTTATTGTAAGGATTCATTTATATTGATAAGTTACTAGCGTACTAACGTGTTTGGTGGTTTAGTTTTGCCTACTGAGAAATTTTATTTCTCACTAGATTTGTTTCATTTTTTTTATAGATGGTAATAGTGGTCAATTTCATTGACGCCTTGGACTGATGGTGGTACAAAGATAAAGAATTGTCTCTAGGAAATGAATGATGAAAGTGTTTGTAGTATCTTTATGTTTCGTTGAGAATGACTCTTGTACAAGGACTTTGGCTACATATATTATATATCAGTTTTACAACTTCTATAATTTATACGTTTTAGAATTTATACTAGGATCCGTTCAGTAAAAATAAAATAGTAATAAAAATTATCTAACGATTTTTAAAAATTTAACCCTAATAAAAATATAATATCTAGAATAATTTTAGGTTGTTACACACATGACAGGTGACATGTCCATGCTCTCAAATTTGATTCTCAAAGATAGAGGATATGTTACTTATGGTGATAATAATAAAGGAAAGATCACTGGAGAAGGAAATATAGGAGATAGGTTCAAAACAAAAATAAAGAGTGTGCTTTATATGGAAGGTTTGAAGCACAACCTCCTAAGCATAAGCCAACTATGCGACAAAGGTCTCAAATTCTTATTCAATGACAATTGTTGCTTAATATGTGATGGTCAAAATGGTGAGGTCATCCATGTTCGTAAGAGAAAGGGTAACATATATGTTATCTGCATTGAGCATGCATTTATTCATAAAACTAGTTGTTTTGTAAATAAAGTAAATTTGAAACCATGGTCAGTGTATCGGTGATATTGTGTATGTACATGGGGGTGCATGGCTGGATAACCTTGTGAGGGAAGGTTTACGAATTTTAAGCATCCAAAGAGAGAAAGGGATTGTTAAAATTCCGATCCCTATCTATCCATGGTCATTGCATTGATAGTGCCTATGTTCATACTTCATATTTCATGGATGGAAATAGAATGGTGGTAGTAAGTACGGGGGTACTAGGGGGCATCATTCTGTTTGGAACTCCCTTATGACCTAGGGTTGATCACTATAGGGGGGAGCGACCAGTGCACGACAAGGTGACCTCGACGAGCTACTACATCATTTTCCTGAGAGGCTATTTCCATGAGGATGGTACCACATTGCATGCTGAGTGATGAGTCAAATGCATACATCATTCTGAACATGATTGTTTGAGTTGTGGAATTCATTGGATTATTGTTTTTGTTGAATGTGTAATGGAATGATAGTTTTGTGGTAATAATTATGGTGATTTATGTTGTATTTTTCCCAACTGTTACTATCTAATCGTTGTTGGTTTTATAAATAAACTCACCCTTGTTTTTGTTGGATATAAGGGGAGTAGCAAGAAGATGAAGCTAAAGAAAGAGCTTGTGACTTAGAAGAAAGTTTTGAGCTTTTCACATGCCAAGGAATTTGTAATTTGTTCAAGTGTATGAGAGGCAAATCTTATGATCCTTGCATTGCATGAACATGGTCATTAACTTGCATACATGATTTCATTAAAAGCATTAAGTGTTAGTATATGGATGTCCTAGAGACAATCTTTACATTAGATTAGGACGTACATGTACTTTTCATATTGTCATGAATAAATTATAAGCGCTCTTTATCTTGTTTCACATTCTGTCTCGATATCATTATTAATATATGAGTAACTGGATAAAACCCTTGGAATAGAATAGGTATCTCTTGAGTATCAGTGATGGGATCACGATCATGAGGATTCAAGGATACCAGATGTCTACTCCTAAATTTTAAGTTCCTAGTCTAGAGACACTGAGAATGGGGATTAGTGATTTCTGGTAAGACTAGCACGGCTTAACTACTTGTATGCAGATACAAGGTAAAGACCTCATGAGCTACAGACATAGAGATGTCTTAGATAAAGTCGTGGGTGGACCTATAAGGGTATAGCTAGCACTGAACGAACCCACAAAGTGACTCTATGAGGAAATCTCACAAATAGTATCATTAGAGTAGTCTCTTATTATTTGGGTGTGTTTTTCCTTAGACCAAAAGTTTTCACCTAGACTGTGTTCTAGAAGACATGCTTTGATTGTATACCTCGTCTGCCTGAAACATGGAGACACATAGGTATACCTTTGGGTATGTCCTGAAAGAAAACGAATCTAGGGTGACTAGCTGAAGGAATTCGTCAAATCTCTGTGAGAGATTAGGTTATTTGTAAACTAGAGAAATCGGGATGACATTTACGGGACTCGGGAATCTAGCATAGTAAAAGAAATCATGAGATGATTTGCCTTTAGAGTCAGTAAAATTAGAGACTCCCTATTTCATATTAAAGCTTACCCTAGACTGCAAGGGCTGATACGTTTCCTTACCCTAGGTTTTATGGGAAGGTAACCGAGACGAAAGGAAATACATATGGAAACCAAATAGATTTTATAGGATGATCCTGTCATTTACCTAACTAGTTCTGGGGCAACAAAGCATTGCTAGTGCTCTGTGTTGTCATTAAATGAGTAGTGGCCTTGTTGGGCCCAAACTCATTTATGTTAGTAACTATGTTGGACCTAATGGGTCACACACTAACACTTTATTGTCATGACATTATAGTATTAAAGGTTTTGGGCCTAATAATGGTTGTTGGCCCAAGAAAGAGTTTGGATACTTATCTTAAAGTGAGAGGGGCGCATGAATGAAGTTAATGGGCTTGGATAGTCCAAGACATTATTAATTAATTTAAATAGTTAAATTAATTATCTAATATTTAAATTTGATAATTTAAATTTTGAATTTAAATATGAATTAACTATAGTAGTTAGTTTCATATCAAAAGGAGAAGATAAGAGCTAGATTTGAATTTGAATTCAACTAGCATCTTATCGTGATCATGTCCTAGATTTTAGGAAGAAGTTTGAGGGCTGATTATGGGCTTACATACGGCTGATATATGATTATCATTTGGCAAAAATAAATCCCAAGTAATTGACTTGGTCTTAGGAGGATAAGATAGGAGGTTGTTGGCAATTTTTGAAATGCAACAACTCTATCTTTTCTTCACGTGTGGGATGCTTCATGATCAGA
>PYAF01002490.1:25278-50923 GCA_007407185.1 Glycine tomentella
TAATTAAGAGAAAATTCTATAGATTTTATGTACCATTTTTCCATATTTTTCTGATGCTTGAGTTTTCTTGAATACAACCTCAAAGTTGTCATCTTCCAAAATTTGTAGAAATTTTATTCTAGAGTTTTGTGTCACAAAATATGTTGATACTTAGTCAGCTAAGTGTATTTTATAATTTCATCAAGTTTCTACAAAATTTTTAAAGTTATTTGAGCATTTTTGGCCTAGGGACTTTTTGGTAATTATGTCATTCAACCTAGGGGTATTTTGGTTATTTTTAAAAAAGTCTAAGGGCATTTTTGAAATTTTTATCTTAAGGGTTTTCTAGTAATTTCTACATTATGGAAAGAGCGATATAGTTATTTTTCTCTAAACATACTTGTATCCAACTATCATCATATTTTTATAATTTTGGGGATGTTACAGTATCAAAAGCTGTAAACAAACAATAAACTCCCCTTACCTATATATATATATATATATATATATCCCTCTGTCAGCTCCTGGTAGCGTCATTTTGAGATCTCTCAAGCTCACGTGCTTTGGCCTAAATGCAGATCTCTATATACCAAATCGAAGATAATTTATTATATATTTCAACGACAAGGTTAATATTAACATTCGGGGTCAAATACCCACTCAAATTTAAAAGGGGCTAAAATGGTGTTTTGGAAGTCCACATCAAAAGGACATCGTTTTGAAATTTCGATCACACCAATGTGAACGAGGCTCAACAAAGGTCACAAAAATGACATCAATATTATAAAAAGGTAACTTTTACAATGTCTCATTTTCAAAGGTTTTTCAAAGGAAGTGTAAAAACATCCAATAACGGTACCTAAGTTACAAAAGATATTAAGAGAGGTTCGAACTAGCTAGGAGAAGGCATAGAAAACATGGTTACCTCGAAGAAACCACAAAGGGAGGATTGGAGGCTCTGTTCTCTATTGAATCCTCAAGTTGAGTTTTGAAGATTCCGCTCCGATTAAAGTGTTACTTTTCGTGCGGTGGTTTGACGGCAAGCGACGGTGGCTCGTGGTAGTCACCGGTGGCCGGCGGTGGTGGAGGAGGATGGTGAAGAGTTGGGTGGCTGTTTTGAAGAAGAAGGAAGCATAAAATATGTGATTTCACATTGCTGCATGTATTTGTAGCCGACTTTACTCATCCAAGGGAACTCTGGTCGCTTGGGTGAGTTGACCCAATGTTTAAAATTTTCACTGCCTCTGTCAAAAGCTAATATCTCATGATCCATATGTTATTTCACAAATCTCAACACTTAAAATTTGCATATGTGGGTTAGGAGCCTACATTTAAAATGTGAATGCGATCCAACGGTCAATCAGTCCGAAATTGTGATTTTACCAAAACATGTTTTGGGTTAAACTCGAAATCACACAATTTCAATGCAGATCAATCAAATTCCACACAACCTAACATCCACACCAAGCAGTTGAACAAGGATAATTAACACAACATTTCAACTAATCCAAATTAATAAAGTAATTAAATAATACAAGAAATACATCAAACATATATTTTCAATTATCGAAATTTCAGAGAGTTACAAATTGTATGATCCTAATATATTTGATCATGGCAACATGCGAGCAGGTTTCCTCAAAGTAAATCCTTGCCTTTGACGATAACCCTTCGCTACCAACCTAGCTTTATAGGTGTGGATGTTGCCATCAACATCAGTCATCCTCATGAAGACCCACTTGCACCCAATAGGAACTATTCCCTTAGGTGGTGGAACCAAGGTCCATACCTTGTTCTGATGCATCGAATCTATCTCAGACTCCATGTCTTCTTTCCATTCTGAGGAATCAACATCCTTACTGCCTCAGTGTAGGAAGTAGGTTCATCTTCCTCAACTGTTTGTTGATTCTCAATCACAAATCGGTACCTCTCAGGTGGATGACTAACCTAGCACTCCTATGGGGCTGGGTGTTTACAACCTCTGGTTGAGGCATCGCCTGATCAACAAACTTTGGCTCTATTATCTGTTCCTGTAGGTCTTAATTTTCTTCAAGTTCTACCTTACTGCCACTATCTGCTTGAGAGAGTAGATCCTCCTGAAGAAAGGTAATATTCTTGGACACAAATACCTTTTGGTCCTCAGGGTAGTAAATGTTAGTATGTAGGTGTCCTAGAAATAATCTGATTTATCAGTTGAACACCTTGTATTATTTCATAATTAATAAGAGCAAACTTTATCTTTACAATATTTATGTCTCACCTATATTTATAGTAATATGCATTTAAAGATAAAGGCCCTAGGAATAGGACAAGTGTACACTCGAAGATCTATGATAGGGATCATGATCATGAGGATTCGAGGACACTACATGTCTATTGCCTAAAGCTAGTTCCTAGTCTTGAATCATCAAGAAAGGGCATTGATGATCTCAATAAGACTAGTATGACATCTTCTACTTGTATAAAGATACAAGGTACGAACCTCATGGAATGTAGGCATGGTGATGCCTTAGCTGATGTTGTGGGTGGATTTGTTAGGGAACAAATGGCACTGAACTGATCCACCGAGAGACTCTACAAGGATTCTTTAAAATATCATTGGATTTGTAAAGTCTCTCATCGTTTGGTAGTGCGGATCATCCTAGACTTGAGGATGTCATCGAATACTGTGTCCTAGGGTTATATTTTGATTGTACGACTCTATCCGCCTGAAAATGGGGAGAACAATGTACTCTTGGGTATAACCTGAATAAATGAGTATAGATGCACATGCCAAAATGACTCACAATGCCTTACGAGAGATTAGTTGTTCACAAGACTGGTAGGGCTTGGATGACTTCCAGTTGACTCGGGAATCTATGCATAGTAAGAGATCATGAAGAGTCATTATCTGTCTTAGAGTCAATAGAAGAAGATTCCTAGTTCCTATGAAAAGCTATATTTAGTCAATAAAGAGAGATGATACTTTATCCTTGCTCTCGGCTAAATGTGAATGACAATGTGAGGGATGATGGAGACACGGTATCCAAATTAGAAAGGTAGATCACTTGATCAACTCAATTATTTTTAGGGCCGCAGAGCATTGCTGATGTCTTATGTGGTCATTAAATGAATTGGGCCCGTTAAAAGAGTTTAATTGGTCAAAGTTTATTTATGTCAGTGACTAATTGGGCCTAATGGGTCACACACAAAAGTTATTCTTTGTTGCAAGTTATAGCGAGTTGGGGCCAATAATTAATTATTGGGCTTTATCAAGACTGAGTTTAATTGAGTTAGAGTTGGACTTCAAGCCCACTTGAATCATGTGTCCTATTTGGGGCATTAGTGGTGAAATTGGTTTCTCCACTAATGGGCCCAACTGTGTTGACAGGCCCGATCGGCCTTAGGCCATGAATCCTAGTAAATCAAGATGTTGACTTGACCAAAATAAGTTTTGGGCAAATTTGAAATTTGACATTTGAAATTTTGAATTTTGAATTCGAATTCAAATTCAAATTCAAATTACGAACTGGGATAAGATTGAATTTATATTTGAATTTAAATTTGAAATTTGAAATTTGAATTTTAAATTCTACGAGGTTAGGTTGTTGAGGATAATTTAAATTATCTAAATGAATTATCCAATAAAGATTGAATGAAGATTCTCTCAACAACATTGGTTGTTGAGGATAATTTAAATTATCTAAATAAATTATCTAATAAAGATTGGATGAAGATTCCCTCAACAATATTTGGTTGTTGAGGATAATTTAAATTATCTAAATGAATAATCCAATAAAGATTGGATGAAGATTTATCAACAACATTGTCATTTGAATAACTTCGGAGGGAGGAGAGGGAGAGAAGGTGGCGATTTTTGGAGAGAATATTGCTAGATTATTTTTTCAAATTTTCCCAACAACTTGGGCTGATTTGGAGTGAGAGGATAATGCAATGCAACAACCTCATCTCACCTTAATAGGCGCCTATGTGGGGAGGATTGAGAGAGAAATTTTTTTTTCCCCTTCCTCTCTTGGTTCTAAATCAAGTTCTAGTTTTTCCTTTATCTCATCTTCTCTTTTTTTTTGCTACACCTTCACCTGACCTCAAGGCACCTTCATAGTCTTGAGAAAAGAAACCAAATACTTCAAAACTTCATACCTTGTATGCGCCTGGCAAGCCACCAAGGAGAAGGAGGAATCAAGGAAAAGAAAAATTCTCACTTGCAAGAAGGAGATAACTGTGTGGATCACCGTTGGAGGGCGTTATCTTCTTTGAGCCTTCAAGTGATAAAGGTATTTCTAAAACCCCAACGTGTTTCAATGAGTAATTCCTAAGCGCACACACATGAGATGCATAGATGGTCTATGTTTCCGCATCAAAATTTTTTGTTTTCATCCTCATGTGAGCACACCGTGGTTGAACCAAGGTGCTGCGTTTTTTGAACTTTCAGTAAAAGTAGTATCCCTTAGGTTCTTCGGGATATCCTACAAAGTAGCACAAAGTGCTCCTAGCCCCTAACTTGTCAGGTGCTAGGGTCTTGACATAAGCTGGACAACCCCAAACCTTGAGACAACTCAAATTAGGCTTCCTGCCCCTTCATATCTAATACGGAGTAGTAAGAACAGATTTTGATGGAACCCTTTAAAAAGGTTTACCGCTATATCAAGGGCGAACCCCTAAAACGATTTTGGGAGCTTCCTACCACTCATCATGGATTGTACCATGTCTAGCAAGGTTCGATTGCTCCTCTTAGACACACCATTTTGATGTGGTGTGTAAGGAGCCGTCAACTGTGAGAGAATCCCATTATCTCTTAGATAATCTTGAAACTCTTGACTCAGATATTCGCCACCTTGATCATATCGAAGTGTCTTCTTAATCATCTGGCCAAGCTATTTCTCCACTTCATTCCTTATCTCTTTGAACTTTTCAAAGGCCTCGGATTTGTGTCTCGTAAGATACACATATCTGAATCTGAATGTATCATCAGTAAAGGTGATGAAGTAGGAGTATACTCCTCCAGCTTGGGTAGACACGGGCCCATAAACATCAGAATGAATGAGTTCCAATAAGTCATTGGTTCTATGACTCGCAAGTTTATTAATTTTGGTCTTCGTCATTTTACTAGCCAAACATGATTCACAAGGCCCATAGGATTCAAAATCAAAGGAATCTAGATAACCATCTTGATGGAGTCTAAACTATCTTGTTTCATTAATGTATCCCAACCTACAATGCCAAAGATACGATCGATTATCTAACCTTGGCTTCTTAGCTCGAATGCAAAGAATGTCACTATTCGAATCTGGATCCAAAACATATAATCCATTCACCCATGATGCGCAAGTTTAAACAAGATAATTCATAATGATGGAAAACTTGCCATCCTTTATTAAAAATTGAAAACCATATTGTTCTAAACGGGAAATAGAAATAATGCTTTGAAAAATAGATGGAACATAGAAAAAATATTCAAATGTAAGGAAAGTCCCGTAGAAAAAACAAGGTCCATTTCTCCTACAGCTAATGCAACAACTCTTGCTCCATTCCCGACATGGAGATTCACCTCATTCTTCTCCAACTTCCTAGGATTCTTTAATAACTGCAACAAATGTGAAATATGAGAACCATAAACCAGTATCCAATACCCATGAAGTTGAATCAACACTTGAAAATTAATTTCTATTGAACATACCAAAGGTAGAAACATCACCATGTTTCTTTCCCTTGAGGCTCGCAAGGTACAATGGGTAGTTCCTCTTCCAATCTGACAATGAAACATACATCAGCATCAGTATCCTTAGATTTCTCCTTTCCCTTTGTAACACCTTAACTTATCATCTTGTTATTATTGATTTTTAATGAAAATTCTTTTCAATTTGCTTAAAAATACTATTGAGTAATAATCATAATTCTGAAGTAACATATAATAAGATTACAAAAGATTTCTCCTCACTGATTGATATTTATAGATCTGATGTACAATAAAATACAGACTGATATCAATCATATTACATAGTACAAACAACTAAAACACTCCGTAAGAAAGAAATACATCTTCAAACATAATCTCTTCAAAATATTATATCTTCAAACAAAATTCTCTTCTTGTAGACAGCTAGTGGTCTCTCTTTGCTATTCATCTGCTCACCCGAATAACATCGAGGTCATAGCAGGTGTCAACCACAGACACAAAGTACAGGGTAAGTTTATGATAAACATAATTTAAGCAAATATGTAAATATTCATAACAACATCCTCAAAGATGTATGATTCTTTTAGACTCTTATCATGATGCATGATTCTCTTAAACTCTTATCATTTGCATGCTTCTCTTAAACTCTTCCAATAATTGGTACCAATAGTTAAGATAGCCCCATCCCTATGGCACAGAACTGAAATGATCAGTCAGGGTCCCACAGTGTTGCAACAGGATTCTCACCCACACTCATGTGATCATCATGGGTGGTGTGATTTCCCCACTGCCAAGTACCCCCCAGCTTAGACCTCTCTTATCTGAACGGTCGAACTCAGTTCCTACAGCTATCTGACACACCTCCTCTTGAGGCAAATAACGCGGACTAACCCTCGTCGGGCATATGCATATGAGACATATAAGACTGATTCATTTTAAGGTATAACTCTTTTCATCATCTCATATTTATTTTCAACATCAGTCTTTAATTTATATCTCACATACTTTACTCAGAAACTCATCATAATATATAGAACTCAACTTTATATTCATGTACAGAATCTCAGCATATTATTCATGTACAGAGGTTTATAGAAATACTCAATGACACATGAACTTCATGGAGATTTTTAGAAATACTCAGCAACACATGGAACTTAGAGAAATTCATAGAAACTTTTAGCAACATATGAACTTCATGGAAACACTCAACAACACATGAACATTCAAACACTTATTCAAACAAAACAATACTTAAACTATCTTTATCATAAAGCTTCCCCATACATACATTATAATCTCTTATGAAGCTTGTCTTTCTCTTCTTACAAAGCATGGCAAACTTTCCCTAAAGATGTTAGCCTCTTCTTCACGTGATCTTCAAGGAGAAGTGCAGTCTTCTTCTCACTTGATTTAGGCTTTAATAAGGAAAGGATGAAAATGAAATGAAGGTGATGTGGGAGAGAGCTTTTCACGTGAAGTGTTAGAAGGGTGGAGTCGTGAATGTGACTTCCACTTAAGGCCCCCTTTATATACTAGTTGGAAAATGATATAATATTCATGGACATTTATATCCTTCCTAGCTAGTTACTTCCATTTGGTTTCATTGTAACTAAGTTTCATGTCATTCCATTATATTCTAACTAGATTTATAAAAAATCTCCTAAGTCATGATGACTTACTTTACAAGTGTCCCTACACTTGTCATGAACTTTACAAGTGTCCCACCACTTGTCCAATTCATGAAGCTTCTTCCTCTTTTCCTAAATATATGTAATTAATATGTAATTAATCTCCTCTTCTTTATTTCATCTTTTATTTCTTCTTGTTTTTACAATTGTAATAGAATAAGTTAGAAAAGAGAAAGAATAAGGGTGAAGTCTTAAATCATGAAGTTTCTCCATGATTCTCCAAGCTTCACGTGGATTCTAGGGAAAGGGAGAGAATTTTGCTTCATTTCATGTTACTTTGTATCCATATCCTTCAAGACATGACACCTTGCTTCCAAGTGTCCTTCTACTTGTCTTCAAGCCATGAAACTTCTCCATTCTTCCTCCTCTTTCACGTGATTTATCAAGGGAACAAGAGAAGATTTTTCTTCTCATTTTATGCACATATATGATAGCTTTCTCATTCCTATATTAATAGTGAGTTACAAGTGGCTAGATATTTCTTAAGCCTTCATGATTGTATCTTATAATTTTAATTTATGAAGCTTAAGATATTTTTCTTAAAGAGAAGAAAATTATATGATTCTCTTTGTATCCACATGTCACCTTTCATGAGGAAGAAGAATTCAATTTGAAAATGGCCTCACACATGGCATTCTTTAAGAGAAAATAAAGTTCAAGTTGAATTTGTCTTCACACATGGCATTTCATAGGAGAAGTTCAAGTTCAATTTGAACTCTTCTACCTAAAGGATAATATTAAATAATGAAACTCTAGAGTTTTTTAGAAATGACTTCAATGACAGTTAAATTACTTACAAGCAGTTTTGTATAGAGTGATACACAACCTTGCATACGAGACTGCTTTTATCTTAATTTTGATTGATCTATACTATTTTTTACCACAAAACTACTAAACCATTTTATTAAATAAATCTGGACACTCCATAATTTAGAGAAAATTCTATAGATTCTATTTATTATTTTTCCATATTTTTCCAATGCTTTAATTCTTCTGACTAATGTTTCAAAGTTGTCACCTTATAAAATTCATAGAAATTCTATGCTAGAGTTTCTTGTCACAAACTACTTTGATAGCAGTCAAGAGTATTATGTAATTTCATCAGGTTCTCAAAAAATCTCTAAGGATATCTGGTCATTTCTGGCCTGAAGGGCATTATGGTAAATTCATCATTCATTCTAGGGGCATAATTGTCATTTCTACCATAAAATATCTAGCCAAAAATATCTAAGGGTATTCTTGTCATTTTCAAAATATCCAAGGGCATTCATATAATTTTCATCTTAAAATATCTCACTAAAATATCTAGGGGCATTTTTGTAATTTTCAAAAATATCCAAGGACATTATCGTCATTTTTACCTTAAGGGCATTTCTATAATTTCTGATTTAAGGAAAGGGTAACATAGTCATTTCTCTTCAAACATTTCCTTAATGTCTCTAATTGATATTTCACCCAATTAATTCAAATATAGACCAGCCAAATTTCTCATAATCTAATACTCATATCAATAGCTATGCAAGAATAATTCATATAATATTTTGACCATAGTTTTTGAATTTTCAGGGTGTTACACCCTTTCCCTTGGCCTTCTTCTTCTTGTGTTGGGCCTTTGGCTTGATCTTGTTTGACACTACAGACTTACCCTTACCCTTGGCTTTAGAGGGCCCACCAATTAAAAGAGCTTGGGTCCTGTTCTTCTTAACAGTACCATCAGTAGTGGTTAGGAGACTCAACAACTCAGGGAGTGTTGTCTCCACTTTGTTCATATAAAAGTTGACCATAAAGTCAATAAAGGAAGTTGGCAAGGACTACAAGACTAAGTCAACACTCAACTCATGGTCCATGATAAAGCCAAGAGAAGCAAGCTTCTCTATCATCTGGCAGCCAACCAACTCTTTGGAGGTTTCAAACCGCTCAGCCCTCCCTTGCTTATCATAAAGCTCTTGAAGATGTAAGATAATGGAGGGAGCATCCATATGCTTATGCTGACACTGAAGCTCCACGGACATAGATGCAAGCAGTATGCATATTGCCTGCTCATTGTCTGCTAGGTGCTATTTATGGGCTTGCCAGTCAAACTTGGCATGCCCATCTTGCCCTTCCAAAAGGGCAATAGGAAGCGGAGCATCCAAGACATACGCTATCTTCTCAAAACGTAAAACTATTTTTACATTCTGATACCAATCCGTGAAATTTGGTCTAGTTAACTTGTTAGCATCCAAAATAGAGCGTAAATTAAAGTTACCGGCCATAACTCAATTGCTGAAAATAAAATAAACATACATAAGTATTTCATGATAATTAAAAACCAAATACGTAGACTTTTAAAACGTATATGACCCTCCCACAATTTTTCTAAAATCAATGACCCTTAGTTATTGATTTAGAGCTACCCTTCATGAAGGATATCCTTAGTGGGCTAAAAGAACTACTAGATTGACAACTCCTAAAAACTAATTTGTCTAGTGGGTTGATCCAATCAACAACATCTCTATGTCTTCTTTTAGATCATAGGTTGACAACTCCTTGTCACTTAGTGTCACATCACTATGTAACAACCTGGCTCCATTGCCCTAAATGTACAGACCCGACTGAGCTTGCAGACTTACATTTGTTCTAGCACAAACCATCATCCTGAGTGTCATACACTTTAAATGGCACTGTTACCCGTCAAAATTATAGGTCTTAGCTGAGCTAGAGAACACTATCATGTAGAAGGGGTTTAAGTGCTACCGATGATGGGAGGCAATCAAACGCGCTAAATAATCTTTTTTCGAGGTTCATTTTTGGTCTCATCTTTAATTATTATCTTGCACGCATAATTAAACATTCAAAGCTAATTATCACATAGTTCCTTTTAAGCAGCTTGTTTTATCATGCATACTAGTCATAGAGTTATCGTGTCTAACTATAAACATACATACTAGTTGTGATTTCAAAATTCAAAATTTTAAATTTCAAATTCTAATTTTGAAATTAAAAATTTCAAATTTGAAACTTCAAATTCAAAAATTAAAACATGCAATTTTTGAAATTCAAATAAACGATGGATGATCATGGTGCCTTCCAATTATCCATCCAAATCATCTTCAAGTCTCAAAGCCAAATCTTCACCAATGGAACGACTCATTTTTACTTAGTTGATTTTTTTTATAATTTTTACGAAATATATATTTTCTCGAAAAGTAATATTATAAATGAGCTATTTAACATAAAGCGTACTTGAGTTCATCAAAGCATACAGTCCAAAATGCAGTTTAATATATATTACAGTCCAAAACATAGTCCTTATACAGTCCCAAATACATGCCAGCAGAATATACGGACGAGTCTAAAGTCTAGTACAATTACACATTATCAGAAAACATAAGAAACAAAATATAAGCAATCCAAGCTTCCTCATCACATCTTCTTCATAACCATCCACTGCTTACGCTTTACTGTTCCTCTGCTCGCTCAAATAGATTGAGGTCATCGCAGGTGTCAACCACAGACACAAAAATAGGGTAAGTTTTATGATAAACATAGTTAAATAAAATTATACATCCATGACTAACCTTAATAACATTCATAAGACAAGATGCACTATAGATGCATGATTCTTTGGTTAGATGATGCATGTTCCTCTTAAATTCTGATCACATGGTACCATAGTCAAGATAGCTCAACTCTTTTTCTCTTTGAATTGGATCGAACTATAATAACCTAGTTTTTTAAAAAAAAAAATTTGACCTGCTGGTGAGCCACGTCAGTAGCGTGGGAGCCACGCCAGTAGCGTGGGAAGTGCTACAGAAAACCATTTTCTGCTGGTAAGCCACGCTGGTAGCGTGTTAGCCACGCCAGTAGCGTGGAAAGTGCTCCAGAAAGCTATTTTTCAGTGGAATGCCACGCTGGTAGCGTGGAACTCACGCTGGTAGCGTGGGAGCTCGGGCTGAGGGCCTATAAAAGGCCATTTTAGCGTTTTGAAGGGAAAAACCTCCCTTTCTTCTTCCTCCAGCGCCCTACCTCCATTGATGAGCTTCCAAGCTTCATAAACCCTTGTTTATTGACCCAAATCACTTCCTTTAAACACCAAACTTACTAGAAACATGTTGTGAGCCATAATCATTCATTTAATTCTCCTTGAAAACCCCCAAATCAAAGAATCCCTTTCTCAAGGGAAGTTCATAGAACTCGAGTTTGGCGAGGAACGGCAGCGATTCGTGGGTACCCAAGCTAGGGGGAGTCGTCCTTGGGCCTTCCTTGTCGTCATTGAGGTAAGAAACTCGAGATTTACCGTTTGATTTGTGAGTTGGGGTTTTGGGTGAATAGTGACCCACTTGTGATAGAGCTAGTATTAGCCTTTGGTCCTTTAGAAACATGTGTTTAGAATGTTGTGAGGATGAAGGATTAGCTCTCAAATGTTAGTTTGGTGAACTTTGATTCTTGGCTCTATGTAATGCATGTTTAGTAGTGTGCTGAGTTGCTTGGCTATGTTGTGATATGTAAGAGCCTTGATATGTGGTTTTGATGTGCTTGGGAGGCTGTTGGAACGGTGTCTTGTGTGTGAAAGAACCGTTCAAGCCACATATGAATCCTTGAGCTTTTGGCCTTGTATAGAGCTTTGAGCTCTTGATGTTGGCTTGCACCGAGTCTTGTGATGACTCAAGTGCCTTGTTTGAGATGAGATAGACCATTGAGGGTCTATGAGATGGCTTGTGAGTGATAAGCCTTGATAAACCTTAAGTTAGAGGACTTGTGGTTTTGGAAAGGACTGAGGTTCCTTTCATTGTGTCGGTTGAGGACCATTGATATGTTTGTGCCTGATATGGCTGTATTGATGTTAATATGTGCTTATGTGCCTTGTATAGTGCGTGACACCGTGGGTGTCAGTGGCGTAGGCCACAGAGCAAGGGAAGAACTGCAGAGCTCGGCTTTGTCAGGTAAGTTCTTGGTCCCTTGGGGATGTTTCCCACTTGCTATGTTCCACCATACTCTGATGGAGTGATGGTCACATTCATGATGCATGCATTGATGGTTGTTGCATTACTCATAATGATATGCATGCTTGTATCTATGCTTGTACGTGTACGATACCTGTTGATAGATCTTCTGGCCAGTTAGATAGATATGGACCTCCTTAGGAGTAGAGCGCACCTCCTAGTTTGGTTTGCTCATGGTTGATGAGATCCCAGGGTGATGATGATCCCTTAAAACCAAGAGATAGGTGTGTCCCATTGCGGTTGATTGCCTATTCTCGGAGGTACCATATACGTGCGTCCATGCGTAAGGGGTAGCTCCCGATGGGATGGCACGGGTGTGAATTCTGGTTTCACACTGAGGTTTGGTGTTGATTGGACCTACCTTACATTAGAGCTAGATGACTTGCTTGTATTGTTATGAGGGCCGGGAGGCCAGTGTGTTGTGATGCCTGATGACTTGTGTCATAGAGAGTGAGCCAGGGTGGAGGAGATGCCTCCAAGGACCCTGAGCTTACTGAGATGTTTATCTCATCCCGTGTGGGGCTTATGTTGTTTCAGGTGACTCTTCTGGCAGAGAGGAGCGGTCTCAAGGCGGGAGGCCCCAGTAGAGACAGGATCTGCTTGGCCGTGTGGCAGCAGGGAGAGCTGGAAGGCTCCGTGATATATTTTGTTGATGTATTGTACCCCTGTAGAGGGAAGATGTATGGTGCACACATGTAATCTTTTGTATATATTATGCATGCCCTCGTGTGAGGAAGGATCTCTGAGATCAGAAAGCACTCGGATGCTTATTCTTTTGTATAGACACTTCGAGTGTTAGATGATGTACATAACCAGTTATGTTATGTTATGATGTTTCCTCCTGTTTATATCTGTTGAGATATTTGTATACATCTGCCTATGGTTATGTTTTGTGATCTGGATTAGCAGGGGCTTGTGTTGTTTTGAGATAAGATGTTGATATTTCGTACATAATGTAATCAAGAAATATGGTTTTCGATTATGCTTCCGCAAAAGTTTTTAATTAAAGTGATTAAGCGCTAATCTGATATAATCACAATGATAATACACCGGGTGCACACGGGGTGTTTCACGAACAGTCAGGGTAGGTCAGTGTTGCAAAAGGACTCACACCCACACTACATGTGATCATCATGAGTAGGTGATCTCCCCACTGTTACTACCCCCCAATTTAGACACCTTTTGTCCAAACGCTCGTCTCAATTCTAGCTAACTGACATATCCCTTCTTGAGGTAACGCGGCTTAACCCCCGTAGGGCAACACGGCTTAACCCCACAGGGCATATGCATATGAAACATGCATGAATGATTCTCATATTCTTATACTTGAAATCTTCAACATCAATCTTCATAAAGTTCAACATAATAAACATTCTTTCATCATAATTTTAGCATGAAATTTGATAAACATACTCAAGAATTTATAGCACACTTTTAACTCATAAATTTCATTGAAACATTCCATTATGTTACTATAAACCAAATAAATCATTTCCTTGAATATAGTTATAATACATAAAATTTAAGTTACTTAATCATTCACCCATTAAGCTAGATTTCAAGTTATTTATTCCAACAATCATTCCTTAAGCTAATTTCAAGTCACTTATTCAAATAATCATTAGTCAAACAAACTTTATGTCTTTGAAGCATTTTATCAAACATATGATAGGCAAGACTTAATTCTTTATGGAAATAAATGAGAATCTTAGCATAATTAATATCTAAACCATATTTATCATAAAGCTTCCCCATACCTTGCTTTCTTCTTGAAATTTTGGCAACCTTCCTCCAAATACTCTTACTTTTCACGTGAGATTCCTTAGGACGGTGGGCCTTTGTTTTGTTTTTAAATCAAAGTAAAAAGGATGTGAGATTGAAGTGGGATTTTGCACGTGAACTTGCCTTAAAGCTAGGCTTCATTTTCGGTCCCCACCATCATTTTTATATGGTTGTTGAATTTGCTTTTGCTACAAATATCTCTAAGGCTTATTATGACTTAGCTTTCCAATTGGTTTAATTTCATTGGCTAGCAATTTCTCACCCTACAAGTGTCCATGTTCATGAATATTCTACATCTTCCTCCTTTTCTCTCATTTACACGTGAATTTGGCAAGGCTAGCATGGCTTCTTTATTTGTTTTCCTTTCATGTGGAGTAGCTAGGTGTTAGTAGATTTTTATGCTTAGTCAGGACATTATCTCCAAAGTTATGATTACTTATCTTTCCAAATGGTCCAATAGCAAGAATTCAAGCTTTTCTTCCAACCAAGTGTCCTTTATCTTGAATTTTCTCAAGCCTTCTCCATTTTCTTGATGTGCACGTGGAGTAGCTTAACTTGTAGATCAATCTTCACCAATTTTCTCTTTTCACGTGGAATGGCTAGGTTTTAGTGAAATTTTGTGCTTTGTTCTACTTATTATGTATCTTAAAATTGAATAAAATTGTTTCTATCATTTATGAAAGCCTAATTCCCATTGCTTTCTTAGGAATAAAATTATTTAGAGACTAACTTAAGTCTTAGTAGCATTTTTAGGATATTATTTAAGCTTTTCTTATTAAGTGGCTTTATCTTAATTCTTATTGGTACATTTTGCCCTTAATTAGTAAAATTACTAAACTAACTTATTAAAGAAGTCTATTCCTCCTATGATTAAGAGAAATTTCTATGGATTGTATCTATCCTTTTCCTGTGTTTTTCTAATGCTTGAGTTAGTTTGGATTGAATTCTTTTCAAAATATCTTCCAAAATTCCTAAAAATTCTAATTTATGGTTTCTTTCACCAACTATGTTAATAATTCCTTATCCAGGAGAATACTGTACTTTTATCAGTTCTTATAGAATTCTTGAGGCTATCTGACCTTTTCAGAGCTGAAGGGTATTTTTGTAATTTTTAAAATGTCTAGGGGCATTTTCATCATTTTTACTATAATTGTACATTAATAATCTTTATGAGAAAATTCACACATATGTATTGAAATATGAGGGTGTTACAACCAAACTCGTCCCCATCAATCAATATGGCCGAACCACCTCCATGAATCTTGTCCATGGGTGATCCATCTTGGTCGAACAAGCTTGATCTCCAAAGATTACAATTTTACATCCAAAAATCTTAAAATTTAAAAGATGTAAAATCTAAATAGGGACAAATACAATCCCATTTACCAAAATTTAAATTTAAATTTCAGAATTAAAGAAATTAAAATTTTAATCATACAAATAATCATTCAAAGCACCATGACCAACTAATTTTTCAAGTGAAAATACAATGAACGCTAATCAAGTAAACCAAGAGAGGGGGTGAATTGGTTTAAACCAAGAATTTAAAAATTTTCTAAACAATTTGCGGAATATGTAAAATGGATCGTATCACTTAAAATCTTTTAAAAACAAAATCTTTCTTCCAACCAAAAACACCATTGGAATTCAAGTAATGCCAGAAAATAAACTTTGTTGATAATTCCTTGATCACCCAATAACAAGCAATGAGAAAATAACAGATTAAGAATAAAAAACACAATGATTTGTACTGGTTCACCTCTCAACCTTGGAGGCTACATCCAGTTACTTCCAACCCACACTAGGTTAGAGATTCCACTAAACAATTAATATTTTTTACAAGCTTTTTACAAAAGATCTTCTTTGTCAACCCTAGACAAAGATGTAAAATCTAAACCCTATAGATTTTAAGATCTAGAACCTGAGATCACTACTCAGTCCTAACCACTAGAGAACCCTTCTCTAGATATAGCTTTAAAGAGAATAATATGTTTAAGAAATCAATACAAAACTGAATCAAGCAAACAAACTACTCAGTCTAAGGTTTCAGAAAGATATCACCTCATGATCCTTGTTAATGAATGAGATGATCACAGATAATCACGCAAGGATTGAATGCATGATAGTAGAAAACACTTTCTTGAAAACCTTTCCTTTAAATCTTGTTTAGATCTTCATCACCAATCAATAGAAACTTTTGTGTTTGGATGAAGATGTATTTCACTAAGACCAAATGTTTTTTCATTTTCAAAGGCTTTGTGAGCAATGGGTAAATCGTAGAAATGATTTCTGGTATGTTACAAATCAATGGACTCACAAGCTATTTATAGAAAAATAGATTTAACAGACTGTAATCGATTAAATCACTAGTGTAATCGATTAATTTATGAAATATAATCGATTAATACACCATTTAATCGATTAAATTGTTCTTATGCTTTCTGGAAAATTTTCAGGAACATAATAATCGATTATTTTGTCAAGTAATCGATTAAAGCAGCAAGATATGAATGTTCAAAAGACTAATGTAATCGATTACAATTTATGGTAATCGATTAAAGTAGCAAGACATGATTTCCAGAAAAAGCCTATGTAATCGATTACAATAAATGGTAATCAATTAAAGCAGTAATGCATGGTTTTCATTTAACATTATGTAATCGATTACAAGAACATAATAATCAATTAATCTGTTCTTCATGGCTTTTCCAGATTTAAAACCGAAAGCATGTAATCGATTACAATTTCATTTAATCGATTAACACAGTAAGTTTTTCATTTTTAAAGAAACTTCAACCATGAGAACTTGAGTTTTGAAAAACCATTTAACCATTTTAATTTTATAATCAAAGATATGTATGTATGAGAATGATGATGTAAATGCATGAAGGATCATAAGGAAATAACTTGAGCCACTTAGACAATTACAAATGCCATCAATGATTGAGCATGTAAAAAGTTAAAACTTCAAGCTATCCTTGCTTCAATCTTCTTGCATCTTCCTTTAAATCTAACAATTTTCCCCTTTTTGGCTTTGAGCATGCAAAATCTTAATTGTTCAATTGTCATTCTTTTGAATGCACCTGAGGGATAAAGGATAGGAAATTATCCTGAAATCAAAGTCAGCTTTTTGCAAGAACAAGCATAAGCATAATACATTCCACATAATTGCTCTCCCTCACTTGGGTAGTCAAAGTTATTTCATTCAATGCATTTCACTTAGTTACTCCCCCTATCATTATTACCCAAATAACAATTATTGCTCCCCCTATTTGGCTTATCAAAGACAAAACAAATATTTAAAGAGAATAGTAAGAGGTGAGAACCTGAATAATCATTAATTGAAAGATGCATTACAATGATTGATAAAGTGGAAATGAAAACATGTGAAAGATAGAGCATAACAAATAGAAAGAAAACATGGCAATCCTAAAACATTCCAGAATCTTCAAGTACAAGCCTAGCCTCAAGGTTTTCTAATCTAGCTTTCATCTCTTCTATAGATGAATTGGTTTTTGCCCTCTGTTCATGATGCAAAGGTAGCAGCGCATCCATCTTTTGAATCATGAGAGATTCAAAAGGACTGTAGGATGATGGAGCAGAGTCTTCAACATCTTCTTCTTTAATAGCAGCTTCATCTTGATCACTAGCAGGAGGAATTTGTTGACCAGCCATTTGCCATCCATAGGGAGTCTTGACCATCCCAAGCTTGTTGACGTGTTTCTCTTTGATGAGGTTGTTACTAGAGTTTGTGTTGTCAACAACTTCATTGGATACATCTATCTTAAAGTAATTAATGAATCTGGACACCAAAACAACATAGGGAAAAGGATAATTCACCAGTCTTTTGGATTTAAGCATGGTTTCCTCAAAGATGAGAATCCAGTTCATCTGAATAGAGTTTTTGATTCCATACAAAAGTTGTATGTCATCATCATCTGTGGCTTGGGCATGACTAGTGGGCCTAGGAGTCAAGATGTAGGTGATAATGTAATGAAGAAGTCTATCTTCATGGGTCATAGGGCCAGTGCTAAGTCTTAGCTTCAGCCTTATTTGAGGATTAAGAAGCATACCTCTATAGGTATCTATTCTATAGTAATCACCAACTTCTTCCTCAAATTTCCTTATACCATCAAAGGAAATACCAGCCACTTCTTGCCAAACTTCAGGGGTTATTTCCATCGTTATCCCATTGACTTGAGACAAAATAGTCCCATCCATTGAAGCCTTGGCACAGGTGTAGAACACCTTTACAAGTTCAGGGTAAAAGGTACCCTTCATTTCAACAAACTTTTTCAAACCCTGTGCTTCAATCAAAGCAGGGAAATGGAAACCTTCTCTAGTGAACCAGGTAAGGTCAAGGTGTTTAGGAGGGGCATATAAGCTTTGTAGCATTGAATTGGAGGTAGGTCATTTTGTCACGCTCAATTGGAAACCAATGATCTAGCCTAGTAATTGCAGGGTTAGAGGTTTCACCAGCTTTTCTTTTAGAGGTTTTAACTTTTTGGATGTGGAAATGGTAATAGCAGATGTAGAAACTATAAGGCAGAGTATCTAGACTCAGAAAAGATAGAAAAGCACAGTTGGGCTTAAAGGAAGAAGAAGAGAATGGTGTGATTTTCTATTTCACCATAGAGCTGTATTTGTAGAAGATTTTGGGCTCCAAAGTTTGAAATTTGAAAACATAACTATCATTTCAAATTAAACCATTACCGTAAAAGCTCAGAAGTTTCAAATTTTGAATTAGTTGGCAGTTGGACAGTTACAATTTTCAAAAAATTATGTCAGATTTTGCAGTAACTCCATGAATAATCGATTACGAACTTCTATGATCGATTAATTCGTAAGCAAAATTTGTTCTGTAAGAAGATTTAATTGATTAAAACGACGTGTAATCTGTAACGCCTCCTTTTGCTCTCTCGTGCTAGATTGATTTTAGATGAAATTTCGTTTCCGCTTTGTATTAGAATTATCTTAGCTATAAATTTCACGAAAAATTTCTTTCTTCTTGCTTTGATTTTACAATTTAGTCATAACATAAACGATTTTTCCTCACCACGGTTGATTTGTAGTAAGAATACAATTCATTATACAGTCCCAAATATAGTGTCCAAAATAATTTACAGACGACTTAATATAAATTACATGCCAACAGAAAATTACAAATCACAGCATACAATCCATCAAAACTTCCTCATCACACTTTCTTCACATCATTTACAGCTTATGCTTTCCTGTACCTCTGCTCGCCCAAGTAAATTGGGGTCATCACAGGTGTCAACCACAGACACAAAATAGGGTAAGTATATGATAAACATAGTTAGATAAAATAACATATTCATAGTAAAACAAAGTATTATGTCATAAAATCAGATGCATAATAAATATATAATAGAATTCATAATAGATGCATGATTCTCTATTAATATGATGCATGACTGAGATCTCAGATTCTCATCACATGGCCATAGTCCAGATAGCCCCACCCTCTCTTAGTGGAACGAACTTATCCATCTAGTCAGGGTAGCCCAGTGGTGCATAGGAATGTCACCTCCACCCATGTGATCATCATGGTGGTGTGGTCCTCACTGTCTTAACTACCCCCAGCTCAGACTCCTCTTGTCTGAACGCGTGGACTCAGTTAAGCTATCTGACACACCTCCTCTCTGAGGTTACTCTATTACCTCCTCTCTGAGGTAATTAAATGCGGATGAAATATGCAATGGCTTGCTTTTATTTCTTTCTTACTCTTCACTATTAATCTCCAATTTATTTCTCATATATTCAACATAAATCCAACAAGAACTCAGTTCCACATATCATTCATGTACAAAGATTTTATAGAAACACTCAGCAACACATGGATTTCATAACAATCCATATACTTTCCAACAACACGTGAATTTCATAAAATACTTAATAGAATACACTCATCACATAATACACAACTCAACTCATTTCTTATGCATCACAATTTATACAACACTCAAAGTTCATCAAGATTCATGAATCATCAAGTAACACATGAACTTTATAAGATTTGATAGAAACACTCAACAACACATGTCTATAAACATTTCTTTCAACATCACAACATTTAAACCATCTTTGTCTTTTTAAATCATTTTATCAACACATGATAGGCAAACTTTATTTCGTAAAAGGTTTGAAAGAAAAACTATATTTAACTTCTTAATTTTCATAAAGTCCAATATAATAGACATGCTTCCAATCAATTTCTAGCATCAAATTAAATATATATATTTAAGGAAACATAGGAGAATTTTGGCCAACACTAAATTTGTAGCAATATTTCCATTAGTAAACTATAATTTTAAACAACTATTTTCTTAAAGATAGCCATACTACCTCTCCTTGTTTGTTACTTTTAACTTTCCTCCATTAAATTAGATTCAAGTTATTTATTCAATACTCATTTATTAAATTAAAACCAAGTTACTTAGTCAAAAAACCATTCAAGTAACTATCTTGAGCTCTTTGAGACAATTCATCAAACACCTAGCATACAAGGCTTGGTTTCTTATGAAAACAATTAAGAATCTCAACAAAATGAATATCCAACTTGCTTATCATAAACTTCCCCATACCTTGCTTTCTCTTTAGAATTTGAATAATCCTTGCTGCTAGTATCCATGAATCTTCACGTGAGAATTTAGGGTGGAAGACCTTGGTTTTGCTTTGAGTGAAAGATGAATTGGAAAGGAATAAAGTGGAAGTGCTTTAGGATGGAAGTTTGCACGTTATTCTCCCTTAGGGCAGCCACCAATTTTGTTTCTATCATCCTTTTATAGGGTGATTAAGCTTGATTTTGGTTACAAATATCCTTAAGGTAATGATGGCTAGCTTTCTACATGGACAAATCCTAATGGCTATTGATTTCTAACCATCCAAATGTCTTTATTCTTGATTTTTCTTAAGTTTTCTTCATTCTTCTTGATGGTACACGTGCCATAGCTTGCCTGGAGAGCAAATTTCACCAATGTACGTGGAGTAGCCAAACTTTTAAGGGAATTTCGTGCTTTCTTCATTTCTTGAATTTTCCAAAACCCATTTTAGTAAAATATTGATTATGGATTCGTTAACCGTTGGATCTTCTTAAAATTTTAAAGGTATAATCCTATCCCACATATGTAAATCTTGACCGTTGGGATCTTTGAAATAATGTCTAGAAATGTCCACGTGTTCTGCCAAAGGAGACAAAATAAAATTTGCTTCAAATATCTCTTAAGCATTTATAATCCTAGCTTTCCATATGCTTTGATCCCATTGGCTAGTAATTCTCATTCCTACAAGTGTCTGATTTCTACACTCTTCTCCCTTTTTCTTCTTTTTCACGTGGAATACTAAGGCTTGGAGAGCAATCCACATTTGTTTCCTCCATTGGAATGCTAACTTTGAATGTAAAAATCTCTTTTAAAGTCATGATAGCTTACTTTCTACTTGGACCAATGGGAAATTTCCAAGCTTCTTAACTCTCCATGTGGCCCATCTTGAAGTTTCTTAAAGCTTTCTCCATTGATCTTGCATCATACGGTTAAGGTTTATCCAAATAAATCCAATTTTCTTTTATTTCCTACAATAGCTAGATTCTAATTTCTTATTGGTTCATTTTGCCTTGAATGATTAAAATTACTAAATTAACTTATTAGGAAGGTCTATTTCTCCTATAATTAAGAGAAAATTCTATAGATTGTATTTTTCCTTTTTCCTAGGCTTTTCGGATGCTCGAGCTCTTTTCCAAAATATCCACCGAAATTCTTAGAAATTCTAATTTATGATTTCTTGTCATCCACTATGTTAATAACTTATTATCTAAAGGTATTTCATCCATTTTTCAGGTTTCCACAAAATTTCTAAAGTTATCTGGTCAGTTTTGACCTAAAGGGCATTTTGGTAATTTCACCTCACCCTAGGGGTATAATCGTCATTTCTAAAAATGTTCAGGATATCTTTGTAAATATTACCCTAAGGGTATTCTGATCATTTTTCAAACATCCAAGAGTATTTATAAAATTTCCTCCTTAAAATATCTTACTAAAATATCTAGGGGCATTTTAGTTATTTTAAAATGTCCAGGGGTATTTTCGTCATTTCCCCCAAATCTTTTTTGTACTGCCTCTAATTAACATTTTACCCTAGTAATTTGAATACAGACCATCAATTGACTGTAGCTCCAAAATTTTGGGTGTTACATAATCGATTAAACCAGTGAGGTTTATTTCAGACAGATGTAGATTAATCGATTATGATATGTGGTAATCGATTATTTCAGTGAAATTCATTTGAAGAAGATGATGTGTAATCGATTAAAATATGTGGTAATCGATTATTGCAGTGAGATTTCATTACTGAAAAGATTTTTAAACATGTGTAATCGATTAATTCGATGCTTAATCGATTATTCCAATGAACTTTGGCTTTTTGAAATAATTTCGAAAGCTAAATAATCGATTATTCTGAGTCTGTAATCGATTACATGAGTACAAAATTCATTCTGAAAAGCTTTTTAAGTCAATTTAATCGATTATTCTGAGGGGTAATTGATTATTACAGAGAATTTATCAGCATGAATAGTATTTATGCAACATTTTCGAATTTGCATTTTAAATGAAATGAATGGTCAATGAATGATATGATTTCATAAATATGCACATTAAAAGCACGCTAACACACACTAGATTCATCTAGAATTCCTAGCATGTTTCTAAGAGTGAAGAATCTATCTCTATCTAAGGATTTTGTAAAAATATCAGCTAATTGATTGTTAGTATCAACAAATTCACTTTTGATGTTATCCTTTTGGATATGATCTCTGATGAAGTGGTCTTATTTCAATGTGCTTTATCCTTGAGTGCATGATAGGATTTTTGGATATGTTGATTGCACTTGTATTATCACATAGCAAGGGAATCTTCTGTATTTCAACACCAACGTCTTGAAGTTGTTGTTTCAACCAAAGACTTTGTGCACAACAGCTTCCAGCAGAGATGTATTCAGCTTCAGCAATGGATAAAGCAACACATGATTGCTTCTTGTAGTGCCAAGAGATTAAAGAGCTTCCTAACAAGTGGCATGTTCCACTAGTACTCTTTCTATCTAATTTGCACCCTGCAAAGTCATAATCAAAATATCCAATTAAATTGATAGTTGTACCTTTTGGATACCATAGTCCCACTTTTGGTGTAGACTTTAGATATTTTAGGATTCTTTTCACTGCTGTTAGATGAGATTGCTTGGGATTTGCTTGATATCTAGCACACAAACAAATACTTAACATTATGTCAAGTTTACTTGCAGTTAAATATAGCAAAGAGCCAATTATTTCCCTATATTTGGACTCATCAACACTTTTTCCTTTGTCATCTGAATCAAGATAAGTACATGTTGTCATTGGTGTTGCAACATCCTTGCAACTCTCCATTTCAAACTTCTTGATCATTTCTAGACAATATTTTGTTTGACTAAGGAAGGTCCATTCTTCATTTGCTTGACTTGTAGTCCAAGAAAGAATGCAAGCTCCCCCATCATTGACATCTCAAATTCACTTTGCATAGAGACAAAAAATTCTTTGCACATTGATTGATTAGTTGAATCAAATATTATGTCATCCACATAAATCTAAACTAACAAAATATCCTTTTCTCTTCTCTTGATGAACAATGTTTTATCAACCTGTCCTCTTGTGAAAGATTCTTCAAGCAGAAATTTACTTAACCTTTCATACCAAGATCTTGGTGATTGTTTCAAACCATATAATGCTTTTCTCAATTTGAAAACATGGTTAGGATGCTTGTAATCAGTAAATCCAAGGGGCTATCTACATATATTTCTTCATCTATGTAACCATTCAAAAATGCACTTTTAACATCCATTTGAAACAATTTAAAGTTCATCAAGCAAGCATATGCAAGTAATAACCTAATGGCTTCTAATCTAGCAACATGAGCATAAGTTTCATCATAATCAATGCCTTCCTCTTGGTTGTATCCTTTAGCAACCAATCTAGCCTTGTTTCTAATTATGATGCCACTTTCATCCAGCTTGTTTCAAAAAATCGATTTTGTGCCAATAGGAATATGAGTGGATGGTCTAGGAACTAATTCCCAAACTTGATTTATTTTGAATTGATTCAATTCATCATGCATAGCTATTAACCAATGTTCATCCAGCAAAGCTTGATCAACACTTTTTGGTTCAATTTGAGAAACAAAAACCATATTACAACAACGATTTTTTAGAGAAGATATAGTAGAAACTCCCTTGGATACTTCACCAATTATGTTGTCAAGGGACATATCTTTAGTAGTTCTCCAATCCTTGTGCTTTTGTAAAGGAGTTGAATGTTCTATCTCATCATTTGGTTCAACTTTTTCTTTTTCATTCAAGTCATTAAGTTGTAGAAATTCTTCACTTTGTCATGCATCAATATCATACTCCAAATTCTCCTTGGAAGGGTTAGTCTCATCACATATAACATGGACAGATTCCTCAACACATAATGTTCTTTTATTAAAGATTCTATAATGACAAGCCCATAGAAATTACCTCCCAAGCTCATAGTTCTAGATGGACCAAATAAATCCATATGAAGCAACTCAAGAGGTCTAGAGGTAGAAACAACATTTTTACTTTGAAATGAGTTCTTTGTTTGTTTACCTCTTTGACAAGCTTCACATATTTTATTCTTTTCAAACTTAAGCTTAGGCAATCCTATTACAAGGTCTTTTCTTACAAGCTTGTTCATATGATGCATGTTAATATTACTAACTCTTCTATGCCATAACCAAGTTTCATCAATTTTACTAATGAGGCAGCTAGTGTTATGTATGAATGCATGATCAATGGATAAAACATAAATGTTACCATTTCTTTTGCCAACATGGATAACTTCATCACTTTGACTCTCACATATCTAACAACAATTGTTGTTGAAGTAAACTTTGAATCCTTTGTCACATAGTTGGCTTATGCTTAGAGATTATGTTTCAATCCATCAACATATAAGACATTTCTTATCATTGTCTTAATGTTGTCACCTATGTTTCCTTCTCCAATTATTTTGCCTTTGTTATTATCCCCATAGGTGACAAATCCTCCATCTTTTAATATGACATTTGTAAGCATGGATATGTCACTCGTCATGTGCCTAAAGCAGCCACTATCAAGATACCATATTGATGATTTTGCTCTTAGACACACTTGCAAAAATCAAATCAAGTAGTAAAGAAAGGTACCCAATTGAGGTTAGGTCCATAGGGGTTAGCTACTTTCTTCTTTTTTTGCACCCAAATACATTATCCATTAGGCACATAGTGTAACATCCCCAAAATTATAAAAATGTGATGATAATTGGATACAAGTATGTTTAGAGAAAAATAACTATATCGCTCTTTCCATAATGTAGAAATTACTAGAAAACCCTTAAGATGAAAATTTCAAAAATGCCCTTAGACATTTTTGAAAATAACCAAAATACCCCTAGGTTGAATGGCATAATTACCAAAATGCCC
>PYAF01002490.1:57915-78304 GCA_007407185.1 Glycine tomentella
AAGAAGTTATATAACAAGCTGGATATTTGAGAAAGTAGTGTACTTGTATTATATAAAATTTTGTATCAGAGACATTTGCTATGTATATAAGTAACAAATCTTTTGCAGATTTTACATTTTAAAAACGTTACTATTATACGTCTCTTAGAAATTTATCCTTAAGTAAAAATAAAAATAAGTAAATATTTAGGTCGTTACACATAGTATTTTCTAGCAAAGCATTTATAAGATGTATGTCCTTTCATCATACAATAGTTGCATGTTACAGATTTTGATGAATTTCTTAAGTAAGTATGTTGATTGATCTTTGAATCATTGAAATTCTTTTGATTCTTCTATTTTTGGTGGTACAAATATAGTTTTGCCAAAAGACTTTGAGCCTTGTTTGTAACCCAAACCAGAAGTATCTCCAACATATTTCTGCACACTTATCATTTTAGTTAAGTTGCATCTACCTTTGTAAAGCTTTCTTAAAAGATCAATCAAATTACTATTCTTGGATAAAAGTAACATGTACTTTTCTCCTTGACTTCTTTTGTAATCATCAAAATGCTTTTGCAACATATTGTATTTATCTAGTTTAGAGAATGAAGATGTACATGTGCACCCATTTGTCTTGTAACTTGAAAGAAGCTTTTCATTTTCCTCTTTCAATTTACAGACTTCACTTTGCATTTCTACAAGTTCGGTGATGTGCCATCTTAAGTCTCCTTTCAGACTATTATTTGCTTTTGCTAGATTTTTAGCCTCTTCATTCATTTCTTGGAAAGCATCAACTATATTTTCATAGTCAGAATTTACCTCAAATCCAGCACTAGAGAATTCTTCATCATCACTTATTGTAGAAGTGAGACAAACATTGGCTTCTTCCTCATTTTCACTAGTTGATCCGGATGTAGTTGATTCATTGTCTTCCCATGCAATGTATTCTTTGCTTTTCCTTCCTTTTTTACCTTCCTCTCACCTTGTTGCTTCTTCAAGAATATAGGACATTCAGACTTGATATGTCCAGGCTTTCCACATTCAAAGCAAGTAAAGTTGGTAGAGGTGTTGTTGTTGTTGTTGTTGTGGTCATTTTTCTTATTGAACTTTGTGAATTTTTTGTTCTTGTTCCTTCTCATGAATTTACTGAAATTTTTGACAATAAGATTTAGGTTTTCATCTTCATCTTCTTCACTTGAATCATCTTCTTTCTCATCTTTAGAGGATGTGGCTTTCAAGGCTATGCTCTTATGTTTCTTTTCTGCATCTTCTGCATTGGTTAGTTGTGACATTTCAAGTTCCTATTCAAGTAGCTTACCAAACAGTGCAGCCATGGACATCTTTGATAAATCTTTGGATTCCTTAATTGCTATGACTTTTGGTTGCCAAGGTCTTGTTAAACACTTCAGTATCTTGATGTTCAATTCCTTAGCATCAAATGTTTTTCCAAGACTAAGAAGATGATTGACAATATGTGTGAATCTTGTTTGCAGTTGAGATATACTTTCAGTATTGCTCATCTTAAACATCTCATAATTATGAATCAAGGCATGCTTACTTGATCTCCTTACTTCATTTGTTCCTTCATGAGTTACTTCCAGCATTTCCCACATTTCTTTTGCACTTCTGCATCTTACAGTTCTAAAAAATTCATCAAAAGACAAAGCAGATGTAATCATATTTTTTGCTTCAAAATCATATTGGACAACTCTTTTTTCCACATCTGACATCTCATCCCATTCTTTGGGAATCAATTTGTTATCAACTATTTTCATTGGAACTAAAGGACCTTTCTCAACGGCATTCCAAGCTCCAGGATCATTAGATTGGATAAAGATTTGCATTCTATTTTTCCAAAACCCTCAAACATCGGTGGATGATTGAGAGAAGCTCCCTCTCTAAACGTTATTTGATTTGTGTACATTTTCTTTGAAAAGAAAGTGATCTTGAATAACTTTCAAGAACCAGCTCTGATACCAATTGAAAATACAATGAACGCTAATCAAGTAAACCAAGAGGGGGGGTGAATTAGTTTAAACCAAGAAATTCAAAATTTTCTAAACAATTTGCGGAATATGTAAAATGGATCTTATCACATAAAATCTTTTAAAAACAAAATCTTTCTTCCAACCAAAAACACCCTTGGAATTCAAGTAATGCCAGAAAATAAACCTTGTTGATAATACCTTGATCACCCAATAACAAGCAATGAGAAAAGAACAGATTAAGAATAAAGAACATAATGATTTATACTGGTTCACCTCTCAACCTTGGAGGCTATATCTAGTTACTTTCAACCCACACTAGGTTAGAGATTCCACTAAACAATTAATATTCTTTACAAGCTTTTTACAAAAGATCTTCCTTGTCAACCCTAGACAAAGATGTAAAATCTAAACCCTATAGATTTTAAGATCTAGAACCTGAGAACACTACTCAGTCCTAATCACTAGAGAACCCTTCTCTAGATATAGCTTTAAAGAAAATAATATGTTTAAGAAATCAATACAAAACTGAATCAAGCAAACAAACTACTCAGTCTAAGGTTTCAGAAAGATATCACCTCATGATCCTTGTTAATGAATGAGATGATCACAGATAATCACGTAAGGATTGAATGCATGACAGTAGAAAACACTTTCTTGAAAACCTTTCCTTGTAAATCTTGTTTAGATCTTCATCACCAATCAATAGAAACTTTTGTGTTTGGATGAAGATGTATTTCACTAAGAACAAATGTTTTTTCATTTTCAAAGGCTTTGTGAGCAATGGGTAAATCATAGAAATGATTTCTGGTATGTTACAAATCAATGGACTCACAAGCTATTTATAGAAAAATAGATTTAACAGACTGTAATCGATTAAATCGCTAGTGTAATCGATTAATTTATGAAATATAATTGATTAATACACCATTTAATCGATTAAATTGTTCTTATGCTTTCTGAAAAATTTTCATGAACATAATAATTGATTATTTCGTCAAGTAATCGACTAAAGCAGCAAGATATGAATGTTCAAAAGACTTATGTAATCGATTACAATTTATGGTAATTAATTAAAGCAGCAAGACATGATTTCCAGAAAAAGCCTATGTAATCGATTACAATAAATGGTAATCGATTAAAGCAGCAATGCATGGTTTTCATTTAATACTATGTAATCGATTACAAGAACAAACTAATTGATTAAACTGTTCTTCATGGCTTTTCCAGATTTAAAACCGAAAGCATGTAATCGATTACAATTTCATTTAATCGATTAACACAGTAAGTTTTTCATTTTTAAGAAACTTCAACCCTGAGAACTTGAGTTTTGAAAAACCATTTAACCATTTTAATTTTATAATCAAAGATATGTATGTAATTACAAATGCCATCAATGATTGGGCATGTAAAAAGTAAAACCGCACACGCTTACAATAACGAGCCAGACTCTGATACCACATGAAAGTAAGTATGTACGTTCCATAACATTTATGGAACATGTTCATGAGGGTGATTTTTTTTTTTCTATTTTGTTCTTCGTTGCAGAACACGTTACTCCTTATGGTCCTCATGAAACTTGTTTAGAATCTACTCATTAAAATACTAGGGTTTTAGAAATACCTTTTTGATAGCTTGAAAGGCTTCAAAAGGATGATGCCCTCCAATGGTGATCCACACGATTGTACCTTGAATGCTTGAGAGAAGTCCTTCTCTTTCTTGATCCTCCTTCACTTGGTTGCTTGCTAGGTAATGACTAGGTGTCTTGAGGTTAGGTAAGGTTGCATCAATATAGGAGAGAAGATGATGAAGAAGAAAGTAAAACAAGAACTTTGGTTCTTAAAAGAGCATTAGCATATAACATAAGAGTGAAGTGCTATTTATCCTAGGAGCCTATCTTGCAATCTTATAAGGATTAGAATCCTAACTCAATCACTCAAAATCAGCTCAAGGATCTATAAATTCAAAATTCAACCTTTCATCATCATATCCCTTGGTTGTTGCTTTATCTATTTTATTTAAATTAGTAATTCAAATAAAAAGTTGTTGGTAGTTATAAGCAATCAAGAACAACCCTTTGTGTGCAAATACACTATCAACAGAGGACCAAAGCCCATTGAAGAACTTGTCAAGCTACAACTCGGACCCAAATCCAAGAAATTCACGTAAATCGGCAAGGTCCTCACCAGCCATGAGCATAAATGCCTAGTTGATGTCCTGCACAAAAATGCAGACTTGTTTGCCTGACAACCATCTGACATGCTAGGCATTCATCCCAACATTATATGTCATAAGTTGGCCATCTGCCTTTAGGCCAAGTCAATATCATTGTAGAAGAGAAGAATGGGAGATGAAAGGCATAAAACGGTCAGAGAAGAAGTAGAAAAACTACTCAGAGCCAACTTCATCAGGGAAGTCAGGTACTTCACGTTGCTCTCTAATGTCGTCATAGTCAAAAAAGCCAATGACAAGTGGCAAATGTGCAACGACCAAACCACCCCAGACTAGTAGAACCTTTATGTGGACGGAGCATCTAACATAAAAGGAAGCAGGGAAGGCATCATTGTCGAAGGGCCTAATAATGTCACTGTTGAGCAAGCTCTCAAGCTCAACTTCAGAGCTTCCAATAACCAAGCTGAATATGAGGCCCTCATAGCAGGCCTTAAGCTTGCCAAATAATTCAGAGCTAAACGACTCAAATACTACACTGACTCGCAACTATTCCAAAGACTGGTCGCCAACAAATACCAGACTAAAGAGACGATGCTTCTCCAATATTATCACATTGCAAGAACACTCATTGACAACTTTGAGTGCTTCAAAATGTATCACATACCAAGGGAGAGCAACATTAGAGTAGACCTACTCTCTAGCTACCTTGTTCCAAAAAGATCGGGCATCTCAAGACCATAATCAAGAAGACATTCCAAGCTCCTACCATAGACACCCAAAAGGTCATGGCAGACTATGAGGAGGAATCAAACTTGATGACCCTTATAAGCATTTTCTAATGCAAAGGGTGCTATCGTCAGATGAGAATGAAGCCCGATGCCTAAAAAGGAAGGTTAACTACTACGTCATCCTTGATGGCGAATTGTTCAAAAGAGGATTGACAACACCTCTACTCAGGAGCCTGGACAACCAACAAGTAGACTATGTCATGAGGAGAACTCCACAAGGGGATCTGTGGTCTCCATACTAGAAGACACTCCTTCGCCACCAAAGTAGTACGTGCAGGATACTATTGGCAAACACCCAAGGTCCACCCTTGGTGAGCCTAAACAAAACTTAGGACGGGCATATCCTTAGTCGCATTTTCAAAGGCTCAACAAAACCCAAGATCCACCCTTGGTGATCCCAGAGAAAACGTAGGACGAAAGGCTTATAACCCAAGGTCCGCCCTTAGTGAGCCCCTTCAAGCCAAGTCTCGCCTTTCGCAAAAATCTGAGATATGTAAACTTTGTCTTTGCAGGGATAGAAGTTCATAGGAATCTCGCCAAAATCCAGGATGAACACGTCCTGGTAATCTCCAAAGGTTCTTAAAATGTAAGGTACACCCTTGGTGGACCTCCAACATAATCTAGGAGCAGCTCTTGGTAATCTCAAAAGGTTCTTAAAACACAAGGTACACCCTTGGTGGACTTCCAGCAAAATCCAGGGCAACACCCTGGTCGATTCGCTAAAAGGTTCTTAAAATCCACTCTTGGTGAACCTCGATAAAATCCAGGACCAGCTCCTGGTAATCTCCAAAGGTTCTTAAAATCCAAGATACACCCTTGGTGGACCTCCAGCAAAATCCAGGGCAGTCCCCTGGTCGATTCTTTAAAAGGTTCTTAAAATCCACTCTTGGTGAACCTCGACAAAATATAGGAACAACTCCTGGTAATCTCCAAAGGTTCTTAAAACCCAACGTACACCCTTTGTGGACCTCCAGCAAAATCTAGGACCAGCTCCTAGTAATCTCCAAAGGTTCACAAAACCCAAGGTCGACCCTTGGTGAACCTCATGCAAAATCCAAGGCAGCGTCCTTGATCGATTCGTCAAAGGTTCATAAACCCAAGGTTCACCCTTGGTAAGCCTTGACAAAACCCAGGATGGAAAAATCCCTTGGTACAAGGCTCGGCAAACCTAAGGTCCGCCCTTGGTGAGCCTCCTAATTGCTAAGTTTTCCCCATGCTGAAATTCAAGGTATGCAAGGTCTACCCTTGACACACTTTATTATTCCTAAACTTTATTCTTGTAGGAATACAAGTTTGTAGAAGCACAAAAATCCAAGGTCCACCCTTGGTGCACAAAACCCAAGACACACTCTTGGAACGTAAAATCCCTTGGAACCTCGATAATTAGGGCCAAAGGATCAGTCACTCACCCTCAAACAAGAGGGAAACGAAATACCACCAGACTAGTAAGCAAGACCTTCAATTAGGTGAAATTCAGACTACCTCCTCATAAGCATAAGAGGAGAAGCTCCGTAGAGTGAAAGGAGGTATCCTTACATGAATGGCAAGACTTTAAATAGGTTGTAATCAAACCGAAGATGATTTCGAGTCATCTAAGTTTCATATCTTCGACAAGGTCTGCCTTACTTCCTACGCCGCAAAGACATTGTCCACGTCAAAGCAGCTTATCACGATCATCATGGAACATTGTACAAAAACACAACATGCAAGATAGAGAATAAATAAAGAACAATGAAGATGAAAAAAGAACAATTGCATTAAAGTTAATAAAGCAAAAATACAAAGGGAAAATGGCAGTCTAGACATTGGCCCATCACCTTGCTAAAAACAATAGGAATACACACAATAACCAAGAGGAGGGTGAATTGGTTTAAACTTGGCCTTTAAAAAACTTTAAAAAATCATAGCTATAGGATCTTAATCACAATTGAAACAAAAATTCTTCAAATCAACCAAATCACTCAGCCCAAGAAAACAATTGCTTAAAACAGAACTAGTTGAGTAATGTAAATATCACCAAGAACCACAAATCAAGATATCAAGAAGAGATTAAGAAATAGAAAACAACACAAGAATTTATACTGGTTCACTTCTCAAGAGAAACTACATCCAGTTTTTCTAATCAACACTAGATTCAACACTAGATTAGAGTTCCACTATTATCAAATTTCAGTTCTTACAAGCTTTACAACAATCACTCTTTATCAAACCTAGATAAAGAACAGAAATCTAAAACCCTATTAGATTCCTAATGATCAAGCCATAGAGAACCCTTCTCTACTATTCCCTTAGAGAAACCTACTCTAGAAAGAGCTTAAAGAACCCTTTACAAAAGTTACAAACAACCAAGAATTCAAAAATGAATTTACAACAAGAGTTAATAGAGAGAGACAACCTGATGATCCAATGAACATGAATGAATATGATTTGCCAATCAGAGTTGAAATGCAGAAATCAATTTTAGACCTTTCTCTCCAAAAAATTCTTTGAAAACTTTGTCTAAGAAATCTTTCAATACACCGTGAAGATTTAAAAGGTGGACAAGAACTATCTTGTTCAGAAAATCCTTTCTAACTTTGAGAAGGCTTTGTGAATGCTTTGAAATTTCAAAGTCAAGAGTTGTGTCTTTCAGACAAACTCACATTCTATTTATAACCAACTTTTGTAACAGACTGCAATTGATTAAATCATCATTATAATCAATTAAATTGCCATATGTAATCGAATAATCTTCCAGATATTCAATTAAAATGTTCTTAACTCAATCTGGAATTTATAACGAACAAAGTAATCGATTAAACTGAGTTGTAATCAATTAAACCAAACATGTTTTAGTTATGAAATAAGCTAATGTAATGGATTACAGAATGTGGTAATCGATTAATGTAGACATGTACAATTTAAGAATAAGGCTGGGTAATCGATTATAGATTGTGGTAATCGATTAAGGCAGTCAAGCATATTTAAAAATAAACTTTGTAATCGATTACAATATAATGGTAATCGATAAAGACAGATAATCATGATTTACATTTTGTGTTATGTAATCGATTACGAGTAGCTAGTAATAGATTAAAGTGTTCTTCATGGCTTTTCCAGAACCAAACAGAAGCTGGTAATCGATTATATCCTTATGTAATCGATTAAAATAGTGATATTTTGTTTTTCCAAAAACTTAACCATGAGAAATTAACTTCTTTACAAAACATGAACAACTTTAATGCTTTAGTAAAATCATGTATGCATGTTAATGGTCATGGTCATGCAATGCAAGGATCATAAGATTAGCCTCTCATACACTTAACTCATTACAAATGCCTTGGCATGTGAAAAGTTAAAATCTTCCTTCAACAAGCTTCATCTTTGACTTGATCTTCTTCCAGCTCCTCCTATATTCAACAATCTCCCCCTTTTTGGCTTTGAACATGCCAAATATCAATTGAACATTTGTTTAGCTTTTAAGTGCTTTGAGGGATGAATGGTAGGAACCTAATACTTGATAACCTAAAATCAAATCAGCTTATTGTCAAGAACAAGTGTCAAGTATGCCAAGTGTCAAGTATGTTTGCATAAACATTGATCAATTCCTTCTTTAATTTTGCTCCCCCTGACTTAGGTAATTTTCCAATGTTTAAAACAAAGCAAAATAAAAAAAAGAGCAAAGCACATTACTTATTATATTTCTCCCCCTATTTATTAGATTATTTATCAGATTATTTCCCCCCCTATTTGACTTATCAAAGACAAAAATTAGCAATATACATATCATAAGCAAGGAGAATACCAAATAGAAACTAAAATATTGTTCATGGCAAGGGAAAGTGCAGTACATTAATCAAGAAAACATTAATACTCAACTAGAAATAAAACTAAAACATAACATGAGCAAAAGGGAAAACAAAACTAAATGAGTTTATCAAACTCATGAAGAACAAGTCTAGCTTCTATATTCTCAAGCCTAGATTTCATCTCTTCCATAGATGAATTAGTCTCAGCTCTATGCTCATGGTGGAGAGACAGTAAAGCATCCATCTTTTGAATCATGAGAAATTCAAATGGAGAATACTGTTGTGGAGCAGGGGCATCTTCTGCTTCTTCTTCTTCATCTCCTCCTTCTCCAACATCTGCAGGTGGAAGTGGCTGTCCAACCATCTGCCATCCATGAGGTGTCTTCACCTATCCAAGCTTGTGTAGATGTTTTTTCTTTGATGAGGCTGGTGATGTTATTTGTGCTATCAACAACCTCATTAGAGACATCAATCTTGAAAAAAATCAATGAATCTGGATATCAAAACAACATAAGGAAATTGATAACTGATCAATCTCTTAGCTTTCAACATACTTTCCTCAATTATGAGGATCCAGTTCATCTGTGTGGAGGTCTTCATCCCATAAACAATATGTAGATCATCATCTGTGGCTTGGGCATGATTGGATGATCTAGGAGTCAGAACTTAAGTGATTATCTAGTGAAGAAGTTTGTCCTCACTCGTCATAGGGCCAGTGCTAAGCCTTAGCTTCATCCTCATTTGAGGGTCTTGAAGCATCCCTCTATAGGTATCAATCCTATTGTAGCCCTCAGTCTCCTCATCAAATTTCCTTAGACCTTCAAAGGAAATTCCAGCCATCTCATACCAAACATCAGGAGTGATCTCCATGGCCACCCCATTTACTTGAGATCAGATGATGTCATCCATACTTATTTTAGCACAGGTGTAGAACACCTTTACTAATTCAGGATAAAATGTACCCTTTAGTTCTATGAATTTCTTCATACCCTAGGCTTTAATCATTGCAGGAACTGAAATCCCTCAACAACAAACCAATTAAGGTCAAGGTATTTGGGAGGGCAGATGAGTTTTGTGGCTTGGAACTGCATATGGGTCATTTTCTTAGACTCACTAGAGAACCCTTGATGTAATCTATTTACTACTGGATTAGAAGTTTCACCAATTTTTTTTGGTTGATTTTGATCTCTTAAGGGCAGACATATTTGGTTAGGAATGAAAGCGAGATTGACACAGAGGTTAAGACTTAGAGAGAGAGAGACAACACACAGAGTGCCCAAGGTAGAAGAGAGAATAGTGTGACTATTTCTCTCATAAAATGTTGTATTTATAGAGTTTTGAGGTTTAATTTTTGAATTTTAAAACATTGTAAAAGCTATTTTAAGTAATTAGAAGCTTAAATGATTTGCAGAAGATTTGAATTTTGAATTTTGGTGTCAGTTAGGCAGTTTTGATTTCCAAGAAATCTTGCAGATTTTGCAGTAATGCCATAGATAATCGATTACATAAGCTCGTAATCGATTAATTCGTAAGCAAATAGAGTTTCTACATAAGGTGTAATTGATTAAATCAAAGAGTAATCGATTAAGCCAGTAAGAATATAAACTTGAACAGTAAATCGTAATCGATTATCATATTTTGTAATTGATTAATCTAGAGATGTTTAGATTTCTGAAAAACTTTGTTACATAAGTAATCAATTATTTCAAAACTGTAATTGATTATTCCAGTCCAAAATAATTATGGAAAACGCTTGTATAACATGCGAAATCGATTAATTCGACAATGTAATTGATTACATAAGCATAACTTTGTTTCTAAAATGCTTTTAATGATCATTTAATCGATAATTTCGATGCTTAATAGATTAATACAATCAATTTTGTAGAATGAACATTGAATATGCAGCACATTTCAAATTTTGAAGCTCATGTGATGATTAGTCAAATAAGATACAATTTCATATAGACAAGCACATAACAAGCATGCTAGCAAATGTTAGACTCATCAAGGATACCTAGCATGTTTCTAAGAGTATAAAATCTATCTCTAGCCAAGGGTTTAGTGAATATATCAGCCAATTGATTATATGTATCAATGAACTCAATTTTGATGTTACCCTTTTGAATGTGATCCCTGAGGAAATGATGTCTTATCTCAATGTGCTTGGTCATTGAGTGCATTATTGGATTCTTGGATATGTTGATGACACTTGTGTTGTCACATAGCAAGGAAATTTCTTTTAATTCTACACCAAAATTTTGTAGTTGTTGCTTCAACCAAATGCTTTGAGCACGGCAGCTTCCAGCAGAGATGTATCAGCTTTAGCAATTGATAGAGCAAAACAAGATTGCTTTTTGCATTGTCATGAGATTAGTGAGCTGCCAACTAGGTGGCAAGTTCCACTAGTACTTTTTCTATCCAATTTGAACCCTGCAAAGTTAGAATCAAAATATCCAATTAAGTTGAGTAAAGCACCTTTAGGATACCAAAGACCAACTCTTGGTGTTGATTTGAGATATTTGATGATTCTTTTAAATGTTGTGAGGTGCGATTCTTTGGGATTTGCTTGATATCTTGCACACAAACACACACTCAACATGATATTAGGTCTACATGCAGTCAAATATAGTAAGGATCCAATCATTCCTCTATATTTTGACTCATCAACCTTCTTCCCTTTGTCATCTGAATCAATATAGGTTGATGTTGTCATTGGAGTTGTAGCATCCTTACTTTTCTCCATTTCAAAATTCTTAATCACTTCAAGGAAGTATTTGGTTTGAGTTAGAAATGTCCCATTCTTCATTTGCTTCACTTGAAGTCCAAGAAAAAATGTTAATTCTCCCATCATAGACATCTCAAACTCATTCTGCGTAGAGATAGAAAATTCTTTGCACAAGGATTGATTAGTTGAACCAAAAATTATATCATCAACATATACTTGAACCAATAAGATATCATTGCTTTGTCTTTTGATGAACAAGGTTTTATCAACATGTCCTCTTGTGAAAGATTGATCAAGCAGAAATTTGCTCAATCTTTCATACCAAGACCTTGGAGCTTGTTTTAAACCATAAAGAGCTTTCTTCAGTTTGAAAACATGGTTAGGATATCTGAAATCTGCAAAACCAGGATATTGCTCCACATAGATTTCCTCCTCAATATATCCATTTAAGAAAGCACTTTTAACATCCATTTGAAACAGTTTAAAATCCATTAAACATGCATATGCAAGCAGCAATCTAATGGCTTATAACCTTGCTACTAGAGCATAGGTTTCCTCATAGTTTATGCCTTCCTCTTGGTTGTAACCTTTTGCAACCAATCTAGCTTTGTTTTTGACTATGATACCATTTTCATCAAGCTTGTTTCTAAACATCCATTTGGTGCCAATAAGTTTGAGAGAAGAAGGTATAGGAATAAGTTCTCAAACTTCATTTCTCTTAAATAGATTCAGTTCATTATGCATGGCATGCATCCAATGTTCATCAAGTAAAGCTTGTTCAATGCTCTTAGTTTCTATTTGTGAAACAAAAGCCATATTACAGCAGAGATTTCTCAATGAAGATCTAGTAGATACTCCCTTTATAACTTCACCAATTATATTCTCTAGAGAGAGATCTCTTGTAGTTCTCCATTCTTTTAGGACTTGGACTGGTGTTGATTGTTTCATTTCAGCAATTGGTTCTTCCTTTCCTTTATCCATTGATCCATTTAAGTTGTATGAACTCTTCTAAAGGACTTGCATCATTTTCACACTTCTTTTCCTCTTTAGAGGGGTTAGATTCATCACAAATAACATGAATTGATTCTTCCATGCATAAAGTTATTTTATTGAAAACTCTATATGCTTCACTTTGTAATAAATATCCAAGGAAGATGGCTTCATCAGCTTTAGCTTCAAATTTGCCAAGTGAGTCTTTACCATTGTTCAATACAAAACACTTGCAGCCAAATGCTCTTAAGTGAGAAATGTTTGGTTTTATACCTTTGTATAGTTCATTCAGAGATGTAGCTTCAAAATAGGCCTTATTAGTAATCTATTCAAAGTGTAGCAAACTATACTTATAGCATCAGCCCAAAAATGTTTAAGCAAATTTGTCTCATTAAGAAGAGCTCTTGCACCTTTTTCAACAGATCTATTTTTCCTCTCCACAACACCATTTTTTCGGGGTGTTCTTCGAGTTGAAAATTGTGGTTGATTCCATTTTCTTCATAGAATTTTTCAAAATGTTCATTTTGGAATTTTCCACCATGATCACTTCTTATTGAGATAATTTTGCTTCCCTTTTCATTTTGAGCAAGCTTGGCTAATTTTCTGAAAGCATTAAAACATCACTCTTGGATCTCAAAAATAAAGTCCATGTGAATCTAGAGTAATCATCAACAATAATAAGCCCATAGAAATTACCTCCCAAACTTATAGTTCTAGAGGGACCAAACTGTTGGATTTAAAGGAAGCTGCAAGAAGATTGAAGTAAGGATAGTTTGAAGTTTTAGCTTTTTACATGCCCAATCATTTTGATGGCATTGGTAATTATCTAAGTGGCTCAAGTGTATTTCCTTATGATCCGTCATTGCATTTGCATTCTCATCCTCATGCATACATGTCTTTGATTAATAAACTAAAGTTTTTAAATGATTTTTCGAAGTTCATGTTCTCATGGTTGAAGTTTTTGAAAAATGAAAACTTGTTGTTTTAATCGATTACTTGGTATTTAATCGATTACATGCTTTCATTTTAAATCTGGAAAAGCCATGAAGAACACATTAATCGATTACTATGTTCTTGTAATTGATTACATATTGTTAAATGAAATTCATGCATTGCTGCTTTAATCGATTACCATTCATTGTAATCAATTACATAGGCTATATCTGGAAAACATGTTGTGCTACTTTAATCGATTACCATGAATCGTAATAGATTACATAAGCCTATTGAAAAACTATGCTTGCTGCTTTAATCGATTACTTGTTGTTATAATCGATTATTATGTTCATAAAAATTTTCCAGAAAGCTTAAGAATAGTTTAGTCGATTAAATGGTGTATTAATCGATTATATTTGTTAAATTAATCGATTACATTCTGTTAAAACTATTTTTTTATAAATAGCTTGTGGGTCTATTGTTTTGTAACGTTCTAGAAATCATTTCTATGAAATACCCAATACTCCTAAAGCTTTAGAATCTGAGAAAGAGTTCGTTCTGAGTGAAAAACAATCTTCATCTAAACATAGGATTCACAATTGATTGTTGATGAAGTTTTAAGCAAGGTTTTAAACAAAGGTCTTCAAGAAAGTTGTTCTCTACATTCATGCATTCAAACTCTGTTTGATTGTTAGTGTTCATCTCTAGAATGTGTTAGTTCTTTTGTTTGTTTAAAAGTTTGTGTTGTTTTAAACAAAGGTCTTCATGCATTCATTTGCTAAGGATCATGAGCTGGTATCTTTCTCGAACTCTAGAATGTGTTAGTTCTTTTGTTTGTTTAAAAGTTTGTGTTGTTTTCTAAAAACAAATAATTTCTTTAAAGCTGTTTCTGGAGAAGGGTTCTCTAGAGGACAAAACTGAGTAGTGTTCTCAGGTTCTTGATCTTAAGAAATCTATAGGGTTTAGATTTTGTATCTTTGTCTACGTTTGACAATGGAGATCTATCGTAAAAGCTTGTAAAGAATAATATTTGTTTTAGTGGAATCTCTAACCAAGAGTTGGTTGGAAGTCACTGGATGTAGCCTCTAAGGTTGTCAGGTGAACCAGTATAGATCGTTGAGTTCTTTATTCTAATTCTATTCATTTCTCATTGTTTATTTTTGGGTGATCAAGAAATTATCAACAAGATTTATTTCCTGGCATTACTTGAATTCCAAGGGTGATCTTGGTTGGAAGAAAGGTTCTGATTTTTAAAAGATTTTAAGTGATACAATTCTGATTACATATTCTGCAAATTATTTTAAGTAAAATTTTAAATTCCTGGTCTAAACCAATTCATCCCCTCTTGGTTTATTTGAAGTGTGTTCATTTTTTTTCACAAACAAATCCATGTGAAGTAATTCAAGGGGTCTTGAAGTAGAAACAACATTTTTACTTTGAAAAGAATTCTTTGTTTGTTTCCCCTTTTGAAAAGCATCACATAGTTTGTCCTTTTCAAACTTCAGGTGGGTAAGCCAATGATTAAGTATTTTTTTATAAGCTTGTTCATATGATGCATGTTAATGTGACTTGCCCTTCTATGCCATAGTCAAGATTCATCAACTTTACTTATTAGGCAATTAGTGTTGTGGTCTATAGAGAGTAAATAGATATTACCTTTTCTTTTACCTATATGAATCACCTCACCGGTTTGACCATCACATATGATACAACAATTGTCATTGGATGACACTTTGAATCCTTTGTCATATAGTTGGCTTATAATTAGAAGATTGTGCTTTAAAGCTTACATGTAAAGAACATTTATGATCTTGGTCTTAAAGCTATCTCCTATATTTCCTTCACCAACTATCTTTCCTTTGTTGTTGTCTCCATAAGTGACAAATCCTCCATCTTTAAGAGTCAAATTTGTGAGCATTGATATGTCACCGATCATGTGTCTAAAACAACCACTGTCAAGATACCATAATGATGATTTTGCTCTTAGACACACCTGCAAAATTCAAATCAATTTACAAAGGAAGGTACCCAATTGTAGTTGGGTCCATAGGGGTTAGTTATTTTCTTTTTCTTTGGCACCCAAATGCAATCTCCATTTGGCATATAGAATTTCTTAGCATAGCATCTATTAGATGTGTGACCTTTCTTCATACAATAGTTACAAGTTATAGCTCTTGATGATCTTTCAAAATGAGTCATGTGATTAAACTTTGTTTTTGAAATAGGTTTTTGATATTTCTGTTTTGGAGGCACAGACTTGGGTTTTCCAAAAGATTTTGATCCATGTTTGTTACCCAATCCAGAAGTATCTCCAACATATTTTTGCACACTTAGCATTTCAGCTAAATCGCATTTTCCTTTATAAAGCATTTCAAAAGATCAACCAAGTAACTATTTTATGAAAGTACTATCATATGTTTTTCACCTTGACCTTTTTTGAACTCATCAAACTCTTCTTGCAAAGCTTTGTATTTGTCAACATTTGATGAAGAAAAAGCACATACAGATCCATTCATTTTATAGCTTGAAGCAAGTTTTTCATTTTCTTCTTTCAGTTACAAATTTTAGTTTGCATTTCTGCAAGTTTTGTGACATGCCATCTAAGATTTCCTTTTAGCCTATTATTGGATTTTGCAATCTTTTGAGCCTTTTATGCATTTCATGGAAAACATCAACAACTTGATCAAATTCAGAATTTACCTATGTTTTAGCACTTGATAATTCATCATCTTCACTTATTGTGGAGGTGAAACATACATTTGCTTCTTCATTCTCACTTGATGATTCAGAAGTTGTTGACTCATTGTCTTCCCATGTTATATAGGCTCTCTTAGGCTTTCCTTCTTTCTTTGTCTTATTTTCACTTAATTTCTTTTTCAAAAAGATAGAACATTCAGATTTAATGTGGCTAGGCTTACCACATTCAAAGCAACTGAAATTTGTGTTGTTGTTGTTGTTGTCATTCTTTTTTGTTGTTGTTGTTGAACTTTGTGAACTTTCTGTTCTTGTTTATTCTCATGAACTTGCTGAACTTTTTGACAATTAGATTTATAACGACCTAAAATTAATCTAAGCATTATATTTTTATTTGGGTTAAATTTTTAAGAATACATTAGATAATTATTGTTTTATTTTTATTCAATGGATTCTAGCATAAATTCTAAAACGTTCAAATTTTAAAAGTTAAAATAAGTTGTTAAGCTTATATATATATATATATATATATATATATATATATATATTAAGTAGTCATTGTCCATTGTTACATAGCTCCTTTCGTTTTGAGTACCTCACATCGAAAACATCATAGAACTTATTTACCGGAAAACTTCTCTGCCATACTAGGTAGGATTATTATTTATATACAAAAACCTACTACCCATATCTTCACTTTAGAAGTTCTCTCTGAAGCTCTCCTCTTCGCTAACCAAGTTAATTGGTTCCATAGGTGGCCGTGGATAGGCAGGAAAGAATTGTAGGAATGGGTCATTAGGATTAAACAGTCCATTAAGTACAGATACTGGAAAATGAATGCTAAAATAAATATATGCACGTATAACAGGGTGCATGGTGAGGACATAACAGTTCCTTTCTTCATCGAGGTACCACTCCAAATTTAGCGCATAAAGGAATATTATGATTAAGGCCATCTAAAAACATGAAAGAAATTTAGTGAGAAATAAAATTTCTCAGTAGGCAAAACCAAACCACCAAACACGTTAGTATGTTAGTAAACAATCAGTATATTCAAATAAATCCATAAAATAATTATGCAAACTATATGAATGCATCAAATGAATTTTCCCAGGGTGCACATGGCCTTTACATATCATACTATATATAGCTACATCTCTGACTGGATGTAGAAATGTTGTAGCCGTCTTACGCTAGTCATGCATGTCATTCCATGTATTTGCACCTAGGTCTCTACATCTCGTACTGGATGTAGTCTCAGATCCTGTTTCACAAATCTCGTACTGGATTCGAAAACATGAATCAACATATCATCACATCAAAAATTAATTCATAAAAAAATCTATTGGATATCTGGGATGTCAACCCGGCTAGCTCGATCATCAAAAAAAATAATCTATCCGGGATGTCAACCCAGCAACCCGACCATCAAGAAAATAGTATCTATATCAGGGATGTCAACTCGGCAACCCGACCATCAAGAAGGTAGTATCTATATCAGGGATGTCAACCAGGCAATCTGACCATCAAGAAGATAGTATCTATATCAGGGATTGTCAACCCGACAACCCGACTATCAAGAAGGTAGTATCTATATCAGGGATGTCAACCCGGCAATCCGGCCAGCTCGGTTCTTGTGGAATTTTTTTTTCCATCTTACGTACCACAAGTATGGTTAAACTACTATACCTTATTTAAGTAATATTATGACCAATTTAGGCATGATAATATCTTCAGGCTAATAAAAATCATGTTAGTAAACTAACTAATAACCACAATATATCTTCCAAATAATTTCTAATTCCTTTAAACTTTCACATAAAAGATTATATCTTGGCACACATCATAATCTCCTTTCACCTACCATCTTACAACTTCATTCTCAAATTAATTACTCAAACATGTGAACCATTTAACTCCATACCATTCAACCTCTACTTCTAAAAATTATCACAAAACAGTCCCATAATAAAAATATAAATAACAACCCAAAGGTCATCAAATTATTTTCAAAAACATCATCAAACGGGATTCCGAATATTACTAATATTTTATCCTATAAATCATCACCTATCCTATAGTTAAATCAACAGTGTCACCCCATAAAATAGTTTTCAGATGACATGAAATTCCAGCCTGAATAATATCCATAAATCTGTACATTTAAACATGTAGATTAGTCCAAATAAATTATTAGCTAAAGATTGAAGCATAGCCTACCTCAAGTGAGTTGGGTTTGTAGTTGACTGAATAGGTAGATGTCCTCCTTTGATATCTTGAAGAAAGTCTTAGGATCATTTGGATAGAAGAAAATGAGACAATGGATATGTAGAATATTTTAAGAGTGGTTATGATTATGAAAGCAAAATGTGAAATGGAAGGCAAATGAACGTGAAAGTGAGCATAGAGGTTTAAGTTTTACGTGCATAATTTTGTGATGTTGTAATCTATTTATACTAATTGATTTAGTTAGGATGGAAAGGAATTTGGTTAGGAAGAAACTTAGTTAGTAGAAAATATCTAGATTTTCCTTATCTAATCATCATTACCAAGATTCCCTTCATTAAACGTGGATGGCTGCTTAAAGCTTGATTTTGTTTATTTGTTTCCCCTAATGCCACATGGATAGTCATAAGAAGAATGTTCAAGAATCTTGGACAGCTTATTGACTTCACCTTGACTTTGGTCTCCCAAATATTCACTTAGCCAAGCATATTTACATGGCTGTAGCACGTGAAAGGCTTAGGATTATTTCATGAACTTTTGATTGGTTCAAGTTTGGGTAACTTATGTTCAAATAAAAGTTATCCTATTTTTCTTGTGTTCAACTCTTATCCTACATCCATAATTAAATCATAATATAATTTTGAGGATGTTACAAGATTCATGTTGTCATCATCATATTCTTCACTTGAGTCTTCTTCATTGTCCACCTTAGAGGATGCAACTTTCAAGGCTATGCTTTTTTGTTTCTTGTCTGCATCTTCTGCATGTGTTAGTTGTGATATTTCAAGTTCATACTCAAGAAGCTTACCAAAAAGTCCAGCCATAGACATCTTGGATAGATCTTTTGATTCTTTGATTGTTGTCACCTTTGGTTGCCATGGTCTTGTGAGGCACTTCAAGATTTTGATGTTCAACTCTTCAGTATCAAAAATCTTCCCAAGACCAAGAAGATGGTTTACTATGTAGTGAATCTTGTTTGGAGCTGAGATATGTTTTCTGTAGTGTTCATCTTAAACATTTCATACTCATGGATCAAGGCATGTTTCCTTGATCTTCTTACTTCATATGTACCTTCATGAGTTACTTCCAACATCTCACACATCTCCTTTGCACTTTCACACCTATCAGTTCTAAGAATTTCATCAGAAGAAAGTGCATAAGTAATCATGTTTTTAGCTTTGAAATCATATTAAACAACTCTCTTTTCAGCATCTGTCATTTCATCCCATTCTTTGGGAATCATATCATTACCAACTTTTATAGGATTCAAAGGACCTTTTTCTATTGTATTCCAAGAACCTGGGTCATTTGATTGAATGAAGATTTTCATTGTATTTTTCCAAAAACTGAAATTCTCTCCTTCAAACATCGGAGGACGATTGAGGGAGGCACCCTCCTTAAAGGTAATTTGTGTGGTATTCATTTTCTTTTTAAAGAAAGATAGTGATCTTGAATAACACTCAAGAACCTGCTCTTGATACCAATTGAAAACAATAGGAATACACAATAACCAAGAGGGGGATGAATTGGTTTAAACTTCGCCTTTAAAAAACTTTAGAAAATCAGAGTTATAGGATCTTAGTCACAGTTGAAACAAAAATACTTCAAATCAATCAAACCACTCAGCCAAAGAAAACAATTGCTTAAAATGTAACATCCTCAAATTTTATTTTGAATTCATATTTAAAATTTGATTGTGGAAGAGTGATGATAACTAGATAAATGACCATATCACTTTTCCCTTAAATTAGAAATGACAAAAATGCCCTTGAGGTTAAAATTACGAAAATGGCCCTAGATATTTTAGTTAGATATTTTAAGGAGGAAATTACACAAATGCCCTGGATATTTTGGAAATGACAAGAATGCACCTAGATATTTTGGCTAGATATTTTGTGGTAGAAATTACACAAATACCCTTGAACATTTTGGATAATTACCATCACATCCCAAGAATAATAAATTACCATAATGCCCTTTAGGCCAAAAATGACCAGATACCCTTTGAGAGTTTGTGGAAACTTGATGGAAGTACAGAGCACTCTTAGATAGCATATTATTAAGAGATTTTGTGACAAGAAACCTTAGAATAGAATTTCT
>PYAF01002491.1:0-15921 GCA_007407185.1 Glycine tomentella
GTTATAAGGCTTATTGGGCTGGATTGTTGGTTTGTCTATTTTTATTTGTTTGTAAGCCCATTAGGTTAAACTCAATATGGATGATGCCCACTATATAAGGGAACACCATAGTTTTTTTGAAGGCAGAATGGAAGTTAACCTTTTTGGTGAGAGACTAGCTTCTCAAGGGTTCTTTTGAGAATCTCAGAACTTATCAAGGATACTAATCCTTGTGGCGTTCTTAGGCTTATGAATCTTTTGATTGTGGCGCCTTCCAAATTCTGTTTCTTGGTTCCTATCTCGTTTTTGCATTTTTTTTCCCAGTTTCTGTCCCCGTTAATTTCATATCAGAACTCATGTTATACGCATCCGTTTTCAGTGATTCTTGACTCAAAATCGTAGTTCAGAAAGAGATCTTTTGCCTCGATTTTGAAACACTTAAATCCGAGTTCTGTAGCATGAGGAATGATCCATTCCTTCCTGGACGTGTTGTTGGCTGAATTCTGGGTGTGAAATTCCATTCCTAGTTGATCCTAACATCTAATCCTATTGGGGATCATATCACCTTACAAAAATGTTTGAGGAGAAATGACCATATTGCCTTTCCCTTAAAACAGAAATTATAAAAATGCCCCTAGATATTTTAGTGAGATATTTTAAGATGGAAATTACATAAATGCCCTTGGATATTTTGGAAATGACAAGAATACCCTTAGATATTTTTGGCTATATATTTTATGGTGGAAATGACAATTATGCCCCTAGGATGAATGATGAATTTACCATAATGCCCTTCAAGCTAGAAATGACCAGATATCCTTAGAGATTTTGTGAGAACCTGATAAAATTACCGAATACTCTTGACTGGCAGAATATCAAAATAGTTTGTCACAAGAAACTCTAGAATAAAATTTCTATGAATTTTATAAGGTGACAACTTTGAAACATTAGTCAGAAGAATTCAAGCATTGAAAAAAAACATAAAAAAATAATAAATAGAATCTATAGAATTTTCTCTAAATGTGGGGTGTCCAGATTTATTTAATAAAATAGTTTAGTAATTTTGATGATCAAAAATAGTACAGACAAATCAGAATTAAGATAAAAGTAGTCTCGTATGCAAGGTTGTGTATCAGTCTATACAAAACTGCTTGTAAGTAATTTTAACTGTCATTGAAGTCAGTTTCTGTAAAACTCTACAATTTCCTTATTTAATATTATCCTTTAAGTAGAAGAGTTCGAATTGAACTTGAACTTCTCTTATGAATGCCATGTGTAAAGCTAAGTTCAAATTCCTATGAAATGCCATGTGTGAAGACAAATTCAACTTGAACTTTATTTTCTCTTAAAGAATACCATGTGTGAGGCCATTTTCAAATTGAATTCTTGTTCCTCATGAAAGGTGACATGTGGATACAAGGAGAATCATATAATTTTCTTCTCTTTAAGAAAAATATCTTAAGCTTCATAAATTAAAATGATAAGATACAGTCATGAAGGCTTAAGAAATATCTAGCCACTTGTAACTCATTATTAATATAGGAATGAGAAAGCTATCATATATGTGCACAAAAGGAGAAGAAAAATCTTCTCTTGTTCCCTTGATAAATCACGTGAAGGAGGAGGAAGAATGGAGAAGTTTCATGGCTTGAAGACAAGTGGAAGGACACTTGGAAGCAAGGTGTCATGTCTTGAAGGATATGGATAAAAAGTAACATGAAATGAAGCAAAATTCTCTCCCTTTCCATAGAATCCACGTGAAGCTTGGAGAAACATCGAGAAGCTTCATGATTTGAGACACTTGGAAGGAAAAGAGGAAGAAGCTTCATGAATTGGACAAGTGGTGGGACACTTGTAAAGTAAGTCATCATGACTTAGGAGATTTTTTTAAAATCTAGTTAGGATATAATGGAATGACATGAAACTTAGTTACAATGAAACCAAATGGGAATAACTAGCTAGGAAGGGTAGAAATGTCCATGAATATTATATCATTTTTCAACTACTATATAAAGGGGTGAAGGGGGCCTTAAATGGAAGTCACATTCAAGACTCCAGCTCTCTCCCACATCACCTTCATTTCATTTTCATCCTTTCCTTATTAAAAGCTTAAATCAAATAAGAAGAAGACACCACTATTGAAGGATCACGTGTAGAAGGATAAAGTATCCTTAGGAAAAGTTTGCCATGCTTTGTAGGAAGAGAAAGACAAGCTTCATAAGAGATTATAAGGTATGTATAGGGCAGTTTTATGATAAAGATAGTTTAAGTGTTGTTTGTGTTTGAATAAGTATTTGAAGTTCATGTGTTGCTGAGTGTTTCTATGAATTTCTCTAAATTCCATGTGTTGCTGAGTGTTTCTATAAATCTCTATGAAGTTCATGTGTTGCTGAGTATTTCTATAAATCTCTGTACATGAATAATATGCTGAGATTCTGTACATGAATATAAAGTTGAGTTCTATACTTTATGTTGAGTTTCTGAGTAAAATAAATATGAGTTGATGAAAAGAGTTACGAAATAAGTGAATCAGTTTCACATGTCTCATATGCATAAGAGTTGCCTCATAGAGGAGGTGTATATAAGAATTACCTCAAAGAGGAGGTATAAGAGTTGCCTCAAAGAGGAGGTGTGTCAGATAGCTGCAGGAACTGAGTTCAAGCGTTCAGACAAGAGAGGTCTGAGTTGGGGTGACTTGGCAGTGGGGAAATCACACCACCCATGATGATCACATGAGTGTGGGTGAGAATCCTATTGCAGCACTGTGAGACCCTGACTGATCGTTTCAGTTCTGTGCCACAGGGATGGGGCTATCTTGACTATTGGTACCAAAATAATAAGAGTTCAAAAGAATCATGCATCATGATAAGAGAGCTTCAGAATTATGAATATTACTCAGTAATAAAAAATTATCATTAAAAATTATCGTTGCGCCTAATCTTATTATATGTTACTTCAGAATTATGAATATTACTCAGTAATAAAAAAATTGTAGTTTAGTATTTTTAAGCAAATCGAAAAGAATTTTCATTAAAAATCAATAATAACAAGATGGTAAATTGAGTCAAGCCAAGCAACGATCCAAGCCAAGCATTCATATCTTAGAAGTCATTAACCATTGGAGGGCGTCATCTTCTTTGAGCCTTCAAGTGATAAAGGTATTTCTAAAACCCCAACGTGTTTCACTGAGTAATTCCTATGCACACACATGAGGTGCATAGATGGTCTATGTTTCCACATCGAAAATTTTTATTTTTACCCTCATGTGAGCACACTGTGGTTGGACCAAGGTGCTGCGTTTTTCAAACTTTCAAAACATCCAATGTTCATCAAGTAAATCTTGGTCAATGCTCTTAGGTTCAATTTGTGAAACAAAAGTCATATCACAAGATAGATTTCTTAGTGAAGATCTAATAGATACTCCCTTAGTAACTTCACCAATTATGTTGTCATGAGAGAGGTTTCTTGTAGTTCTCCAATCCTTGGCTTTTGGATAGGTGTTGATTGTTCCATTTCTACATTTGATTCTTCCTTTTCTTTTTCAATTGATTCATTAAGTTGTATATACTCTTCTATAGGACCTGCATCATTTTCACACTTCTTTTCCTCTTTAAAGGGGTGATTTATCACAAATAATATGATTTGATTCTTCCATGCATAAAGTTCTTTTATTAAAGACTCTATACGCTTGTCTTTGTAATGAATATCCAAGAAAGATGGCTTCATCAGCCTTAGCATCAAACTTGCCAAGTGATTCTTTTCCATTATTTAAAACAAAAACATTTGAAGTCAAATGCTCTTAAGTGAGAGATGTTTGATTTTATACCTTTGTATAGTTCATAAGGAGTTTTCTTTAAAATAGGCCTTATGAGTAATCTATTTAAAGTGTAACAAATTGTACTTACATCATCAGCCCAAAATGTTTTGGCAAATTTGTCTCATTAAGAAGAGTTCTAGCTACTTCTTCAAGGGATCTATTTTTCCTCTCCACAACACAATTTTGCTGAGGTGTTCTTGGAGCTGAAAATTGTGGTTGATTCCATTTTCTTCACAAAACTTTCAAAATACTCATTTTGGAATTCACTACCATGATCATTTCTTATTGAGATAATTTTGCATCCTTTTTCATTTTGAATGAGCTTGGCTAATTTTCTGAATTCCATGAAAGAATCACTCTTGGATCTTATAAACAAAGTCCATGTGAATCTAGAATAGTCATCAACAATTACATGCCCATAGAAATTGCCTCCTGAGCTCATAGTTCTAGAAGGACCAAATAAATTCATATGAAACAATTCAAGAGAGAGGTGGAAACAAAGTTTTTATTTTGAAAAGAAATCTTAGTTTGTTTCTCCTTTTGACAAGCATCACATAGTTTGTCCTTCTCAAACTTAAGTTTACATAAGCCAATGACTAAGTTTTTTCTAATAAGCTTGTTCATGTGATGCATGTTAATGTGACTAGCTCTCCTATGCCATAGCCATGATTCATCAACTTTACTTACTAGGCGATTAGTGTGGTGAATGAGTGCATGTTCTATAGAGAGTAAGTAGATGTTACCGTTTCTTTTACCTACATGGATTCCTTTATCACATAGTTGTCTTATGCTTAGGAGATTGTGCTTCAAACCTTCCACATAGATAATATTTCTGATCTTTAGTTTTAAAAGTTGTCTCATATATTTCCTTCTTCATAGGGGTTAGGTATTTTTCTTTTTTTTCTTTGGAACCCAAATGCATTCTCCATTAGGCACATAGAACCTTCTAGCATAGCACCTATGAGATGTATGACCTTTCTTCATGCTGTAATTGCAAGTTATAGATTTTGATGCTCTTTCAAAGTGAGTCATTTGATTATACTTTGTTTTGAAAAGCCTCTTTGATTCTTTTGTTTTGGTGATACAAATTTGGTTTTTCCAAAAGGTTTTGCTCCATGTTTGTAACCCAAACCAGAAGTATCTCTAGCGTACTTTTGTACACTTAGCATTTGATCTAAAGTGCATTTTCCTCTATAAAGATTTTTCAAAAGATCAACCAAGTAAGAATTTTCTGTTAGCAATTCCATGTACTTTTCAGATTGACCCTTTTTGAAATCATCAAACTTTATTTGTAAAATCTTGCATTTATCTACTTTTGAAGAAGAAGAGGCACATACACACCCATTAGTTTTGTAGCTTATTGTTGGAGTTGCAAGTTTCTTAGCCTCTTCATGCATTTCATGAAAAGCATAAACAATTTGATTAAATTCAGAATTTACCTCTGATTCAGCACTTCATAATTCTTCATCTTCACTAATTATGGAAGTGAAGCATACATTAGCTTCTTCATTCTCACTTGATGATTCAGAAGTTGTTGAGGCATTGTCTTCCCATTCTATGTAGGACATTCAGATTTAATGTGGCCTTGCTTACCACATTCAAAGCAGGTGAAGTTGGTGTTGTTGTTGTGATCATTTATTTTGTTGAACTTTGACAACTTCCTGTTCTTGTTCTTCTTCATGAAGTTGCTGAATTTTTTAATTATTAGGTTCATGTGTTCATCACTTTTTGAAAATAATATGAACACACACAATTAACCAAGAGGGGTTGTGAATTGGTTAAAATAGAGAATTTAAAATTTTAATTGAAACTATCAGCGGATTAAAAATCGTATCACAAGTACACCCTTTTTAAAAAAAACTGAAACTTTCAATCAATCAAGATTCACCCTTCACTTCAAGCAATAGCAAAAATTTTATCTGTTGATCTTGAAAAAGATTAACCACAAGATAAGCAAGATGTCATTGCCATTTTTCATAATGAACAAGGTTTTGTCCACTTATCCTCTTATGAAGGATTGGCTAAGCAAGAAGTTGCTCAATCTTTCATACCAGGACCTAGGAGCTTGTTTTAAATCATAAAGAGCTTTTCTTAGTTTAAAATCATGGTTTGGATATTTGAAATCAACAAAACCAGGAGGTTGATCAACATAGATTTTGTCCTCAATATATCCATTTAGAAAAGTACTCTTTACATCCATTTGAAATAGTTTAAAATTCACCAAACATGCATATGCAAACAACAACCTAATGACCTCTAACCTTGCACAGGAGCATAGGTTTCATCATAGTCTATGCCTTCCTCTTGGTTGTAACCTTTTGCAATCAATCTACCTTTGTTTCTTACCATGATGCCACTTTCATCAAGTTTGTTTCTAAAAACCAACTTGGTGCCAATAGGCTTGTGAGAAGAGGGTCTATAAACAAGTTTCCAAACTTCATTTCTCTTGATCTTATTCAGTTCATCATGCATGACAATCATCCAATGTTCATCAAGCAAAGCTTGGTCAATGCTCTTACGTTCAATTTGGGAAACAAAAGCCATATCACAACATAGGTTTCTTAGTGAGGATCTAGTAGAAACTCCCTTAGAAACTTTTCCAACAATGTTGTCAAGGGATAGGTCTCTTGTAGTTCTGCAATCCTTAGGCTATTGGATAGGTGTTGACTGTTCAATTTCTACATTTGGTTCTTCCTTTCCTTTTCCTTTTGATCCATTATATTGTATAAACTCTTTTATTGGAGTTGCATCAATATCACACTTCTTTTCTTCTTTAGAGGATTTAGATTCATCACAAATAACATATACAGATTTTTCCATGCACAAAGTTCTTTTATTAAAGACTCTATATGCTTTACTTTGTAATGGGTATCCAAGAAAGATTACTTCATCATCTTTAGTATAAAATTTGACAAAATATTCTTTACCATTGTTGTCTAGAGCATCCACAATCAAGGTATCATAACGATGATTTTTCTTAAGACACATCTGCAACATTCAAATTAAGTGACAAAGAAAAGTACCCAATTTAGGTTGGTCCATAGGGGTTAGTTGTTTTTCTCTTTTTCTTTGGAACCCAAATGTAATCTCCATTAGGCACATAAAATCTTCTAGCATAGCACCTATGAGATGTATGACCTGACCTTTTTTCATGCAGTAGTTACAAGTTACAGATTTTGATGCCCTTTCGAAATGAGTCAATTGTTGATACATAGTTTTTGAAAAGGCTCTTTGATTCTTCTGTTTTGGTGGTACAAACTTTGTGTTGGTACAAACTTTGATACATAGTTTTGTTGTACCACTTCAGGTCCTACAATGAGGTTCTCTCTAGTTCAAACCAACACAAGGGTGTCCTACACCTCTACCATTCAGAGCTTTGTAGGGAGCCATGCCAATGGTAGAATGAAAACTATGGTTATAGGTAAATTCTATCAATGGCAGAAAACTCTCCCAATTACCCTTTCGTTCCAAAACACACGCCCTTAAAAGGTCCTCTAAAAACTGAATGGTTTGTTCAGTCCGATCATTAGTTTGAGGATGATAAGCTGAACTTGGCCTAAGCTTGGTTCCTAACACTTTGTTCAGACTCTCCCAATCTAGGATCGCTGTCAGATACCATGCTAGACGGTACACCATGTAATATGACAATCTCACTAATATACAAGGAGGTCAACTTCTCTAAGGAAAACCTGATATTGAAGGGGATAAAGTGAGCAGATTTGGTCAATCTTTCAACAATAACCCAGATAGAATTTAAACCTCTCGGGATTCTAGGCAGTCCTACGACAAAATCCATGGAGATACTATCCCACTTCCACTGGGGTATCTCTAAGGGTTACAACTTCCCTGAAGGTCTCTGATGTTATCTTAGCCTTCTGACAAACTAAACATGCATATACAAACTCACTAACCTCCTTCCTCATGTTTGGCCCCAAAACATTATTTTAAGATCATCATACATCTTGGTAGCTATAGGGTGGATGCTCAAACTGCTCCTATGTCCTTCCTCCAAGATCATCTTCCTAAGCATAGGTACATTGGGAACACAGATTCTATCTTGAAACCTCAAGACTCCATCTGATCCCACATGAAAACTACTATCTTAGCCAAGAACCTCTGCATCAGGTAGATCACTCCTGGAATGCGCATATTTAGCCAACTCATTAAACTTGGCTAAGTACTCATCCACTGACACCCGTCCCTAGACAAGGCCCTCAAACTCGGCCTGCTTCTGTTCTCTAGCATCTCTGGAAAAATATTGTCCAGGAACTGGACCTCAAAAGTCCGCCAGGTGATAGCCTCACCCTGGCCTCTCAGCAACTGTGAAGTAGTGACCCACCACTCATGCACATCTCCTTGTAGCAGATATGTAGCATAAAGAAGTCTCTGATGGTCTGGGCACTCCATCACTATGAAGATCTTCTATAGGGCCTACAGCCATTAGGCGACAGCAATGGGATCATATCCCCCATGAAAAGCTGGAGGGTCATGCTTGCGAAAAGCAAGCATATTCCCTCTAGCAGCTGCATCCTCCTCAACATCAGCTTGGGACAACCTGTCCCCTTTGTGGTGGCTAGGCCCATCAGAACGATGACTACCTCCACCCTGGGGGCGACTACCCTCGCCCTCATAAGTAGGTGGTGGAGAGGGTGCTTAGTTCTCTCTCTGCATAGATCTCAACTCTGCCATCAAAACCTAGTTGGCCTTCATCAAGGCCTCATTCGCCTGTCGATTTGCAGCCATCTGCTGCTGCATAGCTTCCAAGGCAGCTGTCACTGGGTGAAGGTGTGCATCGGCATCCACCATCTCACTATTGTTCCGGGTCCTCACCATGGTACTGTACATGTCACACAAAAGGGTGAGTTGATGAGGCCCATACTCAGTGACCACACATGCAATAGTCATAATGAACACCTAAAACAGTTGTGAATAACCCACGAATTACCATACATAATGCTTCCCTAGGAAACTGCTCTGTTACCATAAAAATGTAATGCCCTGTATGCATCTGGTTCATTAACATTCAATTATGGTCGTTAGGCGCAACGATAATTAAAGATAATTAATGCGGAAGTAATAATTAAAAACGACGTCACCATGCATCCACAACGATATCATGTTCGCATTATGTATGTTAAACACTCACAAAATATACATAATATTTATATCAACTGTGCATCTTCCCCTCAGACGTACAAAATGTATATAGACATAACAAAACAATGAGTGAGCATGCTCATGAAAATAATATGCCTAAGGTTCACACAGAACCCTACCCCTACTCGGGCCTCTTGCCCCAGGATCCATCATCCTCTCGTTGAGAATCACCTGCAAAAATTAAATCCCTAAATGGGGTGAGATACAATCTTTGTAAACTTAGGGTTCTTGGAGGCCTCTCCTCCCCCTAGTTCACTTCCATGATATATAGCATCAAAATTGGCATCACATAATCTAGCCACCATGGTTCTCATAAAATAACATCACACATATATCACAAAACAGGTGCCATTCTGTTCGACACTACCAACTTCGGGAATGCAACACACACACACACACACATATAACATTGCCTGAGAAACATCATCCACTTAAGGGAACATTCTCTCAGGACTTTAAGTCAATGCCTGAGAAAGATCATCCACTGAAGGGCACATTCTCTCAAGACTTTATGTCAATGCCCGAGAAAGATCATCCATTGAAGGGCAAATTCTCTCAAGACATTGCTTCAAACGTATATGGCACTTCCAAGAGAAGATCATCCACTTAAGGGCACATTTTCAAAGGAAGTCCATAATTAGTCTATTCTACTGGCCAGAGAATCTCATCAATCATACAACATATCATCATAGTGTACATCATATGCATGTTCTCAATTAAAAGGCAGTAACACACAATTTCAATACCACATGCATCATGACATACAATAACCATCACTCCCACGGAGTATGGTGGAATATAGTCAAGGGGAAAAACTCCCAAGAACAAAGAGCTTACCTGCTCTAAGTGCTACACGGATCTCCCATTCTCGTGCTACAAGGTTAAAGCTTCATCACAACAACCTCCTAAGCATACTTTTCCAGAGTTTCAACCCGAACATTACAACAAGGATAATCAGTCATGCACCTCCCCATGTACATACACAAACATACCATTATGGGCTCATCAATGCACTGACAGTGGCTAGAAACAAATCCTTCCTCGCAAGGATAACCAACCGGTCATTGCATCCCACGTGTACATACACAACATACAACCATGGGCACCATTAATGCATGACTGGCTAGGTACAAATCCTTCCCTACAAGGAAAGCCAATCATGTACCCCCATGGGTATCAATGTATATTCATATCATACAATGACATTGTTCACATCATCATCATCTCTCATTGATAAGTGTCATATTTTAGCTACTTTCGAGATTATAATGTTGGCACTTATCTTTTGATTTTAGTAAATTTGTTGATTAATTTGCCGTAAACCTAGTTGTTTTATATTTTGTGTAAATATATAGGGTGTTATTCACATTTTGGAAGATCAATCCACTCAAATCCAATGTTTTGATAAGTACCAATTGTATCTAGAATATCGAAAGCAACCAGGGAAGTACAAAGGGGCAAAATTGTCAATTTAAGAAGATTCCAGAAGCAAATTTGCCCAGGACTCGCCTAGGCCAATACCTTTCTTCACTATTGGGTTTTTTAACTCGCCCAGGCGAGCAAAACAGGCACAAAACACTCGCCTGGGTGAGTGGCTTGCTTCACCATTAAGAGGAATTAAATAGGAAAACATATTATAAAATTTTGGACAGAATCTCCTTTGTAATTAAGACTTTTCCCAAAAATTCAATCATTACAACAACAACATCAGTCACAGTTTTATCCATCAATAACAAATTCATCGCATCACATTAGTTAAAAGTACAATTTTTCTTGAAAATGAGCACACAACAGGAATAACATACATCAATAATGAATATATCACATTCCATTAGTTTAAAACATAGTATTTCTTGAAAACCAGCTCACAACAGGGACAAACAATTATCTTCATAGTTGGGCTGCCTGGCCCCCAACTATGGTATCAAAACTATAACCAAATAATAAACTCCACTAACCTAACTAGGAGTTCTCCCTGTTATAGCCTAGCGGTGTTGTCTCGTGATCCTTCGAATACGCGTGTTTGTCCAAACGCATAGCTCTATATACCAAATCGAAGATAATTTAGTATAGATTTCAAAGACAAGGTCAAAATTAACATTTGGAGTCAAATACCCACTCAAAGTAAAAAGGGGCTAAAAGGGTGTTTTGGAAGTCCACATCAAAAGACATCATTTTGAAATTCAGATCACACCAATTTGACCAGGACTCAATAAAGATCACAAAAATGACATCTATTTCATAAAAATGAGACTTTACAACATCTCATTTTCAAAGGATTTTCAAAAGAAGTGGTAAAACTCCCACAATGGTACCCAAACACAACAGACAATAAGAGAAGCTTAAACTAATTAGGAGAAGATAGAGGAAACCAAGGTTACCTCAAAGAAACCAAGAAAGAAGGATTGGAGGCTCCGTTCTCTACCGAATCCTCGAGTTGAGTTTTGAAGATTCCGCTCTGATTAAAGTGTTCCTCTTAGTGCGATGGTCCAACGGCAAGCGGCGGTGGCTCGTGGTGGTCACCGGTGACCGTGACTGGTGGAGGAGGAGGGTGGGGGACTTGGGTGCTGTTTGGAGAATAAGGAGGCTCCATTTTCCTGATTTTCACGCTGGTGCCTGTCAAAATTCGCCTGGACGAGCTGACCCAATTTTAAAATTCCTGCTTCTGTGAAAAATTAATGTCTCACGCTTCAGATTTTATTGCTACAATCCCAATGGTCAAACATTAAATATGTGGGTTAGGAATCTATCTGTAAAATTTGAAGGCGATCCAACCATTAACCAAACTATAATTGTGATTTTACTAAAATAGATTTTGGGTCAAACTCGAAATTACACAATTTCAGCACAGTACAAACAAACTCCACAAACTTAACATCCTCACTAAGCGATTGGACAAGGATAATTTACACAATAATTAAACTAATCTAAATCAATCAAATAATCAAATAACACAAGAAATACATCAAACTTCTATTTTTCATTATCGAAATTTTAGGGCGTCACAGTGGCGGTCACCGGTGGCCATGGCTGGTGGAGGAGGAGGGTGGGGGACTTGGGTGGCTGTTTGGGGAACAAGGGGGCTCAAATTTTGTTCTTTTCATGCTGTTGTACCTATGTAAAGCCGACTTTACTCGCCCAGGCGAATTTTGGCTCGCCTGGTCAAGTTGACCCAATTTTTGAAATTTCACTGCTTCTGTGGAAAATTAATATCTCACCCTTCAGATGTTATTTCGCCAATTGCAATGGTCAAAAGTTAGATATGTGGATAGGAGCCTACCTTTAAAATTTTAAGGCGATCCAATGGTTAACCAATCTAGAATTGTGATTTTACCAAAACAGGTTTTTGGGTCAAACTCGGAATCACTCACTTTTAACGCAACTCAAACAAACTCCACATAACTTAACATCCACACTAAGAAGTTGCACAAGGATAATTTACACAACAATTCAACTAATCTAAACTAATCAAATAATTAAATAACACAAGAAATACATCAAACATCTATTTTCAGTTATTGAAATTTTAGGGCGTTACAGATTGCATGAGGTTTAGGGAAATTTCTTTGCCCTGGGATAATCGATTATAAGGGGCTTGTAATTAATTACGGCTACGAAACTGCTTTTATATGGTTTATCTGATCTTCCTCTGCTTATTTCCCATTTAATACTATATTTTGCCTTTGATAAGCCAAAAGGGGAAGAAAAATAAATACTTATTGAATTGAACATTAACTCTAACACAATTGCTTGAATCTGAATTGATATGTAATTACAAGAGAAAGGGGGAGCAATAAATATGTTGTGTATATTTCGTTCTACCTTTTCCTTTGCCTATTTAAAAAGTTTTATGCAAAGATACTTGATACTTGATCTTGGCTAGCAAGCTGACTTTCTTTCAGGTATCAAAGAATAGCTCCTGGAAACACTCTCCTGAAAAACACCAAGCATCAAAATGTTCAATTAAAGTTTGGCATGATCAAACCCAAAAAGGGGGAGATTATTAGAATCAAGGGGAGCAAAAGAGGATCCATGAAGCTGATGATCTTAGATAATAATAATGTTTTGGCTTTTTACATGTCAATTCAATTGAATGGTATTTGTAATTTGTGTATACGTTTGTCTAAGTTGATTCCTCCTATGATTCATTGCATAAATCTCTTTCATTATTGTATCATGAAAAACATTCATGCTTTTGCATTCATGATTTTGCAAACCAGAGTTTCTTAAAAAGCTTTTCTGAAACTCAAGTTTTTCATAACTTCATAAAAATTTAAGTGTTCCATGTTTCAAGTCTTGGGAAAAACATTTTCTCACTGGTTTAATCAATTACATGGCGTTTTAATCGCTTACATTGCTTATCAGTTTTCCAGAAAGCCTGAAGAACACTTTAATCAATTACTTAGGACTTGTAATCGATTACCAAGTTGAATTAATTGATTACTGGTAATTATAACTATTTTTCTATAAATAGTTGCTGCTTGTTTGCACTTAAAAGAACAAATTTTGAAACCCATTCTTTTTTTTTAGAGAAAAGTTACTAAGTGCATTTCAGTGTATGACCCATAAATCCTCTATTTCAATAAACATCTAAAAACCTTGTGGGGATTTCCTTTTGGGCACTTGCTAAAAAAAAGTTTTGGAGAGATTTTTTTTGAAATTTCTATTCAACCTTTGGTTCAATATTCTTTAATCATCTGCATAAATTTGCATTGGATCCCAGGTTGTATCTCTTCTTGTTACATTGTTTTATTTCTTTAAGAAATTCTGTGTTTGTAACTTGTACAATAGCTTCTTAGAGTTTTCTAGAATAGGTTTTCTAGAGGGAGATTAGAGAAGGGTTTTTTCTCTAAGTCTTGATCACAAAGGGTCTATAGGTGTTAGATTCCTTGTTCTTAGTCTGGGTTTGATTAAGAGTGATTGTAAAACTTGTAAGAACAGATTGCATATAGTAAGATCCTAGCTTGTTGGTTAGGAAACTGGATGTAACTTCTTTGAATTGAGAAGTGAACCAGTATAAATTTTGTGTTGTTTTCACCCCCTCCCCCCTTTGTTTGTGTGCTACTCATATTGCTTTCATGTTCCCGGCTTAGGAGTAAGTGGTTGCAGTAGTTTGAAAAGTATCTCTGTGTTGGAGGCTTCCTCCATGATGGTAGTGCGGTCGATCTTAGTTACACCTTCATGTTTGTCGCTCTTCGGTTTCGCTTGTTAGACCTCATTCCTGAACCTCGATATATCCTCCATTTGAATGTATCCCTTAGCTCGTTCGTGTAACTCGTCAATGCTAGAAAGGGGGGTTTCTTGCATAGGTTGTTCGTGAATTTACCTGGTCTTCGGGCGAGCAGCATGGAGTGCAATGCCACTTCAGGGTTGAGGTTTCAGATGTGGACGACTATTTGTCCAAATCTGCCCACGGATGTGAAGAAAGAAAAAGGTGATGCCTCAGGGTAAGTTTTACCATGGTCCCATGGTAGGTGCCAAATGTTCTTACCAAAATCTGGAAGTGGCACACGTCAGGGTGAGCGTGACCAAGATGGATTCCAGAATCAAATTATACAAGGAATACATCCCACATATATTTTAAGTTATTGAAATTTCAAGGTGTTACACCCAGTCTTTGTTTGTCGGGCCTGTTACAGTGAGTAACAACCCTTGTAGATAATTATTAACCTGTACATAAAGACTAACAGGTAATTACAGGTTATAGATAATTAGGCTTACATATAATGTGTACCTTATAGATAATTTGTAGGTTGTAGATAATGTGGTGTGATGAGAATCCCCTTGCCTTGATACAATTTCGGTCCAATTCTAGGTTGGAATTCGCACACCAACAGAGCCAGAATCGTATTGTTAACTTTTATGTATTTCTCGGCCTACAGAACTCGGATTGGACCGATTCCAAAACGAGGTGAAAGAGGACATTCTGAAATGCAATTTAGACACAAAAAACACCGAAAAAGGATGGGTAAAACGAGAATTATGACAATAAGAAATTCGGGGTGAAATCACAGAATTAGGAATGCGAAAATTTAAACAAGGAACAAAAATGGTGCAAAGGAAGACGTAGATAGGCGCCACAAACAAATGTTTGATAAGCCTTGAGGATCACCACAAGAATTGAAGAATTCTTGATAAGATCAAATGGTTCAAGGAAGAACCCTAGCAGAGAAATACTCAAGCTAATGATAAAATTCCAACAGCCAAAGATCCTTCTCTATTCACTTCAGAATTGATTTATACAAATTAGTTCTCATACATTTGGTAGAAAATAAAAGGAAATTAAATTCTCAAGATTGTAAGAATAACTAAAGTGGCTTAGTGGCTAAGTCAGGCATAACTAAGCTTAAGGTTTAGGTCTCAAAACCAGCTACAAGCCTTTTATTACTATTATTTTTTTTATTAAATGCCTAAGTCAATAATTGCTTTATTATCACTCCAAGGAAGCAATGCATGTGACTAGTAATCCACTCATGCACCCCTCTAGATTTTGGGCCCCCTCATGCAATTGGATTGCCCTCAGATTAGCCATTATATGTTGCAAAGCTTCTTGGGTCTTTTTAGCTCTTGCTATTGTCATGGGCCCTCCTATGCCTTGTATTGGGTCTTGGTCTTGGGATTGGCCTTTGACGTCCTCATCATTCCCTCCTTCTTGAAAAACATTTGCCCTCAAATCAACTAAATCATCACCTGCATCAAATGGAGATAGATCAGTCACATTAAAAGTAGGACTTATAGCATACTCACCTGGCAATTCAATTTTGTAGGTATTGTCATTGATCTTGGCCAGTACTTGAAAAGGACCATCTCCTCTTGGCATAAGCTTTGACTTCCTTTGTGAAGGGAATCGCTCTTTCCTAAAATGCACCCACACCCAGTCACCTGGTTCAAATGTTACCTTTTTCCTTCCTTTGTTTGCATACTTTGTATATCCTTCTATTTTCTTTTCAATTTGGGCCTTGACTTTC
>PYAF01002492.1:12169-23895 GCA_007407185.1 Glycine tomentella
TGGACTGTATCATGGACTGTATTCTTATTATATGAATCGTGGTGAGGAAAATCGTTTAAACTACAAACAAATCATTAGCAAGCAAGGCAAAAAGAATTTTCGCGAAAAATTTACAACTAAGATTATTTTAATACAAAAAGGACACGAGTTTTAATTAAAATCAATCAACTACGAGTGAGTAAAGAGAGGCGTTACACCTGATCCCTTGATCCCATGTCCTTTCTTCTGGACATGGCTTGTTAGAAATGTTTCATTGTTAGTAACCTTCTCAAGCTTATGCATTTTGCTGTTATAGTTTCTCAGTAGTATTCTGAGAAAGAAGCTGTTGTTGGTTATGTTGGATGGGTTATTCAGAAACTTCAAGACACTAGAGAGTAGCGCATAGAAGAACCTATTCTTTACATTAAGATGCAAATAGCAATATTCAAGCTTGAGCAAGGTGATAGAAAGGAATGAAAGAAACCTCTAGAAGATGGAAATAGTACACTTTACAGCATGAAAAATATTGATCCATCTGTATATGCTAGTTATTACTGGGTGTCATCGCAGTTTCATAAGACATGTAAAGAATTAGCTGAGTTCTACAAAAGTGTCATTCTCTATTTGGCATACACATCAGTGGAATCTCTCTCTGATTCATTCAAGCTGGTATGTCATCAGAATTGTCTTAAATGTTTTTGTTGATTGGTTCCTTTTTTGTTGTCTTAAATCATGGCTATTTACTTATATTATGGTGTCTTTTAACTCATTCTATGATTTATATGTATGGTTGCTAGAATGGACCTGATTGATGTTGTGATTGTTGCAGCTAAGGCATTTCTAATGGAGGTCCATTCCAAGCCAAAGGTCTAGAAAGAGAGCTTGAAGCACTTCCTTTAATGAGCTTTAAAAGACCCATGACAAGAGCTAGAACCCAAGCAATTCAAGACCACATCAAGGCTAACTTGGACAAGCAAGAGGAAGCACACCAACTCAAGGATAACAAGGGCTTAATTTTAATGTCTCTAGTTCAATTTAATTCCAATTAAATTCAGCACTTGTTAGAAGCAAAAGTAGAAACAATAAAAAGGTATTATAGTGCAATTGTGTAAAGAGGTGTAGGTGTAGGTGCACTTGTTAGGATCACTCTATGTTCATATTCTCCAAGCTTTCCATAAGCTTAATCATGACTACTCTCCACTCTTAGTGTGGAAATATTTCTTAAGCCACCAAATCAATAGGTCTTTATAAGCTTGTAATGTACAAAGTGGATAAGAAACAAACAAAGAATAAGGTGAGATAGGAAACAAATAAGTATAGTACTGATATGCATAGTTTTTCCTACTTTCCTCTCCACTTAATACTTTTAACATGTTTTTTTTTTAAAACAAGATGATTACTTCAACTTTCTTTTTCTTTTCTCCTTTTTTATTTGAATCAAGATGATTTTTGTTTTCTTTTTCTTTCCATTGTCATTTCCCCTTTTTCTTTTTCTTTTTCAACCAGACACCTCATGACACTTGCTTTAGAAACTTTGCATACCCACACCTAAAAGGGATTTTTTAATCAAAACACAAAGGGTTGCATATTGTAATTATCAATAAAAATCAGAGTTAAGGCTCAAATAGGGTGACTAGGGATATAAAATACTGAAAGGGTTAACTTGAAAGGCTCAAACAACCAAAGATGGCCTATATCATTTTCAGTAAACTTATGAAACATCTCAAACAATGAGCCTTGAGCTTCAATCATACAAGTTCTAGATTATTTGCCCCACAGAGAAAACACACATGCACATTATTCCTCGCAACATAGCAAATTCACTACAATATCAAGGCATGCACTTCAGAATTAATAACACAAGAAGGTATATGAAGTGAACGATGTAACAAAGACAGGTGAATATGGAAGTAAGAGAAACAAGATAGTCCAACAAATATCGTGAATGTCCATTCTTTTCTAAACTAGTCAATCATTGGGGAAAAGAAATTTGAACATATTAGTTGTGATTTATCAACCCTATATCCCATCTTAATTTTTCAAATCTTTCATGGCTTAGGGGTTTAGTGAAAATATCAGCAACCTGATGTTCAGTATCATAGAACTTAAGTTCGATTAAACTAGTTTCTGCATAATTTCTAAGAAAAGGATGTTTGATATGAATATGTTTGGTCTTAGAATGTAGCACAGGATTTTTAGAAATGAAAATGGCACTAGTATTATCACAGAAAATAGGCATACAACCTATACTCATGCCAAAGTCAAAAAGTTGTTGCCTGACCCACAATAGTTGTGTGCAACACAAAGTTATTGCTACATACTCTGCTTCAGTTGTGGATAAAGCCACTGAGTTTTGCTTTTTAAATCCCCATGACACTAAACATGAACCGAGAAATTGCACCATCCCAGAAGTTATTTTCCTACCAACTAAGTCACCTGCAAAGTCAGCATCACTAAAAGCAAACAAATCAAAGTTAGCTCCTCTAAGATACCATAAGCTCAGATCACTTGTCCCTTTTAAATATCTTAGGATCCTTTTTACAGCTTTTAGGTGGGATTCTTTTGGATTACTCTGAAATCTAGCACATAATCCTACACTAAAAAACTATATTAGGCCTACTTGCAGTCAAGTACAGTAAAGAGTCTATCATACCTCTATACATAGTAACATCTACACTCTTACCATCCTTTCCTTCATGAATTCTGTCACTTGTAGCCATAGGAGTGTAATGTGTCCTTGAAGACTCCAATCCATATTTTTTTAGAAGTCCTCTTAGATACTTCTGTTGATGAATCCAAGTTCCTCCTTCACTTTGAACTATCTACAATCCTAAGAAAAAAATAAGCTCACCCATTAAACTCATCTCAAATTCACTACTCATTAGCCCTGCAAAATCCTCAACCAAATCATTATTAGAAGCACCAAAAATACTATCATCAACATAAACTTGTACAACTAACAAATTACGACCTTTGAATTTCAAAAAGAAATTTTTATCCGTTTTACCTCTCTTGAACCCATTAACTAAGAGGAATTTAGAAAGCCTTTCATACCATGCTCTTGGAGCTTGCTTCAATCCATACAAAGCTTTGTCCAGCTTGTAGACATAGTCTTCACATCCATCTGATATAACTTGAAGCCCATTTAGGATGCAAAAGCAATGAGAATTCTAATAGCCTCTATCCTTGCCACTGATGCGAAGGTTTCTCCATAATCAATGCCTTCCTGTTGATTATATCCTTTAGTCACCAATCTCGCCTTGTTCCTTGTGATGGAACCTTGCTCATCTAACTTATTCCTGAATACCCATTTCAATCCAATTACAGTTTTATCCTTGGGTCTTGGTTCAAGATGCCAAAATTTATTCCTTTCAAACTGATGAACCTCATCCTGCATAGCTAACACCCAATCTGAATCACTCAAAGCAGAATATAATCAGTAGGCTCAGTAAGGGAGATATAAGCGTTAAAAGCATAAAAATTCCTAATATGAGATCTAGTTTGTACTCCCTTTCTTATATCACTAATAGTTATGTCTACTGGGTGTGAGCTCTGGTGTTTCCACTTTCTGAATTGAAATTCCTCGCTTTGATTCATCACAAGCTCATTAGTTATTTTTTCATCTACTCCTTCTTGATTAGTAATAAGCTCAGGGGGTTCCTCCTCTCTAGTGTTTGCATCTCCTAATCCTTATCAGCTGCTCCAATCCCTGAGTTAGCTTCCTTATCTTTGTTGTGTTTTAATCTAACCTTACTATGCCCATAATTTTCCCTTTGTTATTGTCACCAAAGGTCACACTTCCACCTTCAAATGGTTTGAGTGAGAGAAATTTTGATTTGCCTCTTGTCATGTGCGTGGAACAACTGCTGTCAAGGTACCACGAGTTGTTCTCCCTCACTCCAACCTCTAGTCATAAATCAATGATTATTTTTGGGAACCCAGTCTAGCTTGGGTCCATTCTTCTTCTCAACAAAGTTAGAAAGCTCATCTTTTCTAACCCAAACTTGTTTTACTTTGCATGCAGCAATAGAGTTATTCTTAACATATGTGACATTCTTTTCAATAGCTTTTGTCCTACTCTAGCTTCAAATTTAAGATGTCCTACCTTGCCACAATGAACACACTCTTTTCTCATACAAGTCCACATGCTTAGTTTTTGTTTTCCAGTTAGATTTCTTATTACCTTTAAATTCTAACCCATGCCTAGATGTGTTACAATTCTTATTCGACCAGTTAATATCTACCTTGGGAGTCCTAAGGGCAGACTCTAGCTTATTTTGGAGGTCCTTATTCTCTTTAGTCAACTTTTCTACCTCACCCTCCAACTTTTCAATTTTTTCTTCCAATAGAGCATTACAAATTGTCATACATTCCTCTATCTTATGCTCTTTCAATTTAACAACCAGAGAAGCATTTTCGTTTTCAAGTTCAGAAGCGATATTCTTAAGGCTAGTGATTTCCTCCTCTAGGCTTTCGTTTGTTTTTCTCAATTCTTTTTTGGCATTAGAGAATTTCTTAAGCTCATTCTTTAATTCACCAAAGTCATCAATCAACTTATTATTATATTCATGTATTTTTAAATACTCATCTGTTATGAAGTCTAACACTTTCAATAGATACGTCTTTGTTAACAAATGCATGGAAGATCTTAGCTCAAGAAAATTTACCTCAGTGTCTTCACCTTCTGAGTCAGTTCCAGCCATAAGACAGATGTTGGCCTCAGCTTCACTGTTTTCAGAGTCTTCTTCCTCTGAATCAGAATCACTCCAAGAAACCATCATTGCTTTCTTGAACTTCTTCTTTTCATACTTCTTTTGCTCTTTAGTATTCTTCTCCTTTCTACTTTCTTTCACTACTTCAGGACAATCCTTAATCCTATGTCCTATTTTTCAACACCTAAAGCAACTATAATCAGTTCTTGAAGAAGAGAAAGTTTTGGATTTTAAATGTTTATTGCTTGAGCTTCCATTATACTTTTGGTTCTTTAAGTGTTTTTTGAACTTCCGCACAAGTATTGCAATCTCCTCCTCATCATCTGAGTCATCACTCACTTCCTTTGATTTAGGTTTTAAAGCAATGCCTTTATCCTTCAATCTTACATCTTCCTTCCTGTGAGACTCCAGTTGCATCTCATATGTCATTAGTGATCCTGCCAACTGCTTAAGGTTGAAAGTCTTAAAGTCTTTGGTTTCTTGCAAAGCAGTGACCTTAGGCATCCATTCCTCTCTTGGGAGACTCCTCAGAATTTTCCTTACTTGCTCCTCAACCTGTACGTCCCTGCCTAAAGCATTTAACTCATTTACTATGTTAGTAAAACGAGTTATCATATCCCTAATAGACTCTTTAGGCTTCATATTGATGCATAAGGAGATCTATTTTAGACTGTTTTACCTCGTTTGTACCCTCATGTGTTACCTCTAGAAGATTCCACATTTGCTTGGTAGTCTTACAACCCATCATGCGGTTGTATTCTTGTGTCCCTAGTCCACGATGAAGAATTCTCTTGGCTTGAGCATTGTATTCCAACTTCTTCCAATCTTCATCAGTATATTCATCCTCAAATTTTGGCATTCTTTATCTCTTTTCTTTCATCTTTGTGATCTGAAAGTCTTCTCTTTCAATTACCTTCTAGACTTGATAGTTCTCTGCTTGAATGAAAATCTTCATTTTGTTCTTCCAGTAATTGTAGTACTTTCCCTCGAAAAGTGGAGGCCTTTGGGTAGAGTAGCCTTCTCTTATTTTCTCCATGCGGTTCATCTTAAGATCTACTCTTCAGGAGTTACCTGCAAAATAAAGAAAACACAACTCTGATACCAATTGTTGGTCCCAGATTAACTCAAGAAGGGGTGAATTGAGTTTTATAAAATAATTCACAATTTAAAATCAAACTCAAAAGTAATAATATGGAGATAAGAGATAAAGAAGACACAATCAATTTTAAGGTGGAAAACCCAATTGGGTAAAAAATCACGACGTCCAAATTGGACAATCAATCCAATGGACAACTTCACTATGATAATTTTGTGTACAAGAGTTCCTAGTATCCTAGTTTCCTAGTCTACCTTTACACAACAATTATCCCAACTGGTATCCTTGTTTCCCATCAAAAAGCTCTTGTCTCAATTCACCAAGAATAGAGACAGACTAGTATCCTTGTTTCTCAGTCAAAAGACGCACGTCTCAATTCACTAAGAACATAGATAGAACTGGTATCCTAGATTCCCAGCTGCGACCTCTTCCAAAGTCAAGAAGAAGAATACAACGAAATGCTTACCTTTACACTTTTATTCCTTAAGCAAATAGGTACCTTCAAATCTTGATGAAGGGTTGAAGAATCAGACTTGCCAAACGCTTCTATATGATCTCATAATAATTCTCTCAATGATGCAAACATAAACTCTCTAAAGCTCTATTATTATTTGGAATGGAATGCATATTCTAAACACAAAAATATGTTTCTATTTATACTAATTTAAGCATATGATTTTAACCAATTTTTGAATGCAATCCTAAAAAATATTCTATCATATTATGCAATGCAATCTTATAGATATTCTATTATATTATGCAATGCAATCTTAAAAATATTATATCCTATTTTTGAATGCAATCTTAAAAATATTTTATCTTATTATGCAATGCATCTTAAAGATGTTCTATTATATTATGCAATGCAATCTTAAAAATATTTTATCCTATTTTTGAATACAATATTAAAAAATATTCTATTCTATTTTTGAATGCAATCTTTAAAAATATTTTATCTTATTATGCAATGCAATCTTAAGGCAAATATCTTGTCAAGATCAATCTTTTAATCTCCTTACATAAAATTTAATAAAAATAAATAGAAACAAATATTCTTAATTCCATGTCATCTTGAATGATATCAATCTTTAGAATTCTTCAAATAATCTTCTCAATTATGTTGATCTTCATAAATCCAAAATATCAGTAACTTCAAAATATCAAATAATCAAATAATTATCATCAGTGTAATAAATCTAATATTGTGGCATTCATTGTTTGTTATCATCAAAACTTTATAAATCTTTTTATGCATTAGGGGTTCAACAAATATCCAACACTACATTGGTACAATGCCAATTTTTAAGGTTGTGTTTCCCTGGTTGATATTGTTAATGATTTAGTCCCTTTGGTTGCTTATACTAATATACATTTATGAAACACACTAGGACACATTTTCCTATTATATATGTAATAAATTTTGGCCTCATATGAGATACCTTTCTTTGCTTTCCCCCCATTTTACTAGGCATATGAGATTCATCATTCCAAGATTGCAAGCGAGCATTTGAAGAAGCAATAACAATAATAGTAAAAACTTGCAGATATAGTTCTTTTACAACTTTATGCTTTTTTAATCATCTTTAAGCTTGATAAAAGGCCATTTCTAGATAATTATATCCTATCTTATCTTATCTAGGTATCAACTTATGATAACATTAGCTTGTTTTATCCATCCTTTATAAACCAATTTTCTAAATAGGAAAGTTTAAGGAATGCAATAAGCCCAAAGTCTCTAACAATATGCTAAATAGAAAAAATAATTTATGGTTATTATGTTCTGATAAGCTTTTCATAATTTCACTTTTTTCTCTCTAACTAGGGAAAGCTACTTTCAGATTTTGAATCAATGCAAGTGAGAGCCGAGGCTACAGTGCTTTTGAAGCGGTTGAATTTTCCAGTTTGTATTGAATTTATTTTCCTTAGAACAACATTTTGTACTATGTGTTGAGAGTTGAGACCTGATGAACCTTCATAAACCATTAATTATTTTTGCATTATTTATAAAAATGGGGAAATGAAATATTTTTTTTATAATTTTTTTCTTGAATTTTGTGGGAGTTATATGGATCAAACATGTCTTGATTTATCTTATCCTTGGAGTCAAATAACTTTGTTATCCTTGATATTATTAGTTAACGACATAGAATGATATGTTTTCAATTTATTGGTAAGTGGAAAATTTGTAGACAAAGCTACAATAGAAGTTGGAGCTTTCCTTTGTGGACATTCAGTTTATCCCTAATGTACTGGCAAATGTTTCTTCCTTTTCGCACAAGGTAAGTAGTGATAGAGTATTATCTTTTTGTTTGATTTTCTTTTCATGATCAAAACCTTATACCTGCTTTTATTTACTACTAGTACAGTACCCATGCGGACGCACGGGTAAGCTGCAAAATTAAATATATAATATAATTGTATACATTTAGTTGTAACTGTGTAGAACTTATTAAATGAAAACCAAAACTAATAAGATTGGAATATATAATATATTTATAAAATAACGATGTTTATTTAGCTCATAAGTTCACGAAACCAAAGCATCATCCTTTTTGCAAAAATTCACTAGAAAAATTTCAAAACAAAGTTTAGAGAGATTGATAGAGTATGATGTACTTAAATTACAATTAATCAATCCACAATATAACAAAGTTAGATTTTGGATATGCGAACTCAAATATAATTTTGTGGCCAGCTTCCAAGTTATGGTAATTTGCAAAAGACTTCCATCCATAACCAATCTTTGCACTCTTCATCCAGTGATTGTAAATAATCTTGCATTTTGTAGTCCCTTGCAAATTAACATGGGTGAATTATGCATCTTCCATAAAATAATCTACGCCTTGCAAAGTTAGTGAAGTAACTTGAGATAGAAATAGCTTAATCTTGTATCAATAACAAAGGAATAGCTTAATCACATACTGGTAACCATGGTTATCAAACACTAGTTTATAATCGTAAAATTGTATGATTTTACGAGTCTACACACTCCCAACAAGTTGAATCGCACATAGAATCGTTTTCTAGTAGACTCGAAGTAAACTCGGTAGAATCGGACCAAACTCGGTAGAATCGGATCAAACACAGTAAAATTGTACGATTTTACAATTTTGTGAACTTTAATTTTTTATGTTATTTATAGGTTCATACAAAGAGGAGAAACCGCTTGCATCAAAAGAAGATGAATGACTTAGTTTGTGTGATGTACAACTTGAATTTGAAAAGTAGACAAATAAGAAAAATTGTTGCTCTTCCAGTTGAAGATATGAAATATGATGATGAGTGGATAACAGAAGAGGGATATGATATTTTTGATGAAGACAATGTCCAAGTTGAGCAACCTCTAGGTGGAAGTGGTAGTGGAAACAATATTGATTTGGTTGGAGAAAGTTTAAGTAATCCAACTTTGGATGCATTTGATATTGACAATTTGGTTTAGAATGACAATGTTGAATATTACTTCTCAACCGAGGAAGAACTTGAGGATGATGGAGATGAAGATGATGATGGTGGTAGTGATATTGAAAATGATTTAATTAGAGGATTGTTGGACATTTGAACTATTTCTATTTTTTAAATGCTTTTATTTTAAGAACTTATGTTTTGTATTGTATGAATTTATGTTTGATTGGGTGTGGACTATGTTAGTTTATTGAATTATTGTTAAAGTTTGTTATTTTGATTTATTTTAGGGTTAAAATATTTAGTTATGATTTTATACATAGGAATATTAATATATGTTTTATATTGAGTAAACTCTTATGAGTTTAAGAGTCTATTCTACGTGTCGAGTTTACAGAGCCTCCACGAGTTTACGTAGAATCATGAGTTTGACAACCTTGTCGATAACAATGTTTTAATAAAAAAAAACTAATTAGATTGAAAAAAAACTCTACTGGCTTAAGATATTTATTAAGAGTTTAATAATTAAGAAGCATATAACCATAAATCCTATTAACATGGGCAAAGGTTAGATTTCTTATAAGGCTGAAAAAAATTACTAATAGAAATTTATCCATCACTCACTGTCAAACCTAAAAAATCTGAAATTGAAAAGGCATTGACAAAAGGGTCACCAATCGGAATGGGAAAAGGGGGAGAGAGAGAGAGAGAGAGAGAGAGAGAGAGAGAGAGAAGCTAAACTGGGTCAGAACCGAAGATGAAGACTAAATGGATTTAGATTTTTTTAGAAGAAGAAGGAGAAAATGATGAAAAAGAGAGACAAAAATGGAGAGAATGACTTTGGTTTGTTGTGTGTGGAGAGAAGAAGAAAAAAGAGAGAGCGTATAAGAGAAGCAAAAGGTGGAAGGGATGAAAATGTACGAACTGCAAAGAGAGAAACACTGTTACGTACAATGTAACGCCTCGATTTACCATCTTGTTATTATTGATTTTTAATGAAAATTCTTTTCGATTTGCTTAAAAAAAATACTAAACTAAAATTTTTCATTACTGACTAATATTCATAATTCATATAATAAGATTACAAAAGATTTTTCCTTACTGATTGATATTTATAAATCTGATGTACAATAAAATACAGATTGGTATCAATTCTATTATATAGTACAAACAACTAAAACACTCCGTAACAAAGAAATATATCTTCAAACATAACCTCTTCAAAATATTACATCTTCAAACAAAATTCTCTTCTTGTAGACAACTAGTGATCTCTCTTTGTTGTTCATTTGCTCGCCCGAATAACATCGAGGTCATAGCAGGTGTCAACCACAGACACAAAGTACATGGTAAGTTTATGATAAACATAATTTAAGCAAATATATTCAATATGTAAATATTCATAACAACATCCTCAAAGATGCATGATTCCTTTAGACTCTTATCATGATGCATGATTCTCATAAACTCTTATCATGTGGTACCAACAGTCAAGATAGCCTCATCCCAGTGGCACAGAACTGAAACGATCAATCAGGGTCCCACAGTGTTGCAACAAGATTCTCTCCTACACAACATGTGATCATCATGGGTGGCATGATTTCCCCATTGCCAAGTACCCCCCAGCTCAGACCTCTCTTATCTGAACGCTCGAACTCAGTTCCTGTAGCTATCTGACACACCTCCTCTTGAGGCAAATAACGCGGACTAAACCCCGCCGGGCATATGCATATGAGACATATAAGACTGATTCACTTTAAGGTATAACTCTTCTCATCATCTCATATTTATTTTCAACATCAGTCTTTAATTTATATCTCACATACTTTACTCAGAAACTCAACATAAAATATAGAACTCAACTTTATATTCATGTACAGAATCTCAGCATATTATTCATGTACAGAGATTTATAGGAATACTCAACAACACATGAACTTCATGGAGATTTATAGAAACACTCAGCAACACATGGAACTTAGAGAAATTCTTAGAAACTTTTTAGCAACATATGAACTTCATGGAAACACCTCAACAACACATGAACATTCAAACACTTATTCAAACAAAACAACACTTAAACTATCTTTATCATAAAGCTTCCCTCTACATACTTAAACAAAGTAACACTTAAACTATATTTAGCATAAACTCCCCTATACATACCTTGTATCTTCCTATAAAGCTTGTCAAATTCTTCCTCCTAGCTAGCTCTTTCTACACGTGATTCTTTCTATGGTGGTGGGGTCTTTTCTATTTGATTTAGGCTTTAATAAGGGAAAGATGAAATGAAATGAAGGTGGTGTGAGGAGAGAGTTTCACGTGAGGTTGTAGAAAAGGGTGGTCTTGAAATTGGCTTGCACTTAGGTTCCTCCTCCTCCCTTTATATAGTAGGTGGAAAATAATTGAATATTTACAAAAATCTCTAAGTCATGATGATTCCTTTACAAGTGTCCCTACACTTGTCTTGATTTTTTACAAGTGTCCCACCACTTGTCCTAATCTTAAAGCTTCCTTCTTTTCTTCCTTCCAAGTGT
>PYAF01002492.1:23995-70561 GCA_007407185.1 Glycine tomentella
TTACAAGTGTCTTAACACTTGTCTTCATCATAAAGCTTGCCTTTACAAGTGTCCTAACACTTGGCACGTCTTGAAACTTCTCCCACCTTCTCCATTTTCACGTGAACTTCTAGGGAAGGAAGAGTAATCTTGCTTTGTTTCATGTTATTTTGTGTATATATGTCATTTTTGATAATGAAAAAAATCCAATTTCCTTGTGACTTTACACATGGTATTTTCTAATAAGAAGTCAAGTTTAATTTGATCTCTTTTACCTAAAGATAATATTGAATAATAGAACTTTAGAGATTTCCAGAAACTGACTTCAATTACAGTATAAATAGCTCACAAGCAGTCTACACAGAGTGCTACACAAACCTTACATACAAGACTGCTCTTACTTTAATTTTGATTGGTCTGTACTATTTTTGATCATCAAAATTACTAAACCATTTTATTAAATAAATCTAGGTACCCCACAATTTAGAGAAAATTATATAGATTCTATTTATTATTTTTCCATATTTTTCCAATGCTTGAATTCTTCTTACTAATGTTTCAAAGTTGTCACCTTATAAAATTCATAGAAATTCTATTCTAGAATTTTTTGTCACAAACTATTTGGATATCCTGTCAGCTAAGAGTACTTTATCCTTTTATTAGGTTCCCACAAAGCCTCTAAAGGTATCTGGTCATTTTTGGCCCGAAGGGCATTATGGTAAATTCATCATTCATCCTAGGGGCATAATTGTCATTTCTACCATAAAATATCTAGCCAAAAATATCTAAGGGTATTCTTGACATTTCCAAAATATCCAAGGGCATTTATATAATTTTCATCTTAAAATATCTCACTAAAATATCTAGGGCATTTTTGTAATTTTCAAAAATATCTAGGGACATTATTGTCATTTTTACCTTAAGGGTATTTCTGTAATTTCTGATTTAAGGAAAGGGTAATATGGTCATTTCTCTTCAAACATTTCCTTAATGTCTCTAATTGATATTTCACCCAATTAATTCAAATATAGACTAGCCAAATTTCTCATAATCTAATACTCACATCAATAGCTATGCAAGAATAATTCATATAATATTTTTACCATAGTTTTTGAATTTCCAGGGTGTTACATACAAAAGCTTCAAACACGTAACCTCGGGTGACTTGACTATTTTTTATGGCTAATTTTCGTCAGAGAATCTAACTATCACCTCCAGTGCAGTCTCTCCTCCCAACCACGTTTTTTTCATCCACAAGGCTCGAACCCGAGACCTTTGCTTAAAGGGACCGAGTCTAGGATTACTCGAACCAATGACTTGTTGGTATTAGCCTTGAAGTAATATAAAATGTATTGTATTTTGATAGAGTGAGTTTGAAAAGAACACAATCTTCATGCCAAGGGTGCATGGTATGAAACCCAGGAAATTTGTTTATTCAACAAACTCCTCTAAAACAAAGAGATTTAAAATGTGTTATCCCCTACATACTGCAATCATATTTGATGATTTCTTGTCAGTCCATAAAATTCCCTTGAGTTTGTCCAACCTGGATCTGTATTCCCTGCAATTGGGAAATTCTCGCATTCAATTGATCACAACCGTTAAATATAGATCGAACCACTCATAATTCATCTCAATAAATTTAATACAAAATATCAATATTCATTCAAAGGTTCAAATTCACGATGTGTGAATACAGAGAATCCATTTCCTCCCAACCTCCAGTTAGAATGGCCTTTCCACATATTTGTTTAATGTCACAACATGGTTATTGCCCTATACATCCTACAAAATCCTTTTTTCTTTGCATTGATTTTTTTATAAAAAAAAATGAAAGTATAACTAAAACCAAAAAAATAAAATAAAAGGTTAAGTATAAAATAAATGGTTAGAGCCTCAGTCATGGACTGAAATATTATCCATGTGCGAACACAACAAAAGAACATTCAAACAGACCCAAAAACAGAAACCAAAATCGTTCATCATAACCAATTGAAAAAATATATTCTAAAATTGAATAGCAATCTCAATCCATAAACTAAGCAGCACATTGAATGTCAAAGAAAAGGGACCAAACAGTACTTGCATACATCAACTTACAATGTAGAGTGGGAGCATAGAGGTAACAATTGCAATATAAATAAAAGCCTCATTTTTTTGTCCCACTCAGACCCTAACATCAACGGACAAAAAAACCATCAACAGATGAGAACAAAAAAGGGACCACAACTTAGAATGCAATCAAGAATATATACATATATATATATATATATAATAGAAATGAGGTAAATAAAAGAGAGTTACCAAAGTGCTTTAAAAAAAATGACCTTTTGTTGTTGTCTCTTTAAACAATCAAACCCTAACCAAAACCGTGCAAAAATCAGAATGAAAGATTGAAAGAGATCGCTTAAAAAACAAAAACCAAAAGGTTGCGGAAGGCGGCAATGATAGTGCGAGGAGGAAGAAAGAGAAAGATAAGAGAAAAAAGAAAAAGAGAGGAGAAGATGGAGGAGAGGGATTTGGTGGAGAAGGCGATGCGACGGCGGCGCTGAGGTGGTGGCACAACGGCGGAGTGGGATCGACGGAGAGAGAGGGATAGAGAAGGAAGCATAGAAGAGAAAGAGAGAAATTGAATGAAGGAAATCTCGTTGTTTTCGTGGGAGAGAGACTGGGGGTGGAAATTGAATTTCAAATTGGACTTTGAGCGGTGAGGGGTATTTTGGTTTAATAGCATAAGTTAACTGAATGAGGGAGTGGCACGTGGAGAGCTTGGACAAAAAACAGAGGTAGTGTGTACTCAACAACAAAACAAAGATAAAGTTGCTGGAGGTGAGCAGAATTGCTTTTAAAAAGTGTACAGTAAGCGGAAGATTTAGGAGGAGACACGTGGAGTTTGAACCTTCTTTTATTAGAGATAGTAGATTTTAATCCTATTTTTGTTTAGTTAGATTTTGTTCAAATGCCACGTGTGTGACTCTTGTAACTCTTGCTCATAGGTTTTCTCATTCTTTATCAATAAAAACTTTTTTTTGAATGGTTATAGTCTATAGGATCACCCAACCCATTGATGACAACTCACAAACAACATTAAAATAATTTGTCTTAGAATAGCCTTTTTGGTAAGATATAAATGATTTGATAAAGTAAGTGATACTGGTTTGGACTAATGTGAGATAGTCATATTGGGTAATAAATTATTGTATAATTCATCACATTATTTGGAAAGACATTCAAGTGTGACACTAAAACTATAGTGGATTCATGCGTAGAAAAGGATATCAGTAAGTAAAAATGATTAAGTTCATAGTTGATTATTTATCCATGATTAACATTGTCAATTTATTTGTTAAGAAACTAGGCTATAGTGAATTAGGAATGTACTTCCTTTGTTTCAAAATAATTGTTTTGTACTTTTAGGTATTGCACATTAGTTAAAGAAAGTCATTAAATATTCTCAATTTCAAGAGAAATACAAATTCATTGACCTATTACTCTTTAATACCATTAATGCTCTCTCATTCCACTTAATATAGATATCAAAAACCAATGATAAACTTTAAAAAGTAATTACAACTTATTGGTTTTCTAATATAAATAAATAAAACTTTTGAGGTGACATTATTTTGAAAGGGAGTATGAAATTTTGTTATTATAAGATGAATTTTTTACTTCCAGCTTCTAATTCATAAAGTCACATCTTGATTTAGTGAGATAAGGTTTGGACATAGTAATGTTTTTGTTCAATTTTTTTCTTGGGGAGGGGAGTTGTTTTATAGTATTATTTTCCTTCTAATTCTTCATATATCATATATAATCGTTGATAGTTATGGTTATGAGACTGGTAAATTTAACATATGTTTCTGCTTCTATTTCTTAACATAGGTAGCCATTCATCAGTTTATGGAGATCACCAGTTGTTTTCGAGTAATATTTCAAAATTCAAAAAACAATTATTTAAATTTGCTCAAGATCTAATCACCAAGTTAATGTTTTTAGGTTATAATGCAAAACACTGATAAATTTGTTATGGTACATAAAATTTTCATTTTAGGTAAATTAACTTTTTAATTGTTATTCAGACACTTCCTAATTATAGAGGAGTGTGTAAAGACACGGCTTTTTCGACAGATATACTTGGTGTTCTTTATAAGTAGTGTGATTATGGTACTACTTTACTCTTTTTTTTATTTAATTTCTTACATTTATTGAACAATTTTTTTCAAAGTTACAAGTTTTTATTATCAGAAGCTATGTCTTAGGACAAAATAGAGAAAAGTTATAAGCTTGGTGGAGGGTTAGATCCGTTATTATCTCCATGTTCCAGACGGTCCCTTTTTAGTTATTTTCCTCTTTATTTTTCCCCTCCTTCTTTCACCCTTATTTTGTGTTATCTTATTTTATTTTCTTTTGTATTATTTCCCCTTTTTCCTCCCCTCCCTTTTTTTTCAACTTCCTCATATCTATCATTGAGTTCATCTACCATCGAACCTAATTAAGTTGGTTAAAGGTTGAAAGCAATGATGTACACACATAATTAACCAAGAGGGGGGTGAATTGGTTTATAACAGAGAGTTAAAAATTTCTTTGAAAAAAACAAACTAGCAGCGGAATTAAAAATGGATCGTATCACTCAATCATCCTTTATCAAAATCAGAAATTTTCTTTCAATCAAGATATACCTTGGATTGCATGTAATGTCAGAAACACTTCTTGTTGATTATGATTTGATCACCCAAGAACAAGTAATGAAAGATAACCAGATTATAATCAAAAGATATCAATTTATACTGGTTCACCTCTCAAAAGATAAGCTATATCCAGTTCCTTCCAACCAAACCTTGGTTAGAGTTTCACTAAATCAAATTATGTTCTTTACAAGCTTTTACAACTGATACTTTATCAAACCTAGATAAAGAAACGAAATCTATCCCTACAGACTTCTAAAGACCAAGAACTAGAGTACCACTCTATTCTATCCTCCAGAGAACACTACTCCAGAAAAAAAAAAACTTTAAAGAACCTTTTTTATCTTAGAAAATACAAGAACTAAAAATAGACAAAACAAATCACAGTTAAGAGTTCAAGAAAGATATCACCTCATAATCCTCAGTTTACGAATAAGATGTAGTTTTACCAATCAAACAAAGTTTGAATGAATGCTTTGTAGAACACAACTTTCTTGAAACCTCCTCTTGTTCAGTCTTTGTTCAAAACAACATGATCTTTGATGTATGAAAATAGAGTTTTGAATCAAGATGCAGAGAAAATATTTTCTCAGACTTTTAGAGCTTTTGTGGTGGATAAGTACTTTGTAAAAGCAAGATGTATATTTTCTCACATTCTGAGATTTATTTTGAAATCACAGACCCAATAACTATTTATAGAAAACAGAGTAAGCTCAATGTAATCAATTAAATCATTAATGTAATCGATTATTTAACTAATGTAATCGATTAATACATAGAATAATCGATTAAAGTGTTCTAAGCTCTTTCTGGAAAATGTGTGAGAGCAATTTAATGGATTAAATCGATGTGTAATCGATTAAAGCAGTCATAACAGATTCAACTTTAAGCTTAGGTAATCGATTACATAGTATGGTAATCGATTAAAGTAGTTAAACTTGTTTTTTGAGTTTTTACATTGTGTAATCGATTACTATTTGCCTGAATCAATTATTATGTTCTTCATGGCTTAAGTAATAGATTACCAATGTTGGTAATCAATTAAATCAGTGCTAAAATGAGTTTTCCAAAATTAACCATGAGAAATGAATTTCTTTATGTAAACATGAAAACTTTTATGCTTTAATGAAATCATGTATGCATGTTAATGATCATGTTATGAAATTCAAGGATCATAAGATAAGCCTCTTAAACACTTAACAAATTACAAATGCCTTGGCATGTGAAAAACTAAAATCTTTCTTCTAAGGCACAGGCTTCATCCTTGACTTGATTCTTCCAGCTCCTCCAATATCCAACAAAGTGTTGTTGATGTTGATGTTGATGTAGAAGTTTTTATTATAACCATCAAACAAGCCTATTATGATTCTTGTAAGCATGGTCTTATGTTTTGTCTTTGCTTTTCATGAATGCATGCAACTAGTTTTTTTTTCTATTCTATGCGTTGATTGTATGCATCCTTTTGATTTTGTTGTGTCTACCCTTAAATTATTTACTTCAATGAAAATCTAATCATATCATATGTATTGGAAATGCATTAGAGTGAAAGGAAAATCTTGTCATCATCTCGATTGTTTGTAGTTGTATATGTGTGCAATAGACATTGTGCTATATCAAATTAATTAAAAGAAATGTCTTCTATAATATCAAGCTTTTAAATTACTTATATAATTGTGTTCACAAGAAATATTTAAAAGAATATAATTTAGGCAAATGCTTCTGGATCTAATTTTGGGGTCTTCAAATGTCTAATTACACATGGGTACATAAGTTATTTGGAATTATGTGCTTTAAATGGATGAAGTCTTAGAGGAAGCATATTAAGCAAGAATAAGGCCAACCCAAGCAAGAATATTCCTACAAGAAAGGAGACTTTGGGCATGCAAACCATAACGCAACCAAAGTTTTCTTGAGTGAGGACAGTCCCTGAAGATATGAAAAATATCTTCAATAGGAGCTAAGCATCTTGTGCAAGCACTTGAAAAATCAATATTGGCCACATGAAATACCGTAACTTCTCTTGGAAGGGAGAGCGCCAAATCTTTCACCATATACGATTAGGATATTGATTACTAATAGCCAACAACCACTTATAAGAAGAATTATTTGTATAAACACCAGAAAAATCCCCAGACCAGCTAAATAAATCCATACCAGCTCAAATATTAAGAATCTTCACCCTCTAAATTGATTGTCCAACTTAGTATAAACTCCATTCAAGTTCAACCCATTCTTCGTCCAAACATCACAAAGCCGAAGCTGAGTATCAACAATATGAACAAATGACACCAGGTTCACTAGAGACCTTATGCTTAGTCAGTCATCATAAAAAAAAAAGGATAAAGTTTCTACACCAATATTGGCAGTAAGTCCCGCATGTGTAACAAGTTTATTTTCTTTACTTTTTATATAAATATTTTAAAATAAAAATGTTAGACACCAGACATTCCATCAATGGACGACCCATACATCTCTTACGATTTTGATGAAAACAAAGACATAAATTTATTTTAACCACATTGTTGCATGTAAGTCAACAAGTTTGATGATTGGAAGCAACACTAGGAGAGACCTGTCCATTACTAGATAACTCATCTACTAGAAGCATGAAGTACTCATACAATGCATCCAAACAGTGAAGTTGAATAAGTATTTATTTGAATTATCTATTTATTCCAATCTATACGATTCTATTTTAAAAAGGATCATATATGTGAAACTATCCTTCATTTCCTTTTAAATGGTTAACGGTCATATTGAGTTATGAATGACATAATGGAAAGTCATGATCCTATCAAACAGAAACACACAGTATATGCTAAATTCAGGAAACAAAGAGATATCTGCACAATGGTCATAACATTCAATTCCAAAGATATTCTCCACAATTGCAAACGTCTCTTTACCTATAAATACGACATCTAAGATTGAAGGAAATTGATGAACGTACATATAAAGACAAGAGTCGTGAATCATAAAACGACAGAAAGAACAATTGTTAACAAACACACTAAGCCTAAGATAGTTCATCGTTTGTTGTATATAAAGTATTAGTAAGACGTAATAACCTTATTGTAAATCCACTCTTTGAGTGATGTAAAGAATCTTTGATTCTATATCAAACTTTTGTTTGTGAAAACCATGAATTGCTTAGTGACAAAACAATACTTGGGCATTCTTAGATTTAGGGGGAGTCTAAGAGGTGTGCTAGAAGTGGCCTTGAGAATACTTATAAATGCCAAGTGACAGGGAAGAATACTTGTTGTAATCAAGGTTGATTAGTGGAGCCCTTTACTAATTGGTAAAGGATATCTTAACGTAGCTCAAGTTGAGTGAGTCAATATAAAATGAAGTATTTTTACTACTCTTCATTAGTTTATTGAAGTATTTCATTGTATATTTCTGTCACACTTTCCACACAAGGTTTTTTTTATACTAAAAGACAAGTTTTACATTTCATTGGATGACAATCCACCTTTTGTCACTGGATGAAGGTTTTGTAGACTTGTTTATTATAACATCTTCCATTTCGAAAAGATTTTATATTTTGACTAACACATTATTCAACCCCTCCTTCTAGTGTGATTTGTTGCATTTCAGTTGGCATCAAAGCCCGACCTCTCGGGTTGAGTCTTTTCAAAAGTACAGAGGAAAGATCCTAAAGTCGAAAAGATATGGAAGAAGGATATTCCACAAACAAGCCACTATTATTCGAAGGCACCAAATACGACTACTGGAAAGAATACATGATAGCTCATTTTGAGTCTATTCATATAGATTTTTGGGACTTCATAGAACATGGCAACTACATCCCACTGGGCGATCAGCTAAATGAAGTCCCAATAACCTCTTGGACAAATGCTCAAAGACAAATGTTCATGTTGAACTCTAAAGCTCGAAACGCTCTGCTATGCGCCTTCTCTTAGGAAAAATATACGAAGGTCCATAGCTACATAAGTGCAAAAAAAATGTGGGACACATTAGCTGTGACTTATGAAGGATCGTCACAAGTAAAACGCAACAAGCTCAGCTTGTTGACACGTAAGTATGAACTTTTCAGTATGGAAGACGGTGAAGATATACAAACCATGTTTGGACACTTCCAAACTATTTTAAATGAATTATGCTATCTTAATAGAACTTTTAATAATTATGAAAATATTGACAAAATCCTAAAAAGCTTATCCAGGAAGTGGAGACCACATTTGACAACATTAAGAACTATAAAGAACCTAGACTCCATATCTATTGAAGAACTAATTGGAACCTTAAAGGTTCATGAGCAGGAACTTCAACAAGATGAAGGTTTTAAAAAGGGAAAATCATTGGCTCTAACAGCACAGAAAGCCAAAGCCTTTCTAACATGTAAAGAATCCTCATATAGACTTGCGTTCAAAAGCTCATCCAAAGGTATCAAATTGATACATCTTATGATGATGAGTTCGATGATGAAAGCTTAGACGAAGATGATCAGTTAGCCTCTATCTCAAGGAAGATAATGAACATATGGAAGACAATGAGTGGATCAGACTGGAAAGGACCAAGAAACCATATAGAGAAAGAAAGGACAAGGATTGAAGTTCCATTATATGCTATGAATTTAAGAAATCATAACACTTCAAGTCAGAATGTCTAGACATTGATAAGACAAATCACAAGAAAAGGAACTTCAAACCAAAAAACAAGAAAGTATCGATAAGCATATGGGAAGAACTGGATGACACATCGTCCGATGAGGAAACTAAAGAGGAAGAAGAAGCCAACCTTTGTCTAATGGTAAATACCACATCAGAAGGATCAGACTCTGAACCAGATGAAGAGGTAAATATAAACAACCTTGAAACTCTTTTATTAACATATCATGAACTTCTCTTCAACTCATCCATTTTGTCCAAAGATTATCAAAATCTGAGAAAGGACTTCAAAAGACTTTCAAGATTTCAAACAACTTCAAGGAAAATATGAAGAAAAGATAGATAATTCTTCAGAAATTTCCACTCAATCATGTGAAAACTTTGAAAGTATAAAGTTAAAGAAAACAAAGCTTAACCTTGAATATCAAGAAATCTGTAAAGAAAGATCTTATCTATTGGAAGACCTTCAGAAGTTGAAAAATCAACTAGAAGGCTTACAAAATGAGTATAGCACACTCAACAAACTTCATGATTGCCTAAGTAAGGAAAGGTGTAATCTATTGAAAGAATATTCACAAGTCCATAAGAATTACGAAAACTTGGAGACAAGTAAACATAACTTATGGGTTAAATGTGAAGGATACAAGAAAAGCCTGAAATTCTTAAATGATAAACGTGAGCAGTATGAGGTTCTCCATAAACAACCTCAAGATGTTGTTACACTTCATCAAGAGATTGAATTTCTAAGAGAAACTCTATCCAAATTTGTTGGAAGCACTGAGAAACTTAGCAAAATGTTAAGATACAAAAAAAGTCCAACTAACAAATCTGGAAATGGATATAAAGGAAAGAAGTATGTTCATGATGAAGAAAACATAGTATTTTACTTCTGTGGAAAGGTTGGATATATGACATCCAAATATAGTCATCTACCAAAGACTGGATCGTCAAATGCTTTCACAACTAATTATAAAGGACTCAAGAAAATTTGGGTACCTAAAAAGAAAATAATTCATGTTGCAGATATATTCAACCACAACAAAAACACATCAATCATGGTACCTGGACAGTGGCTTCTTACATCATATGAAAAGAAAAATGTGTATGTTCCAATGCTTGACTCTCATGCATGGTGGAATAGTCACTTTCAGAGGAAATCAGAAGGGGAAGATAGCAGGGGTAGGAAAGATAAGTATTGATCTCTATCCTCCCATTGATAATGTATTGTTTGTTAAAGGGCTTAAACGCAATCTACTTAGCATATTTCAATTATGTGACATTAGAATTGATGTTTCCTTTAGAAAAGATGGGTGTGTCGTCCAACACAAAAATGGGACTCAACTTTTCATTGCTAAGAGGAAAGGAAATCTTTATAAGATTAATCTTAGTGAACTATCAAATCAAAATGTAACATGTCAATTATCTATCAAAGGAAATCACTGGGTATGGCACAAGAAACTTCGACATGCAAGTTGAGATTAATCTCTAAGCTACAAGGACATGACCTTGTGAGAGGTTTACCAAGAATGTCATACAAAGATGATTTACTTTGTGAAGCATGTCAGAAGGGGAAACATATTAAAACCTATTTTTCAAGCAAAAACTTTGTTTCCCCCTCAAGACTACTTGAACTGTAACATATTGATTTCTTTGGTCCATTTAGAACAACCTCTATCAGTGGAAGACATATATGGTCTGGTAGTAGTGGGACTACTCAAGATGAACATGGGTTATGTTCCTTTCTCACAAGAATGAGTCCTTTGCAATCTTCTTTAAATTTTGTAAAAGAGTTCAAAATGAAAAGAGAGTATGCATTACTTCAATTAGAAGTGATCATGGTGAAGAGTTTGAAAATGAGAGTTGTCATCTATTCTATGAAGAAAATGGAATTCTTCATAACTTTTCCAGTGCTAGAACACCTCGACAAAATGGTGTTGTTGAGAAAAAGAATATATCACTGCAAGAAATAGCCAAGACCATGCTCAATGACAACTCACACCTAAACATTTTTGGGTTGAAGCAGTGAACACTGCTTGTTATCTACAAAACAAAATTTATATAAGACCTATTCTAAAAAGGACTCCTTATGAACTGTGGAAAGGACAAAAACCCAACATTTCATACTTTCATCATTTTGGATGCCAGTGTTTTATTCATAACACTAAGGACAACTTGGGAAAGTTTGATTCTAAGTGTGATAATGGAACATTACTTGGGTACTCTGAAACATCCAAGGTATACAGAGTTTAGAACGCTAGAACCTCAATTGTGGAACAAACTATTCATGTAAGATTTAATGGCACAAAGCTTAATACAGAAATATTAGAGCTTTATGAATCTTTTACAGATATAAGATTGGACAAAGCCATCAGACCATAGATAGAACAATCTTCATAAACAAACGAGTCCAATCAAGCAACAAAACAACCTCAAGAAGAAAGAGAACCAACTGGACAAACTCTAAGGAAGAGCCATCAAGAGAGTCCAACCATTGGAGATCTACCAACCAGAGTCCAAACAAGAGGATCTCTCAGAAAACAAGGTTACATAGCTCTCATTTCAGATGTGGAACCCAAGCCTATTGATGATGCTATGGAAGATGAGAATGGTGTAAAATTCATGCAAGATAAACTTGAACAATTCCAAAAGAATGACATTTGAAAGCTTGTAGAACTGCCACAAGGAAAGAAAATGGTAGGTGCTAAGTGGGTGTTCAAAAACAAGCTGGACGAGACAGGTAAGGTTGTGAGAAACAAATGAAGATTAGTTGCCAAAGGCTAATCTCAACAAGGTATAGACTAATAAAAAAAAAAACCTTTGCTCTTGTCACTCATTTAGAGGAAATACATATTTTTCTTTCATTTGTAACTCATACAAAAATGAGACTACATCAAATGGACATAAAAAGCGCATTTCTCAATTGAGCAATACAAGAAGAAGTCTATGTAGAACAACCTCCTGGGTTTAAGAGTAACACTTTTTCACACCATGTTTTCAAACTCTATAAAGCATTATATAGACTTAAACAAGATCCAAGAGCATGGTATGTCTTAGTTCATTTCTTGTAAACAATGGCTTTGAAAGAGGAAAAGTGGACACAACTTTGTTCCGCAAAAATTATGACTCCTAATTTATATTAGTTCAAATGTATGTGGACGACATTATATTTGGTGCCACTAATGAACTTCTCTGTGAGGATTTATCTAAGTTAATGCAACCTGAATTCAAAATGAGTATGATAGGTGAATTGAAGTTCTTCTTAGGACTACAAATAAAATAAACCAATAATGGAATCTATATCCATCAATCCAAATATGTCAAAGATATCAAAAAGTTCAAGTTGAAAGATGCAAAAGAAATGAAGACTCCTATGGATCCAACAACATGTCTTTGACTGGATAAGGAATCCAACAAAGTGGACAACTTTCAATACAGAGCTATGATTGGATCCTTACTATATCTAATTGCGTCTAGACCTGACATAATATTCAGTGTTGGATTATGTGCCAGATTTCAACAAGACCCAAGGAAAGTTTACTTAAGTGTTGTCAAAAGAATATTTAGATATTTAATTGGTACTTCTAATCTTGGTCTTTACTTTAAGTATAGCAAGCAATTCAGGTTGATTAGTTACTGTGATCCTGGCTATGTTGGTGACAAAATTGAAAGAAGAAGCACTAGTGGAAGCTGCCATATCATTGGTGGAAACCTAGTCACCTGGATCAGCAAAAAGCTAATAACACTATCCACTACATAAGCAAAATACATATCGACAGCAAGCTGCTGCACTCAACTGATACGGATAAAGAATCAACTAGAAGACTAGAGTGTATATGAAGAAAACATCGTTATATACTATGATAATACAGTTGCTATAAGTATCTCTAGAAACCCTACTTTGCATTCACGAGCCAAGCATATATAAATTAAACATCACTTTCTAAGAGATCATGTTCAGAAGGGAATAATGGAACTATAATTTGTACCCATTAATAGTCAACTTGCTGACATTTTTACAAAACCTCTCATTGAAGAAAGGTTGATTCTATTGAGAAATCAACTCGGAATGGCCTTAGTAAAGGAACAATTAATGTCTAGATGCCTAACAATTTATATTCTGTGTCCAGAGGACACATCGTCCAATGGTCATATATACATGCCTGACTGGACGACTAAAAGTGGACGAAGGATATTTTGAAAACTCTACATCTTATTAAAATGCAATGTTTTGACTGTTGAGCTATCCTTGAGTAACAGGCCTCATTAAGTACTTTTAAAAGCCCATAGAAAACCGTTCACATTCCTCTTATAAACTCCAAGAAATTAGGGCAACAATCTACCTTCACTATCTCTCCAAGAACTCTCAAAATTCTATCAACAAAAACTCTCTAAAACCCTAATCTTTCTTTTTTACTCACCATGTCTAACTCCAACGAAAACACTACCCCTGTCACCACCATTATCACCACAGACATCACTATCATCCACATTGATGGAGAACCTACTGTTCACATTGAACACTACTTCGAAATCAGCATGCTGGAAGGTCTTGACCTCAATAAATAATGCACTTTGCTTCTTTGTGGAATCCGCAACTACTTCAACGGCCCATAACTGATTTATCGAGATCTAATCAAAATGTTCTGGAAGAGCACTCAAATGAAGGACTAGAGGACCATTGTGTCCAAGGTTCTTGGAAAATAAGTCATGTTGTCCATGGAAACCATTGCACAAGTCACTAGGTGCATCAAGGAAGGAAGCACGTACCAAGAAGACTGGTTGAAGACCTATGAGAGCCACGTCCCAAAACTTCTATATGGGAAGAATGCCAAGGAACTTCATGCACAGAAGAATCTTGTCCAACATCACTTAGAAGAGCATCATGCACAAAGTGAGTTCAAAAGACTCTGTGTCTGACCTACACAAATTTGTGTTCTTCCATCTGATGGACGAGATTCCATTTGAAAAGAACGGTCTACATCAACATACAGGAGCATGAAGACCCTAGAAGGAGTGGACAACATCTACTATCATGCCCTCATCAACAAACTCCTCTAGGAACACCAGGTATTCCATATCTTTGAAAGACTGGATGAGGACTCACGACACTCCATCATCAGCAAGGGAACTTTCGTTGCCAGACAACAACACTTCAGTGTTGTCAACCTGAAGCCAATGAAGGTTGACATTAGGAGAAACAGGCTCATTCCTCCAGTTGATCCAAATGATATACAATAGAGGAGGCAAAAGAAGTTGACCAGAACTATGGCTGATGAAGACAAAGCTTTAGCGACCTTTGGACTCACTAAAAATGTTCAAAGGATCCTTAGAGAAAAGTAGGGCAAGGTTCAGACCAGGAAGTAAGCCCAATAACAACAAGAAGAGATCATATCCAAGGAGTAACGGATGAAGAAAAAGCATGAGGAGTCTACACCTTCTCGTTCAGTCCAATCTCAAAGAGCTCATCCACAGACGATCCATCAATGGATGACCCAAACATCTTTTACGATTTTGATGAAAACAAATATATAAATTTATGTCAATCACACTGTTGCATGTAAGTCAACAAGTTTGATGATTGGAAGCAGCACTTGGAGAGACCTATTTATTACTGGATAACTCATCTACTAGAAGCATGAAGTACTTGTCCAATGCATCCAAACAACGAAGTTGAATAAGCATTTAATTGAATTATCCATTTATTCCAATCTATACGATTTTGTTTTAAAATGATCATATTTGTGAAACTATCATTCATTTCCTTTTAAATGGTTAACGGTCATATTAAGTTGTGAATTATATATATGGAAAGTCATGATCTTATCAGACAGATGAAAAACAGTGAATATACTCAAATACCAAGAGGGGGTGAATTGGAATAACCTTCACCTTTTAAAATTCTTTATGAAATCAGAGTTTAAGATCTTAATCACTTTTTAAAACCAACACAACCTTAATTCAATCAAACCACTCAGTCCAAGATTCCAATCGCAAAACCAGCACTTGTTAAGTAATGAAGAAATCACAACAGCTGAGTAATCAAGATAGCAAGAAGAGATAGAACAATAACAATTAACACAAGCACATATACTGGTTCACTTCTCAAGAGAAGCTACATCAAGTTCTTCTAATCAAACTAGATTAGAGTTCCACTAATTCAAAAATATTCTTTACAAAACAATTACAAGTGATTTTCTCTATCAACTCTAGACAAAGAATCAGAGTTCTAACTCCCTATTAGAAATCAAATCACCAAGATCCTAAGAACCCTACTCAGATCTTTACCCCTAGAGAACACTACTCTAGAAAGCTTGAAAGAAACTCTTTGACCTTAGCCTTACAAAAGTATTTTGAAACTCAAAATAATCTACAAGAAAGTTTAAGAGAGACACAACCTGTGATCCTCAATGGATGAATGAATGTACGAATGATTTTACCAACTAACACCAGGTTGTATGAATATCAAAGCTCATAATCAACTCTATTGAAAAAACTTTTCTTGACTCATCTTCAAGTATGAAGCAAAATGATCTTTTAATCTCAAGCAAGAAATCTAATACTCAGAAAACTGTTTCTTGGATAATTAGTACTTTTTCTTGTGTTGGGATTTCGTAATCTTAAGTATATAATGAAATGTAATCAATATATAAATCGCAGACCCAAGCAGCTTTATATAGAAACCAGTTTTAACAAACAGTAATCGATTAACACACAAGTGTAATCGATTATTTTAACATATGTAATCGATTATCTAACTAAGTAATCGATTAAAATGTTCTTGAGACAATCTAGAAATCTTTAACGAACAAAGTAATCGATTATTCCATGAAGTAATCGATTAAACCAGTCAGTATCGTATATGCAATAGGCCTTGGTAATCGATTATAGATTATGGTAATTGATTAAGGCAGTCATGTACAATTTCCATAATAAGCCTATGTAATCGATTACAAATTGTAGTAATCGATTAAGGCAGTCATGCATGTTTAGAAATACAACTATGTAATCAATTACGATCATCTTGTAATCGATTAAAGTGTTCGTCATGGCTTTTCCAGAATCAAACAGAAGCTGGTAATTGATTATATCCTTGTGTAATCGATTAAAGCGGACAAAGCCATGGAATATGCACAGATAAACTTTTAAGTTCTTTTCTTAAAACATTTTATGCATGAATATGTTTATGCTTTATGCAATGCAAGGATCACAAGATAAGCCTTCTTAAACCATTCTACAAATTACAAATGCCTTCAATTGAATGGCATGTAAAAAGCTAAAAGCTTCAAGTGACATGGGCTTTATCCTTGATCTTCTTCTTCAGCTCCTCCTATATCCAACAACAGAAACGCGCAATATCCACTTAATTCAAGAAACAAAGATCAATATGCACAATGGTCATAACATTCAATTCTGAAGATACTCTCCGCAATTACAAATATCTCTACCTATAAATACGACATCAAAGATTGAAGGAAATTGACGAACGTACATAGAAATACAAAAGTCATGAATCAAGAAACGAGAGAAAGAACAACTGTTGACTAACACACTGAGCCTAAAAGAGTTCATCCTTTGTTGTATACAAAGTATTAGTGAAAGATAAGAACCTTATTGTAAATCCACTCTCTGAGTGTTGTAAAGAATCCTTGATCTATATCAAACTTTTGTTTGTGAAATCCACGAGTGGCTTAATGACAAAACAATACTTGTTTGTTCTTAGATTCATAAGGAGTCTAAGGGTTGTGCTAAGAGTGGCCTTGAGAATACTTGTAAGCCAGAAGTGACAGGGAAGAATATTTGTTGTAATCTAGGTTGATTAGTAGAACCCTTTATTGGTTGGTAAAGGAGAATTAGACGTAGCTCAGGTTGAGTGAAACAGCATAAAACGAAGTATTTTTACTGCTCTTCATTAGCTTATTAAAGGATTTCATTGTCTATTTCTATCGCACTTTGCACAAGGTTTTTTACTAAAATACAAGTTTTACATCTCACTGGATGACAATCCAACTTTTATCATTGGACGAAGTTTTATAGACTTGTTTATTATAACATTTTATATTTTGAAAAAGATTTTATATTTTGACTAACACACTATTCAACCTCCCTTCTAGTGTGATTTGTTGCATTTCAAAATATAATACAATAATAAGTTGTTGTTTTATAATTATTTGTAAAAAATAATTAGAAAGTTATATGAAAAGATGTTTTACTCATTATATATATTACACTTTTCACTGGATAAGATAGTTTTAAATATAATTAAAAATTTTGAAATTTTTATCCAACTTTTAATTGAAAAGGAATATTTTGAGCTTAAAAACAATGAGTCTAATAAATAACTTATTTATTTTTTTAAGCTCTTATTTTTAACTTTATTTTAAAAGTAATTTATAAGTTGAAAATAAATTGGGTCAAACGGTACCTAAATGTCTCTTTAGAACCATGTTGATTTTTCATGCATCTCTTGTAATATTAAATTGTTGAGTATTGTAGCTTTTGCGTCAAAGTTACAATAAGACATATATTTACAAGCTTTGGATGAATTTCCAAACTAGGACTTACACATTATGACAAAAATCGTCTCACTTCAAATTAGTATGTATGATTAAATTTGTAATAATTATTTTTTGTAACTATAATTATAATATCATTAATTATTATTATCTGCTAAAATATTTATAAGTAGAAGAATCAATTATGATTAAATCTTAGTCATTCATACTTATTTTGATATATCATGTAGATAAATATTTATGATTTATACTTTTTTTTAACTTTCATTATTATAAGAATAAAATATATTTTGTTTTTAAAAAATTTGCAAAGTTCAGTTTAAACCCTTTAAAATATATTTTTTCTCCCTCTAATTTAAAAATGCATCACATTTTGGTCCTTCAATTGGTATATGAATCATTTTTTATTTCTCTGTAAAATGTTATCTAAATCACTTTTTGGAGGACCAAATGTAATGACTCATGCTACTACATGATAACTCAAAAGTTAAAAAAGTGGAAGACTTATTTTAATTCAATTAAATTTTTAATTAATTTATTTATGAAAGTACTTGTAAAAATTTTGTGTTTCAAAGAAAAAATCTAAAATGCATGATATCAATATAAGACATCACGTGATATATATACAATTGAATAAATTATGTGTCTTATGACACTCCAACATAACTTAAACATAAACATCAGTAACTGAAATCTCTTCAAAAAATACACATAATTAACATAAACAACTCTATAAAAGATAAACTATCTAGGCTCTTAACCGGTTAACTCTATACATAACACTAAAATGGAAACAAAAGACAGAAATCGTGTTTTCATGTAAAGGTACCATATCATTCAATGTCACAAGAATAAAACTGACTCAATTCAATATTGGATACAACCTTTTATGTTATTTTCCATTTCAATGTTTCCAACATTTATACACAAAGAGCAGCATTGGAATAGCTATTAATTACCTAAATATAAGGGCTGATGTTCAGCAACTAATATCAGAAAATTAGGAAATGCCAACTTGCCTTCTAGAAGCAGAGGAATAATAGGAAATTAACTTATTCAAAATTTATAATCAATTTAAAACTAACTATTCAAAATTAAATTGCATTTCAACGCTCCCCCTCAAGTTGGAGCATGGATGTCATGCATGCCCAACTTGTTGATTGCTAGTTCAAAGCTCCCCGCAGATATGGCTTTAGTCAATATATCCGCCAACTGGTCCTTGGATTTTACATAGGGAATTTGGATAACCTTCTGGTCCAATTTTTCTTGAATAAAGTGGCAATCCACCTCAACATGCTTTGTTCTATCATGTTGTACTGGGTTGTGAGAAATCTCTATGGCTGCTTTATTATCACAGCATAATTCCATTGGCTGATTGAAGGACATTCTCAGCTCTTTCAAGACGCTACTGATCCATAACAATTCATATATTGTATGTGCCATTCCCCTGAACTCTGCCTCTGCACTAGACCGAGCCACCACCTTCTGTTTTTTACTTTCCCAGGTTACTAAGTTTCCAAATACAAAAGTGAAGTAACCTGATGTAGATTGTCTAGTAGTCTTATCTCCTGCCCAATCTGAGTCAGTATATCCTTTGATATTATGTGTGTTATGTTTAGAGAACAACAAGCCCTTTCCCGGTGAACTTTTAAGGTACCTAAGGATCCTATACACAACCTTCATATGATCAACACTAGGTGAGTGCATGAATCTACTCACTACGCTTACGGCATAGGCTATATCTGGTCTTGTATGGGACAGATAAATCAATTTTCCTACTAGACTTTGATAGCAGCCAGCATCAGCAGGTTTCTGGTCTGGATGTATCTCTAATCCATGGTTCATCACCATGGGAGTCTCAACTGGTTTGCAAGTTAACATACCAGTTTCAGCCAGCAGGTCTAGGACATACTTCTTTTGGGAAAGGAATATTTCATTTTTTGATCTGGCTATCTCAATTCCCAGAAAGTATTTCAGTTCTCCTAAACTTTTCATCTCAAATTCTGTACATAAGTATTGTTCCAGCAGTTTCATCTCACCTGTATCATCTCCAGTCAAGATTATATCATCCACATACACTATTAAAACAGTTACCTCTTTTCCTTTGTGTTTGGTGAACATGGTGTGGTCTGAGTTGCTTTGGGTATACCCAAACTTCTTCATTGCAAGAGTGAATCTTCCAAACCATGCTCTAGGGGATTGTTTTAAGCCATACAGAGCCTTTTTCAATTTGCACACCTTGTTTTCTTCAGTAGGGTCTCTTTGAATTCCCGAGGGAATGTCCATATACACCTCTTGTTCCAAATCTCCATTAAAAAAAGCATTTTTCACATCAAATTGCTTTAAGGGCCAATTCTTATTAGCTGCAATGGAGATTAGGATCCGAACTGTATTCAGTTTTGCCACTGGTGCAAAAGTATCTTGGTAGTCAACTCCATACTTTTGTGTGTAGCCCTTTGCTACCAATCGAGCTTTATACTTGTCTATGCTTCCATCTGGTTTTAGTTTTACAGTAAAGATCCATTTACATCCAATGGTTCTTTTTCCACTTGGTAGGTTTGCCATTTCCCAGGTGCAATTCTTCCTCAAGGCTGTCATTTCCACATCCATGGCAGCTCTCCAGTCCTGGTTCTCTAAGGCTTCCTGCACACATCTAGGAATAGATATACTGGACAATGATTCAATGGTCAGAGCATATGATTCAGATTGTCTATGGCTTGAGACATAGTTACTAATGGGATATTTGGCCTTAGAAGTGGGATCAGGTTCATACAGGGACTTAGGAATGCCCTTAATAGTGGTTCTTTGTGACTTTCTTACGCACGGTGTGATGTGTGGTGGTGCATGCTGAGTTTGATTAATTAAAGGTGTGTCATTAGAGTTAGAATTTACCTAGTCAGACTGCACTTCTTCTGGCTGAGATTATGGCAGTTCCAGAACATCCAGTGATGGTGCTTCGACTAATGGTGTCCCAGTTGTTGTCTCCTGTATGTGTGTTGCAATATTAACTTCAGGGGACACATCTGAGGTGGTAGGAGAGGCTACTTCATGTTCTGTTTGAGTTGGAGCTGTCACGTTGGAGCTACAAATCCACTTGTCTTCTTCTCCAGTGTAAGTATAGGTATTCTCCCCCTTAGAAGAAGGCCTAGTCTCTTCCCCTGAGTAGTATGGCTCAGATTCATGAAAGGTTGCTTCCAAAGTGACATAAAGTTTATGAGACACGGGATCAAAACAACGATAACCCTTTTGCAAGCTAGAATAACCAACAAAGACACATCTAACAGCACAAGGATCTAATTTATTTCTCAACACTTTGGGTACATGAACAAATACAGTGCAACCGAAAACCCGAGGTTCCAAAATTAGGGATATGAGGGATGGAGAAAAAGGATTCAAGTTTTTGTTGTGGTGTTTTGAAAGCAAGGGCACTCAAAGGTGTTCTGTTTGTTAAGTAAGTAGCAGATGTAACTGCCTCACCCCAATAGTACTTAGGAAGGTTCATGCCAAATAGAGATGCACGAGTAATTTCCATTAATTGCCTATTCTTTCTTTCAGCAAGACCATTCTGTTGTGGAGTATAAGTGCATGAAGTTTGATGGCGAATGCCATGGGACACAAGAAACTCATTAAACACACTATTTTTGTACTCAGTTCCATTGTCAGATTGTAATACCTGGATAGACTTCTGAAATTGGGTATGTACCATATTATAAAACTCTTGGAATGTAGTAAAGACCTTTTTTTTTTTGGTTTAGCAAGACAACCCAAGTCATACGAGTACATTCATCAATGAAACTGACATAATATAAAGATTTTGAAATAGAAGGTACCTTGGCAGGACCCCAAACATCAGAATGGACAACTTGAAAAGGAATAGTACTTTTATTAATACTAGGAAAGAAGGGAATACGATGGCTTTTGGCCAATTCGCACACAGTACACTGAAAAAAAGTTTTATTTAGGGTAGCAAATACATGGGGAAATAGTTTTTTAAGGTAACCAAAGGAGAGATGTCCTAATCTACGATGCCACAACCACACAAGGTCATATGCTTTATCAGAACTGATGGCAGTAAAGGCTCTGGCTGGTGCAGTGACAGTATCCTGAGGGACCTACAACACATACAATTGACCAAGCTTAACACCATAGCCAAGTATCATCTGACTTTGGATGTCCTATAACACACAAAATGTAGGCCAAAATAGTACATGACAATTGAGATCAGAAGTAAGTTTTGAAACCGATAGTAAATTGTATTCCAAGGAAGGAACAAGTAGGACAGAGTGGATAGTTAATTTATCTGAAAGTGTTATAGAACCTTGGCCCGTAATTGGGGCTATGCCTCCATTAGCCGTGGTAATATGGGATTGAGGGGAAGGACCAATATTGGAAAAGTGGGTGGGGTCACTGGTCATATGATCTGAAGCACCTGTGTCTATTACCCAGTTAGAATTCCTAGACAATGCAGAAAAAACAATAGACTTACCGAGGATACTGGAGGTGGCCACATTAGCAAAGGGAGGGGTGTCTTCGGCAGAAGTGCTCAACACTTTCGCAGCAGGCTTCTTCCTTGGTTTCTTGGTGAAATCCCACCAATCAGGGTAACCAATTAGTTTGAAACATCGTTGTTGGGAATGCCCTTTCTCTCCACAATGGGTGCAGGTATACGAGGGCTTATCACTCTTCTGTCGGTTAGACGAAGACGATGTTGTCGGTCGAGATTGTTGGGTGAAGAGGACAGTTGAGTCACCGGTCTTGGAATAACCCATGGTCAGGCGTTGCTGAGCCTCACGCCTGACATAGGCATAAGCATGTTCAAGATCCAATTTAGGATCTTTTCGAAGGATTTCTCCTCGTACCTGGTCAAAAACAGAATCGAGACCATGAAGAAATATATGTACTCAAAGGCGAGACATAGAGGTATGAACATGGACGACCCCATTGACGGTGGTAGTTTCTGAAGAGAGACGTTGATCGATGTCCTAGAAGATGGACACCAACTCATTGTAATACACGGACAGGGGTCGGCCAAGTTGTTTCGTGTTGAAGGATTTTTGGTTCAGATCGAACAAACACGTCTCATCAGACCCATCATAGAACGTGTTCTTGGCAGCCTCCCAAATTTCCTTTGCCGTTTCGAGCCGAATAAAGCACTGCATGAGGGAAGGACTCGTGGAGTCAATCAGTCAGCTCTTTACACGTTTGTTATCAGTGACCCATGCATCATAAGAAGCATCGGTCGAATTCGGTTTTGGAGTGGCGCCAGTAAAGAACCCTCCTTTGTTTCGTGCACCAATACGCATGTCCAGCAATTCAGACCATAGTGGATAGTTGCTATCGTCAAGCAGGATAATAACAGGGAGGGAAGAATGTCTTGTTGGAGGATAATGTTTTGGGTGATAGGGTTTGGAGGGATTTGGTTCGAGGCATCATTTTGTGCGGGTGTTGCGTTGGCCATGGTGAAAAAGGTGAATGAGGGATTCGAATGAGACGAAAGTGAGTAAAGCTTAGATACAGTACGAAGGTTTGAGAAAAGTGAAAGTGAGTAGAGTTTAGGTACAGTACGAAGGTTCGAGAAAAGAAGATACAAGTGGGTGGGAAATGGGTTGGTTTCGCAGCGGAATAGTGTAGGCTAGGAAGAAACAAATGGATCAACCTGCTTTGATACCATGTCACCAGAATAAAACTGACTCAATTCAATATTGGATACAACATTTTACGTTATTTTCCATTTCAATGTTTCCAATATATATACACAGAGAGCGGCATTGGAATAGCTATTAATTACCTAAATATAAGGGCTGATATTCAGCAACTAATATCAGAAAATTAGGAAATGCCAACTTGCCTTCTAGAAGCAAAGGAATAATAGGAAACTAACTTATTCAAAATTTATAATCAATTTAAAACTAACTATTCAAAATTAAATTGCACTTCAACAATCAAGTCTCCAAAAAACACGGGACCACCTCCTAGTTATATGCTCCACATGTACATCAGATACCATCATGTGCAACAACGCAAGGTTTAAATATTTTTTTAGTCTTTGTAATTTAGTGTATTTTTGTTTTTCGTCCTTATAATTGTTTTTTATTAATAGTCATTGCAAATTATGTTTTTCTATTTGTCATCCTTAAAGTACTTTAGATAGTACTTTGAATAGTAAAAAAATATTATTTAAAGCACTATAAGTAGGAAAAATAAAACAAACATAATTTATAAAGACTAAAAACAAAAAGTAATTTTACAAGGACAAAAAATAAACAAAATACTAAATTGTAGGGACTAAAATAATATTTAAGCCAAAAATTAATTAATAAAATACACAAAAAAGAAATCTATTATTTTTATTATTTAATTACTAGTTTTCACTTTGTGTATATCAACAATAGCTCCTTGCCCACAAGACGAGATGAATTTTCTAGAAACATAAAGATGATTAAAGTGAGTTTTATCTTTCTAAGGATATCTTCAATGATCAAAATTTAAGATACTCACTTTGAGTATATTAGATCATATTAAATTAATTTAGGTGATTCCATAATGTCATGTCATATTTAAGACACTCATATATAAATTTATTCCAATAATAAAAAATATCAAGCAACTCACATTTTAATATTTTTATATTTTTACTTAATTATGTTTCCCTCTTTTATCTTGGAATTTGGGCCTGAAAATTTATTTTTTATTCTTAAGAAATTTTGGAGATGAGTTGCTTATATAAAATATCTAGGTCAAAACTTAAGAAACTCACGTTGTTATCTGGACTTGCTTCAACACAAGAAAATAAGAAATCAAATTTTATCTTAAGAAATTTATCAAGTATCTTTCATTAGAGATGACCTAAATACATGACAAATTTGAAAAGTGAATATATATATATATATATATTGCATTTTAAATTTTTTTAGTTTTGATAACATTAGTCTTCTTGATTGATTTAATAATATATTTATACTACTTATTTTATTTCATTCATTAATTACTTTTTATAATATAAAACTTTTTTTATGTTTTTCAAACCTTTTTTAATATAATCAACTTATCCTATACCAAATAAAATTCAACTCATTATTGTAAAAAGCTAAGTGTCTTGTGTGAATATACGAACGTAAACATTTTTGGCCGGCCAATAATAAATAGATGTAGGAGATAGATGTGAAATTTGAGAAGTAATTAATCTTTTCAATTTTTTTTCATAAATTAAGAATTTTTAGCTTTTATTTTAAGTGTTGGCAAGGGTTTTCTTGACTTGTTTTCAGTTCTTCAAAACTGTTGTGAGAAGGTGGAATTCTATTTCTAGAAGTCAGGCGTCAAATTCCAATTTTGATGGTCTAATTCCAAGTTGGTAAGGTGGCCAAATATGTTTTTTTTTTTTTTTCACTTCATGGTCTAATTCCAAGTTGGTGCGATGCCGTATTTTGTCTTCAAAAAAGATGTGCCAAGTGTTATTAATGGCTTCTTTTCTTAGTGAAGGGGCGATTGGATTCCCAATCTGGCTTAGTGAACAACAACTTACGGCTAAAGTAGAATCTAGAACCGTCCCAACCATAAATTATTTGTAAGCAGGAAGTGTCCTTGATTTACCACGGATCACATATGCTTGATCTTTGTTATGAAATACTCTCACTTTCTAAAATATGAAAAGAAAGAAAGATTATATTATTTATCTAAAAGAAAGAAGGATTATTATATTAGTAACACATTTTTTAATATATATTTTAACACACTTTTTATTATTAATTAAAAAATTATTAGAAATTACAAAATTTTATTAGTCTTATTTTGTATTTAATAACTCATACTCATGGTTTTGCAATTTTTAAAAAAAAACTAATATATAGCAAGATGCTAAAAGAAATATTGCTTTGAAAATCAGACCGCAATTCAACTAATATGACTCGAAACTAGTCTAGCAGTTGGTTTGTTACCTCTAAAAAAATAACTCATCTCAAAATTGTTGGGAACCGGTAATGATTGATACAAAAATCAATATACAAAAAAGTTATTTGAACTTGTATTTTGAAATTTTCCATTTTTTAATATTTAAAACTTAGTTATTGATATATTAATTTATAATTTTTATATCTTGATTATTATAATTTATATTATTTTGTTATTTGAAATATTATTAATATTAAAATATAGATTTAATTATTGTCAGTTTGATCATATAATTTAACTACAGTTGAACTAACAAAGCGTAAATCAATATTTTTATTGATTTAATTTTTAAAACATTAAAAAGTCATGATAGAAAATGTGTTGTTATCACTATTTTTATATCAATGGTGAAGTATGAACCCATATATGTGAATACTATGCAGAATTAAGCATAATGATAAGAATATTTACGTAGCACATATTAACACATATTTCAAATTATTACCCGTTCATAAACGAATATACTAACATAAACAAATCCAATTCCAAAATTTGAGAAACTTGGAAAACAACAACATAACATATACCTATCAACACCACGCCCAACTCTTGATTATTATTACATTAATCGGAACCCAACCCATAAAAATGAAGCCATATACTCTCCATATTCTAATATAGTGACACAATAACAATAATAATAATTGTAAATGTCTCGCTCAATTCACACCATATCTGCAAAAGGAGAGTGGAATTTCAAGGGACCAAAATTACAGGGGAGAAGGGGCAGGTGCTGATGCAATGATGGCCTCTGACAAGTCAGAAACAGGGCCAGGGGCAGCTCCTGAGCTCACAAGCTCAACCATGGCACGACGAGGGTTGGTCTTGTGCTTCTCACACAGTTCTGGCAAAAATACCCCTGTATCACATCAAAGAAAGCTTAATTATTATCTATGCTAAGAAAAATATAAAATTTAATAATTAGATATTAAAAATATAAAACAATTTTATAATTATTTAATCATAAAATAATATGAATTTGAAGGTAATTAACTAATTATTGTAAAAGTCAATAGATTTACCAATGTATGTTGATTTATGATTATTTGACAAAATAAAATTGCTTTTCATTATAAATGCATAATTTTTCTCATATATATAAATAAAGACTCCCCCATCAAGTAATCAAATAAGAAAAATACAAATATTCTGTCACAGCTATTTTTTAAAATTATTTCTCTGTTTTATAAAACATATACCTTGATTAGATTTGAAGTTAAAATGTTCTAGGCTTCTAGTTCTAGGGTATTTGGTATCATATGGCTTTCATAGTGAAAGCATAAGACAAAAAGCAGAACATGAATTAGAATTGCTCTATGATTAAGAAAAGGTAACATGCAGCATATTTTTTTCTTGTTTTTTTTTTCATATTTATTTTTGAGATGGCGTTGTTGTATTAGTTAAGAAAACACAAACAACAACGCATGGATTAACACGCAGAAGAATAATTCAGAAGAGGCATCAATATTCTTGTTAGTTAAACTTCCACTTATGAAAAGTTATTCAGAAGAGACATCACTAGTCTATTTCTTTCTCTTTATGTTGAGACGGTACCTAATCACCACGACTATTATTAATGGGTCAATTCTGCAACCAAAGTTCAAAAACAAACGACTACCAAACATGTTAATTATGATCGTGCATACACGTTTTGGAAATTAGAATTATTACGAAATGATTTCCATGTTTTGTTTATTTATCACTTTTTTCGATCTACACCTTCCTTTATACTGCTAGCTATTCGAAAAAGGAGTCTACTGGTGACAAAATTTAGTGAATTGTTTTTAACAATTACATATAAATGGTTTTGTAATTAATTTTTTTTTTTTTTTTGTATTATACTCTTTCTATAGGTAAGGTGATTTGACATTTTATAAGGAGTTATAGAGAAAAGCTACTTGAAATATACATTTAATTTGGCGTTGTGTTGAAAAGTAATTTTTAGAGTATGTTGAATTGGACAAAAGAATGGGATGATGATAGCATTATCAATGAAGAATTCTTACCCTCTCCAGCAGCCAAGTTGAAGAAAAGGTCAACAATGTTAGGGCACTTCTGGTAACATGCAGGAGAGCAAAGCTTGCCGGTGAATTGAGGCTCAAAGAAGGCATCAGATGAAATCCCAACAGAGTTCCTATCAACCCCACATGCCTCCACACATTGGTCTGTCTCTATGTAGTCTGCCATCCTCTCCACCACCACTTCCGACGTCCGGCATTGGTACTCGATGCCACCGTCGGCTTCCTTCTCGGTCTCTAACAAACACCTCTTCCCGGATGAAGCTACTGAGAAAGCACACACTTCCTTTGGCAGGTCCTCACACACCATCTCAGCTGCCAATTCATAAATTCCAAACGTCATGAGAAAAACAACAACAACAAAATGTATTATCTAATAAGATGGCGTCCGTTACATGGATCACACTTAATGAAAAAACTTATCACTAAATTTCAGATGCCAATTCATAAATTCCATTCATTTCGATCATGAGAAACCTTAAAACCATAACAACAACAAAAGTGCTTAGCAAAAAAAAAACAACAAAAGTTTTATCTCATCATATTATGTTAGTTACATGGATCACACATAATGAGAAAATTTATCACTAAATTTTAGCTGCCAATTCATAAAGTGGTAATTCATTCATGTCATGAGAAACCTTAACAACAAGAAGAATATAAGTCTTATCTTATTAGATGATGTCGGTTACATGGATCATATGTAATAAAAAAACTTATCATCAAAATAAAAATGAAAAGTAGAATGGTGCATTGATGTACTCACCCAAAGATGCCTGGATGAAAAGGGATGAAAATAAGAGGACCAAAGGCAATTTGGTAGAGAAAGACATGGTTCTAAATGATGTGTGTAGTTTGGAAAATAGAGATATTGTTCTTTTGTGAAAGAGGGAGTAAAATGGGTTTTGTGTATGTAATGAAAAGAAAGGAAGAAATGGGCACAATGATTTGGGAAAGGAACTAAAGGGGTTTATATATTTGTGGGAAGTGGTAAAACTGCGCGTCCCTAATGGACTTATGCACGCGTTTGGAAGGTTCACACACGTTAGCTAAGTCTTACACCATTCTCAATTAATTAATTATTTTATTTTTCATTAAATAAACAAAGAAAAATCTTTCTCTAATAAATTGGTTCCATTTTCTTGCGGTTTGAATGTTGAGTTGTTTCCCCTTTTCGTGGTTGATACGAGTGCGTGATTATTGACGACTACCTAAGACGTGTTTGGATGTCTTAGAAAAACTTTGAAGTTTCCAACAAACTAAGGCATAGAAGTCAAGCACCATTAGTTTATTTTCCCATTCATTCATTTACCGAAAATTTGTCAACTTCAGTGTATCGGAGGCATCTTTGCTTCCGAAAAAATTCAAAGAAAAGAGAAACAAATTTGTCATTAGTGGGGTAACGTGTGCCTATCAAAATTCAGTTTTAAATTTATTTAGCCAAGCTTGGAAAGTTAATAAGGATGCAACTGAAACATATGACTATAAATTCAACGAGGTGGATTTTAATTTTTAACCAGAAAGTAAAAACGATTAGGAGGATCTTAATGTTTGGAATTTAAGATAGTGATGTGTAACAAATTAAGTCCATGCCGTGTTTTCTTTTTCAATGACAGAAGACAAAAATTAAGCTAATTTATGAAAGATTATGCAATTAGTCATAACTCAAAAGCTAATATATCGGTGAAAAGAAAATATAATTAAAGTTTCTTATTAAATGATATGACTGAAAATATGTGCACACGCATAGCGTGCGTACATGTGTCAAGTAATTTTAATAGGGGGGAATCAATTAGTAGGAGATAGTCAAGTTTCCTCAACCAATTATGAAAACTGTACAAAACTGAAATTGATTGTCAACACTCAAGAGTTTAACTGCTCCTTACAGGTACTAATATATCAAGAAGGATAAATAATAAATCCATAAATTAATGTGACTTTAAACGTACGGTGTATGAGTATGAAACGAGAAAAAGGGGAAAATATATTGTATTTTGTAAGTTATGTTTTCTTTCTAAAAAAATTGTTAGGAATAATTAAAAGTTTGAAAGTTAGTTAGATAACTAATTTCAATTAGCTGTTACTTATTATCAATGTTTGTTACCTGCTATATAAGCAAGGTTCATATATTGTATACTTTGGGTTTTCTGAGTTTTGTTATCAATACAGTTTTCATACAAATTGTGTGTTGTGTGTTTGAGTGAGTTTAACATGGTATCAGAGATGTGAGATCTTATACCTGTGAGGAATGTTAGTTTGAGAGTTTTGATTGTGTTCTTGAGAGATACTTTCTGTCTTCTTGCAAGTCTTGTGTATTTAGTCTTCTTCTCCACCATTTTCTTGTGAGGTGTGGTGGCTGAGTAAGAGTTCTTGGATAGAAGAATAACTAAGGAAGAACCAATTGTGTACTGGCATTGTGATTGAAGAAAGGAGCAGGGTGCAGACATGGCAAGCTCGAGCAGTATTGTTCAGGGGTCCCTTCCAGTCTTTGATGACAAGCTATTTGATAACTGGCGGATCATAATGTTGGCAATCTTTGGCTTCCAAGAAGTGGCAAAAGTAGTGACAAGTGGCTTTACAGAACCTAGCAGGAATGTCATTGAGGAGTAGAAACAGACCTTCAAATAGCAGCAAAAACTTGATAGCAAGGCACGTTTCCTCATCTACCAATGTGTGAATTTGAAAATACTCAATAAAATCTCCAAAGCTTCCATGTCAAAGGAAGCATGGGATATTCTAGTGAAAACATATGGAGATGGAGAGAAGAATAAGAAGATTAAGTTACAGACACTGAGAAGGCAATATGAACTTCTCACCATGGAGGACAAAGAATCCATAGCAGATTACTTTGATAGAATTCAAGAACTGGTCAATGCAATAAGGGCCTGCAAGGAGACAATCTCATATCAACAAGTGGTAGATAAAATATTGAGAACTTTGCCACCACGATTTGATCATGTAGTTGTTGCAATTGAGAAGTCAAAGGACTTAGAAACAATGCAAATTGAAGAACTGCAACACTCTCTTGAGGCACATGAGATGAGGATCAATGAGAGAAGATCCCATCAAGAACAGACACTTTATGCAAGATCCAATTACAAAGGGAAAGGGAAAGCACCATGGAAAGGAAACAAGTCAAACACCACCACAAAGGGAAAGCACCATGGAAAGTGACAGTTGAAGGCAGTGAATCCTCCAAAGGAAAAACAGCATGCCAAACTTCTCAGAAATCAAACTCCAACAACAACATGGAGTGGAAGTTTGACAAAAGAAAGGTGAAATGTTACAACTGTCAGAAACTTGGTCATTATGCAAAAGAATGTTGGCAAGGAGAAGGCGCCAAGAACAAACCCAGCAACCATGCAAATCTAGCTCAAGATGAAGGCTTAGATTCTGAACCTATATTGCTTATGGCTACCACTAGCAATGAATCATCAAGTGACTCTTCATGGTACTTAGACTCTGGTTGCTCCACTCATAGGACAGGGAAGAGGGATTGGTTCATTAATCTGAATGAATCATCCAAGAGCAGAGTTTGCTTTGTAGATGATAGTACATTGACTGCTGAAGGTATTGGAAAAGTATCATTTAAGGGAAAGGAGGGACAAGATGTTGTCATTGAGGAGGTTATGTTTGTACCTGGCATGAAGACTAATTTGTTAAGTCTAGGCCAACTGCTTGAAAAAGGATTTGTTATGAGGATGGAGGACAATCGTCTTAAAGTGTTTGATAAAGACCAGAAACTTGTGATTAAGGCAAACCTGTCTCAGAACGGAACCTTTAGTATTAGGATGAATATTCTGAAGCATGAATGTCTTGCAACCTCAAAAAACAAGATGGAATGGTTGTGGCATCATAGATTTGGTCATGTCAATTTCAAGGACCTACATCTTCTTGCCCAACACAAAATGGTTGAAGGACTACCTCATGTCTTAGTGCCAAAAAGGGTGTGCAGGGAGTGCATTGAATGCAAACAAGCTAGAAGCAGCTTCCACAAGTATCTTCCCACAAAATCAACTAAGAAACTTGACATCATTCACTCTGATGTTTGTGGCCCTATGCAAGTGGAGACTCCTGGAGGTAATAGGTACTTTATCTCTTTTGTTGATGATTTAACTAGGAAAGTTTGGATCTACCTAGTTAAGAGAAAGCATGAAGCACTAGAAGTCTTTAGAAAATTTAAATGTCTAGTAGAAAAGCAAAGTGGAAAAATGATTAAGATTCTAAAGACAGATGGTGGGGGTGAGTATGTGTCAAATGATTTCAAACAGTTTTGTGAGTGAAGAGCTAATTCATGAAGTAACACCACCTTACACACCTTAACACAATAGTACAGTTGAGAGAAGGAACAGAACAATAATGAATATGGTGAGGTGTATACTGAAAAGCAAAAAGCTACCAAGCTACTTGATATGCGTCTTGCATATAACACTTTCCAAGCTAAAAGAAGCAAGGAATCAATCACAAATGAGTGATAACTGTCTATAATTGCTGGAAACATTGATGATTCCTTCTCAATCATACTCTCACTCACTTTATGCATTTTCATAGCAAAAGAGTGCAAGAAAAGAAGAGAACAGAGCAAGAGCAAGAAAAGTCAAGTCAAAACATCATGCGCTGCCTGTGCTATTCTAGCGCTACCCGCGCCAAAGAAGCAATTATGTGAAAAACTCTCTGCCAACTCGCGTCAATCGCATGGTATTGGCGTCGTTCGCGCCACAGGAAATATTCAAGCCCAAACTCTCTGTCAAGTCGCACAATCCACGCGAGAGCTGGCACCGTTCATGCCACAGTAATGAATTAATTGTGAAATTGTCTGCCATGTGGCGCGACTAGCGTGGGCTGTGGCGCGACCAACGCCAAGCTTGTTATATGGTTGCATGACCAGCGTGAAAGTTGGAGCGAGTGGCACGGCAACATGAGATTCAGCTGCTCTATTTTACTGAGCACTCTGCTGAGGATATTTTGGGGATTACTTCTCCTAAGTATAAAAGGCAATGCACACAGCTGGGAGAGGGTTCCACACAGTGGAAAATATCAGAAACAAAGAGCTTGGAGAGTGCTTGGCTAGGGCAAGAGCTTGAAGACCAAGATTGAAGATATGCTCTCTTCTTCTTTCTCTTTATTGTTTTTCAGCTGAACATGCTCCATTTTGAGCTTTTGAAGTCAGACATGAATATGTCTAGCTAAGTGCTTATTGTAGTTAGGGCCACAAACCTAATGTAAGCCCCTTTTTGTTGGATTGGTTTCTATTATTCTTTTATGCTAAGTTATTTCGCTTTACCTTGTTTCCAAAGTATATATCTTTATTAGATTTAATCACTCTGATAATGTGCTGAGAGTTAGGGTTCACAATAGGAATATTGGGGTTCTAATTTCTGACTTTGGTAAAGTAACAATCTTTACATTATCTAGGAATAGAAATGTATGATTGTGGATGATTCAGTGTATCGAACTTAATGCTTAATCTAAGAAAGATTACTAAGGAATTAGGATCTTTATGTGGGTTAAAGGGTTAAAGTCACTAAGGAATTAGGATTTAACTACTTCTTGAATGAAGATGCATTATCTGAATAACTAGAGTAATTGAATGTATTAACCAATCCAAGTTAAGAAAGTGGGTAATCAGAAGGTGAGTGTGTCCTGACTACTATTTCTCTCATATTTTACTAAAACCAATTTTCGTTGTTCTTAATTACTTGTCGATTCTTGAATCTTGTCTTTACTTTTATTTACTTCAAGATACAATACACAATTCCATCAAAACATTTATTCGTCCAACTTCTAGATAATAGTTGAGATAAAATTGGTGCATCAATCCTTGTGGGACGATATTCTACTTATCATTTTATTACTTGGAACGATCGGTACACTTGTCGAGATCTCAACACTACTTATGGGGAGAAGCTGTATCAACAACAGCTTATATTTTGAACAGATCTCTTACTAAGAGACTTGAAGGTATGACACCAGAAGAAACTTGGACTGGATTAAAGCCAGATGTGACTCACTTGAGGGTATTTGGTTCAATTTGTTACAAACATGTTCCTGATCAGCTAAGAAGAAAGCTAGATGACAAAGGCACTCAACACATTTTGTTGGGCTATCACTCAACTGGTGGCTACAAACTGTATGATCCAGAGAATGGTCAAGTTACTGTAAGCAAGGATGTGATATGTGATGAAAGTAGAAGCTGGAATTGGGGAACAACCTCTAAAGAGGCTCAGTCCACTAGAAAAAGAAACCTCAGCTACACCAATTGATAGTAGAGATCAATCTGTGAGAAGATCAGCTAGGATAAGTCTATTGCCATCTCATTTGAGAGACTTGGAGTTGTTTCAAGACTCAGTAGTAAACTCAAAAGGTGAACTAGTGGATTTTGCACTTATAGCAGAAGCTGAGCCTGTTGAATTTGAAAAGGTAGTGACAAATGAAACATGGGTAAAAGCTATGAAGGAGGAGATCAACTCTATTGAGAGGAATCAGACCTGGGAATTGGTAGATCCCTCTCAGCACAAGAAGCCTATAGCACCAAAATGGGTCTACAAAGTGAAGGTTAATCCTAAGGGAAAAATAATGAAGTATAAGGCCAGATTGGTAGCAAAAGGTTTCTTGCAGAAAGCAGGAATCGATTATGGTGAAATATATGCACCAGTGGCAAGGATTGAAACTGATAGATTGGTAGTAGCCATTGCAACCAATGCTGACTGGTCCATACATCAACTTGATGTGAAGTCTGCTTTCCTGAATGGTCCCTTAGAAGTAGAAGTTTATGTGATTCAACCACAGGGATTTGAGGTCAGAGGTAAAGAGAGTAAGGTGTACAAGCTCAAGAAAGCACTCTATGGGCTTAAACAAGCTCCAAGAGCTTGGAACAGGAGAATTGACAACTTATTGTCCCAAATTGGTTTTGAGAAATGCACCTCAGAATCATGGAGTCTATGTGAAATGCTGGAAAAATAGTGAGAAAGAAGAAAAATTGATAGTATGTCTATATGTTGATGATCTTTTAATTACTGGCAGCAGTGAAAATGCAATTAACATGTTCAAAGGTCAAATGATGAATGAATTTGAGATGAGTGACCTTGGACTCCTCACTTGCTTTCTGGGAATTAAGTTTAAAGTGACTCAATATGGTACAGTGATGCATCAATCTAAATATGGAAAAGATCTATTGAAGAGATTCAACATGCAGCAAAGCAATCCAGCAGGAACACCAGCTGAAGTTGGACTTGTCTTAAAGAATGATACAGATGAAGATCTGGTTGATCCTACTTATTACAGAAAGATAGTTGGATGTCTGAGATATTTGTTCAATACAAGGCCTGATCTAAGCTTTAGTGTTGGATTAATCAGTAGATTCACGCAAGAGCCAAAGCAGTCTCACTTGTTAGCTGCAAAAAGGATACTGAGATATGTGCAAGAGACAGTGGATTTTGGAATCCTGTTTCCAAAAGCAGAGGCTGGTGTAGAACCAAAATTAGTTGGATATTCTGATTCAGATTGGTGTGGAGACAAGTGTGACAGGCAAAGCACAACAGGCTATATTTTCTTCTTTGGAGGAGCACCAGTCTCTTGGACCTCCACTAAGGAACCTGTTGTAGCACTCTCTTCTTGTGAAGCAGAGTACATTGCAACCTCAAAAACTACATGTCAAGCAGTATGGTTTGCTCCTACCATGATATGCTGGATGCCTTGCCAAATCAATGGCGGATTTGTTGTTCACCAGCAACTTCACTTTGCTTTTACATTTCACTTGCAATTTTGTCCCTTAGAAGTAGAAGTTTATGTGATTCAACCACAGGGATTTGAGGTCAGAGGTAAAGAGAGTAAGGTGTACAAGCTCAAGAAAGCACTCTATGGGCTTAAACAAGCTCCAAGAGCTTGGAACAAGAGAATTGACAACTTCTTACCCCAAATTGGTTTTGAGAAATGCACCTCAGAACATGGAGTCTATGTGAAATGCTGGAAAAACAGTGAGAAAGCAGAAAAATTGATAGTATGTCTATATGTTGATGATCTTTTAATTATTGGCAGCAGTGAAAATGCAATTAACATGTTCAAAGGTCAAATGATGAATGAATTTGAGATGAGTGACCTTGGACTCCTCACTTACTTTCTGGGAATTAAGTTTAAAGTGACTCAATATGGTACAGTGATGCATCAATCTAAATATGCAAAAGATCTATTGAAGAGATTCAACATGCAACAAAGCAATCCAGCAGGAACACCAGCTGAAGTTGGACTTGTCTTAAAGAATGATATAGATGAAGATCTGGTTGATCCTACTTATTATAGAAAGACAGTTGGATGTCTGAGATATTTGTTCAATACAAGGCTTGATCTAAGCTTTAGTGTTGGATTAATCAGTAGATTCATGCAAGAGCCAAAGCAGTCTCACTTATTAGCTGCAAAGAGGATACTGAGATATGTGCAAGGGATAGTGGATTTTGGAATCCTGTTTCCAAAAGCAGAGGCTGGTGTAGAACCAAAATTAGTTGGATATTCTGATTCAGGTTGGCGTGAAGACAAGTGTGACAGGCAAAGCACAACAGGCTATATTTTCTTCTTTGGAGGAGCACCAGTCTCTTGGACCTCCACTAAGGAACCTGTTGTAACACTCTCTTCTTGCGAAGCAGAGTACATTGCAGCCTCAAAAACTACATGTCAAGCAGTATGGCTTGATGCCTTGATGACAAAATTGCAAGTGAAATGTAAAAGTAAAGTGAAGTTGCTGGTGAACAACAAATTTGTCATTGATTTGGCAAGGCATCTAGCATATCATGGTAGGAGCAAGCATATAGAAACAAGATTTCATTTTTTAAGAGAACAAGTCAGCAATGAGAAGTTGAAGATAGAGCACTGCAGAACTGAAATTCAATTGGCAGATATTTTTACTAAAGCCTTGAAGTTAGAAAGGTTTAGAGAGTTTGTTGAAACTTGCGGTTGCAATTATGAAACTATTAATACAAGTAACAATATTTTAAAATAGACAAAGAGAGAGAGAGAGAGAGAGAGAGAGAGAGAGAGAGAAAGAAACACTAATAAGGACACATATCAACAAGATAATAAATGGTCGGAGAGGTTACACCAAAAGAATATAAAGTAGGAAAAGGAACAATTAATATGGAATTGACATAGAACATCAACATTCATTTGCTAACTCTATAGTTTTAGGTTTAATATTCAATTTGATATTCAAATTTTATTAAAATGTTTAATTATATTTTCATATTTTTAAAAATTTCAATTAGGTCCTTAAATTTTTAAAAATACTTTAATATTGTTCTTTCATCAATTTAGACTAACATCGTTAAAAAAATATTTTTGTCTCCATCTCTTCTTTGTATTAACGCCAACACCCCCCCTCCCCCACCTAACACTGTCACACCACCCAAACCAACAAGGGATCAAAAATTTGAATCTCATCTTCTTAAAACCCTCTTTCCTTTTCACTGATTGCAAACCTAACCCTAATGATATCAAACGAACATGTTGACGAAAATCAAGACGAAGAGTAATAGAGTGAAGACTTGAGTTTCCACATGAAGCAGTCATGAATCCTTGTAAGTATCCACAACAATATCATCCATCTATGGGACTACCGCATGGGATGTAACACCCCAGACAAATCACACTGGAATGAAAGGGATCCAAAGACTGTGCAGGTATAGGACTGTACAGTTTAAGATGGCTTAAAGAAATTAAATGGTACTATATATATCAACAAGATGCATCTATTTTTCAATAGTTTATCATTTAAGAACCCCATAGTTAAGGGTGTTTATCTTGGAGTAGTTCTGGGATGAATGACCTTCTAAGAAGTTTTCCAAAAAGTGTGTGGGTTAGGACAAAGCATGTTAAAAAGTCTCGTGTTGGTTTGTGGGAACACTCATTGATCCTAAAAGCAACAAAAGCAAATTGTCAAGGTCTCAGAAAGGACTACCTATAGAAGGTTCTAACTGGTTAAAGGTTTTGATAAATAAGTATGCTAAGTGAAGTATCATTGTGTAAAGTGTAGTAGAGTGTGACCCGTTAACAAGTCAACAATCAATGGTGTACATGGAAACCCTCATCAACAAGTTTTATGAGCACGGAGACCTCGTCCATAGCATCCATTTCCACTACTCCTAGATCTGAACTAACTAACTAGATTTACATATCATTTCCCCAAACCCAAACCTCACTGACCCTAATCTAATCTAATTGGTAGGCGATGCTTACAAAATCAAGGTGTGGAACTACAATCTCCAACGACGTGTCTTTACACTCCTTGGCCACCTCAACTATATTCGCACCTCAGTTCCACCACGAGAATCCCTAATCGCTAGTGCCATTGGTAACCAAACTATTTGAATCTTGAACTGGCAATCGCGGCCATACAAAGAGAGGCATGTTGTGACAGCAATGGAGGAAGTTGCAGAATCTAGAATGAGAGAAGAGGGATCTTAGATTTGGAGCTTCTGGTGTTCAAAGATCGTCGATGACAATCGTCACGACTACCTCGAAGCCACTTGACGCCCGAGGAGTGACAATGGGTTTGGTGGTGCGACGATATTAGGTGGGGGTCATCGGTGTTAATACGAAGAAGGAGAAAAGACTGAGACAAAAAAAACATTTTTTAACGGCGTTAGTCTAAATTGACAGAAAGGGCATCCTTGATACATTTTTTTAAAATTTGAGGACCTAATTGGAGTTTTTTAAAATATGGGAATCCAATTGAACACCTTAATAAAACTTAGAAACCAAATTGAGTATTAAGCCAAAGTTTTAAGTACAATTTATATTGTTCCTGACATATATAGAGAGAGTGAGAGGAGGGATCCACTTACTACAAAATTAACTCTTTTAAAAGTTACTCCACATCCTTGACCTTTTGTTTTATTTAAATCCAATGGTTGATATTAATTCAATAAAGTTATTGCATGGGAGTGTCTTACTCGTATTGCATCATCTAAGACATTTATTTCGTTGACACATACGCACCCCCATGGTCCATTAAGGTATGTATAAAATGGGGGGTTAAATTCTCGAGGTAAATCAACTTTTCACTATCGTTTATTATTCTTTCCATATAATTGGTCTGAAATCTAACTTGAGTGTTGGAGTACCTTTTGCAGATACCCCTATCCAATTCTCATCAATTTGGACAATCAAAGAGTTACTTCAAACAAGTGAGTGAACAAACCTTTTATCACTAATATTTGATTTTTTTAATTAAAAAAATCTCTCTGACAAAAGAGTTAGTAAGTGAACAATTAAATAATAATAATAATAATAATAATAATAATAATATTATTATTATTATTATTATTATTATTATTATTATTATTATTATTATTATTATTATTATGTCACATTAAAAAATCAATAGACAAGGTTCACAAATTTTAAAATTAAAATATGTGTCCCAATCTGTACATAAATGTGTTTGAAGGCTTGGGTTGGATACAACCCAAACATTCAATAAATTCAATTTAAAGTGATTAATCGGTTTGGATTAAATTAAGGTTACTCATACTTGTGAACATCTCTATTTTAGTTTGTGTAATTTTAATCGTTATTTTTTATCTTGTTGGGTTTTAAATTGTTAAAATTTTACCATATACTACATTCAATAGTTAATGAAAATATGTTGGAAATTTGATATAATATTAATCTTATAGAGTGATAAAGAAAAAAAAATATAAAGTACTTACAAAAACAGATACTTAAATGCAATATTAGAAGCCGTTTTAGTCTTAATTTTTATTTAAAAATATTTCATATTTCTAATTATCTGTTTATATTTATAAAAATTAAAGGCTACCTCACACTTTCGCTATTATTTATTATGCTGAATTTGAAGCCAACGACTTAATAATTGAAAATTATGGTGAGTAAATATAAACGACTAATAGAAAGAAAAAATAATATGTTAATGGCATAAAATAGTTTTACATTCTCATTTAATTATAAATCATCATTTATGATAAGTTTGTTAACTTTTATAAAATTATCTTAAAATTATATCAATCAAGATTTGTGATTGGATAATAGTGTAAAATTGTTTTACATTTTATAATGCATTGGGATTAAACTTAACAAGTAATATTATTGTGACCAATATCATGCATAAACTAAAACATAAAGATTTAAAGTATAATTAAATCAAAATTCCATTGATGGGGATGGTCCTTTATCTTGAGAGAAAGAGTAGTGAGAGACAATCGGGTTAAACCAATAACTGCACCAAGTAGGAAAAAAGGATTTAAATATGGTTTTAGTGCCTTAATTTGAAAGTGGTATTTTTTTAGTCCTTTAAATTAAAGTTATTTATTTATTATCTTTGAATTTTGAAAATGTTCTTTTGTCCCTCCCATAAATATGCATTAAATAGAGAATAATAATTTAACAATCACTACAAATTTCCCACCTTTAAAATTCCATCGAAAAATGAGAAATTTCCCATGGACCCTTTCCCACCTTTAAAATTCTGTCTGAAATGAGAAATTTTCCCACGAAATCTTCCCATGGATACTGTCATCCATCGAAAAATTTCATTTCTCCCAAATATATCAGCGCAACCCTAGCCGCGATGCCACTGTCACTTTCTTTCCCTTACCACTCTCATACCCTCGTTCTCCATCTCAGGAAAGTGACGCAGGGTGCGACTATGCCGTCATCACGGCTCAAGTATGGATTCCCATGGTTTGAAATTTTGTAGGAAGAACAAGTATTTTATTGTCAAATTTTGTACCCATGGTTTGAAATTTTGGATTCCCACTTCTGTTTATTGTTGTGAACAGGTATTTTGTAGTGATTGGAGCTGCTATTAGCTTGTGTTTCGTGTCCTCTGCAATTTCCCATTAGGTGAGGGGTAGACATAAGTTATTCCCATAGCTTATGCAACTAATCTCTAAGGAGGTACAATACCAATTAAGAGTTAATTTTTGTACCTAAGATATTGGTTCTTTATAATTTTCTTTCTTTTATTGCTACAGGCTCATTGATTTTGTGCTCAAGTCAAAGTGTTTTAGGTAAGGTCTTCATTAAATATAAAATTAATTTTATGACACTGGTTGCATGGTTATATTTACTGAGTTTACCCCATTTCAAGCAATTTTGGTTATTTAACTTTTGGATTGGAGACAAGCCGGTAAACAGTGCTATTTTGCTATAAGCTATGTTAATTATCCATTTTCATGAGTGACTAATGTGTAATGTTCTGTTTGTATTCTGTATGTAACGAATGGCTGGTCCAAGGTCAAAGTCTACTCCATCATATATAATAGATATAACTGTGATAAGGAATATGTTGCTTTATGAATAATTAATGACATTAAAATAATTGTGTAGGGAATCAACTAAGAGATTGTGTTGTTTTCTTTGCCTTTCCAAAATAATTAGTGATACCTTTCAGGTTACATTAATTTGGCCTATCTTTGCAGATTTTAATGTTCTTTTTGGTAGTTTTTCTCTTTTATTAAAAATAAGTAAATAACAACTTCAAGGGAACTCTTTAATTATGTGGGTTAAACAAATAGGCTGATATTGTTTTTCTTATTATCATAACTTTTTGGTTGGAAGAGTACATAGCTTAATATAAGTGTTGTTCCTTGTATATAAAAACTAATATTATTTAAAAATTGGAAAAAAGTTAATTACCCATGGGTCATTTCTGATGGATAATTTCGTCGGTAATTACCGACAGACAAAAAAAAATCACCGGTTAAAATTTCCTATGATCATTTTACTTACGGTTTTTTTTTTTCGTCGAAAATTTTATTTTTTCGACAGATTTTGTAACTTAGCGACGGATTTCGTCCGTCAAAAAATATATTTTTTTTGTAGTGGATTTATAATAGTTTTTAGTAGTCCAAATTTAATTTTTAATTTCGTGGTACGAAAATGCATACAATAGGAATTAAACCAATAAGAAAAATTTATAACCATACATGGGTGATTTAAAGATATAATAAAACCATAATTAGACCATTCAGCCACATTATACGTACAGTTTTCGTGCATCATTTTGTTTGTATCATTTAACATTTTTCTTTTAATTTTTAACGGTTAGAATTTACATTTTAAAAATATCACAAATTATTAATCTTTTATTCTCCATCACTCGTGAAAATGACTAAAAATAGTATTTTTTTTTTTCAAATTCAAAGACTAAGAAAATACAGTAAATTTGAATTTAGAAGACTAAAAAATAAGACTCCTAAATTAATAAACTAAAACGGTAATAATTAGTAAAGCTTAGAAAAATAATGGTAATTTGTTGATAAAAGGTGAATTGAGCAATTAAAAAAGAATGAAAAAGAAATAACAAATTAAATTTTTGTTAAAAAAATAATTTCTCTCGGATGTATTGATCGACACATTCGTACGTCATTCGCTTTTATTGGAGCCATGTATGTTTTCGGATTCTGCCAGTGAAATACAGTGACGAAGACTTGGTGACATTGACGTGAAACCGTTACCAGCTAGTCGTATACTATAATGGGGAATTGGGACTTTAGAACAATAAATGAACGTCGTTGTGATCTACTCAGAGCATCTTATGGGAAATATTTAATTAGATTTTTTAAATAATTTTTTGTGATTTTTGTAGTATTTGTTGTGATTTTCATAGTGTCATATTATTCTTAAAGAATTTATCCAATATTTTGCTCTAATGTAAGAAATTATAAGAAACTCAAAAAATTCACATATTTATATTTTTTTAATAAAACTTAACATTTTTTAATTTTCTTAAATATAAATTAAAATAAATAAAATGAAATTTGTAACAATATAAAACAAAATTTTACATAATAATAAATAATTAAACACAATAACATCAAAATAAATAAAAAATTTAGACCTAAAAAAAATTACATAAATTTAGTTATTGTTATTTTCGTTTTTGAAATATTTTCAAATATGTTCAACTAAATCTGTTTGGAGTTGTCGGTATTCTTGTTTGTCATGAACATTTGCTCTCCTTTGAAGGTATGTTGATATGATACTAGGGTGAACACCTAAAGATACTTCGAATGTTGACATGTTACCTAGATTATCGTAATCAATATTACTTTGATATGTGTCACGTTCGTCCTCGACAATCATATTATGCAATATGATGCATGCATAGATGACATTCTTTATTTTAGCAATATCCCAAAAAGGTGACGAACCATGTATAATTGCGAATCGAGATTGGAGCACTCCGAACGCCCGTTCTACATCTTTTCTTGCCGATTCTTGACATTGAGCAAATAATTTTTGCTTTTCTCCTTGTGGCATTGAGATGGTCTTCACAAAGGTAATAAAATCTGGATAAATACCATTGGCTAAATAGTATCTCATATTATATTGGGTTCTATTCACTATATATTGCATTGCGGGAGCACGTGCCGACAAAACTTCATCAAATACATTAGATCCATTTAACACAGTAATGTCATTATTTGAACCCGCGGTGCCAAAAAATGCATGTCAAATCCACAAGTCTTGTGATGCAACGGCTTCAAGAATGATTGTTGGGTTGCGATGATCACCTCAACAGAATTGACCTTTCCATGCAACAGGACAATTTTTCCATTCCCAGTGCATACAATCAATAAAACCTAACATACCTGGAAATCTGTATGCTGCTCCCAGTTGTAGTAGTCATTCGGTGTCTTCGTTACTTGGTCTCCTCAAGTACTCATTCCCAAATATGGTGCAGTTGCCTGATACAAATTGCTCCAAGCATTCCACCGCAATTGTTTCACCAATTCGAACATATTCGTCGATGCTGTCAGCAGGTGAGCCATAAGCCAAAATACGAAGTGCAACTGTGCACTTTTGTATTAGAGATAATCCTTTTCGACCCAGTGCATCGAACCTCGCTTGAAAGTACTCATCATGATTGTTGAGCTCATCTACAATACGAAGAAACACATGCCTTCACATACAAAATCTTTGTCGGAATTGAATATCTGTGTACACAGGATTTACTAAGAAGTAGTCATTGAACAATCAATCATGACCTTCTTCACGATTTCAATGTATCACTCTTCTTTGCATACGCCCGGCGGTGTTGCCATGTAGTTGTTTTTGCCTCTGAAGTATCAACCTAATGATTTCTTCATCGGTGTTGTCATCCAATTCCTCATTTATCATTTGATCTAAAACTTCATCTAAATCGATGTTTGGATCCATTATATGGTATTTGAAGTGTTTGAAATGAGGGAGATATATTGCGTGATTTGTATGAGAACATACGAAAATGATGAAACATTAGACATTTATATAGCTTCATTTCCAACGGCTACTTTTATAACAGCTAGTTTTCCAACGGCTAGTTTTGTAACGACTACTTTTATAACGGCTAGTTTCATATCGGCTAGTTTTACAACGGCTAGTTTCATAACGGCTAATTTCATATACTAAAATTTTGAATATAACATACAACAACGACCTACATTGTTAATAACTGCATACAAAGTAACTGAATAAGAACTAATTCAAACATAACGACTAAAGTTTAATTAAACAGTTTCTTCCTAATATGGTCACAATACTTTTTGTGGTCTTAGCGTTGTTTTTCTGACATGTTTGGTGTATCCTTCATGAGGATTTCATACTCCATGCGCTGTTCCTGATCTTGCATACGCCTTTCTGGTGCCTCCTTTAACTAAATAAGTTTTAATGTGTTTGCATTCTTCTCATTCATTACACTTTTTTTGTCAGATAAATCGATATTGCTACAAGCTTCTTTTCCTTTGCTCTTTCTTTTTGCTGCTTTTTGTCCAATTGGGTGAGACATTGGCGAAGGCGCATCATATTCTTCGACTTCAACGGGTGTCTTGGTGTTAGAAGACGACGAGTAATTTCCACCTGCAGAAACCTTGGTTATTTTTGAAGAATTTGACATAAATTCTGCATCGAATTTTGGCTGATCTTTCAACAACAACCAAACATGTTCAACCTCAAATTTTTAACCTGTATCCTGTGAGTAAATCAAGTGAGCATTAGCCATGCAATCTTTCTCTAAACTTCCACTTCTCCTATGCTTATATGCTTGTTTGTAGCACCTATTAAACTTTTGAACTGCTGGGTGGACCCTGTTCCATCGTGATTTCAACTGAGTCGAGCTTCTTTCACAAAATAACCCGCTTTCACGCACATCGTCATTGTTGTATGCATTTTTAATCCTTGTCCAATATTTCTTTGATGTTTGGTCGACATCGATTATTTAATGCTTTGACACATTGAGTCATGATCGGACAAGAATCACATCTTCTGCTACCGAGAATATTGTACGTGATTTTTTCCCACTACCATTGTGGTTACCCTCATCTAGTAGAATTTTCTACACCGATCGTGGATTCAACTTCATTCATAGGGGGTGAAATATTGGATAAAGAAGGCCTATAACACGTGTTTGGATTAATGGGGGTGATGGTTGACTACAAAATTGTGGCTTTTGAAAACTACCACCGATAGGTGACTCTACATTAGATGGAGGACGCATATACCACATGTGTGGGGGTGGTGGATACATCATATACTAAGGTGGATTTTGCGAATTTTCACTGGTAGGGGGTGGTTAAGGATACATAAAGTATGGTGGTGGATGTGGGTTACTTTGTGAATTTTCACTGGTACGAGGTACTAGTGGATACATAACATATTGGGATGGATGTGGTGGATTTGCAGAATTTTTCACTGGTAGGGAGTGATTGATTTTGCAAAAAATTGTAAACACTTTGATAATTATACTGATTGGGATTCATTTCAGAGAAAATAAAAAAAAATTGACAATGGATATGAACAAAAAAAATTAGAAGTGTCAATTGTGTGTGAAGAAGCAAAAAAATCCACCCATATTTATAACCAACCTTGCATCTAACCGTTATTTTTTTAAAACGGTCATATTTTGTACCGTTGCCTTTCTTTTCAACTTATTAAAAAAATTTAACTTCATATTGTTTATACCTTAAAATCTTTGCAACGGCTCTTTTTGTGTTTAAAGTTTTTTGTCTTTCATTCTGTAACACCCCTTACACGCACCGGGTGATTAACACGCATAAACCGTCATTATCAGACATAATACATCAGAGATTAAGCAGTTCGGAAGCAATATAACAAAAGGCATCAACGAATGCCATAAGCATACACGCTTTACATTATAATATGGTGTTCATATACAACTTCACTGTTTAAGTACAAAACTGTACACAATATCCCCTCAGGGTACACAAAATCAAAACCAGAGGCTATACAAAACATCTGAGCCACACGCTCATATCATCTAAGCCTAAGGTTTTCCAATCAGCAACTATCCCTGCATAGGCTTCTTGCCTTGGGATCTCTCTGCTCCTGCTGATGATTCACCTGCAAAACACAAGCCCCACACAAGGGGTGAGATATAAAATCTCAGTAAACTCAGGGCCCTTGAAGGTATTTCCTTCCCCTGGTTCACTTTCAGGCACATACATAGAAATAGTACGTTCTCATCAATCGCATAACTATTCTCATTCATCATCAAATCACACAGGGTCTCATCCCCTTCACACATACCACTTCTATGGTATCACCCCATCCTGTCTACAAACAGGTGGTACATAGCACATTATCCGGCAGAGGCTACATCTAGGTATATAGGAACATCTCCACTCACGGAGGCTACATCTATATACTAGGAACATCTCTTGCCCGGACCACAACATCTCTATTGGAGGCTTCATCTGAAACATAGGAACATCTCACTTAAGAGGCTACATCTATGTAACAGGCACATCTCCGTCTAGTGAGGCTACATCTGTGTATAGGA
>PYAF01002492.1:108714-118913 GCA_007407185.1 Glycine tomentella
AAAAATAATTAATGCAAAAAATAACTTGAAAAGTGTTTTATAAAAAGGAACAAATAAAATTGAAAAAAGTATAATATTTAGAAACAAAGGTAGCACTATTTAAAACTATGTTCGACAAAATATTTCAATTAGTTTTTAGTTTTTTTAGTAGATTCTAACATTTTTTGAAATATTACTTAAAACAACATTTTTTACCATGTTAACTTTTATCTTCTAGTTTTTTATATTTTCTTTCATCTTTATCCTCAATGTATTTATTCAATTTCGTGATTACTTTTTCAAATAAATAAGGATTTTTTTAATCATTTTACATTTTTCAATTATTTCAATAGTTATTTTTATTGAGCATTATAATTTAATAAGTTAATTTTTCAATTTTAACTAACAATTAATTTTTCAGCTTTTAGTTGACTCCATAATGAACAAGGCATGTGATCATTTAAAAATAATATGAAAATGCATAACGAAACCCCACCACATTGTTTGGATACATTTTTCTAGAAACACTTCTAAGAAGAAAAAAATAAGAAAATTATTTTCTCCAAAAGTTAAAATGAGCTCTACATTGCTAATTTGGATAGTTTCTCTAAAAGATGAAAATTAGTTGATAATTAGTTAATAAAAAACTCATTTTAACTTATGGAAAAACTTATTTTCTTTTTTTTCTCCAATAAGTAGTTATAAAAAAGTTTACCCACTCATACCCATCATAAATGTATAATTGCTCTGAAAAACAAAACAAAAAAAAATTGAAAGAACAAAAACAACTCAACAATTAAAGGAAACATGAGAAAAATGAAAACCCACAATCACAAAACCATCCAAGCATACTTGCAAAAATCAGTACAAAAACAAGACTCAACAGTTACACAGTCCATCGCATCTCCATATCACTTCATGCCAGCCATTCTATATCTGAGGTTCCAATCTAGGTTACCAATCTTTTATAAACATGTCAGCATGAGAGAACAAATCATTCACCAACCACATTATATTCTATGCTGGTGGAGCTGATTCATCTTATGATCCTCAGGCTTGGCTTCTCTTCTATACATCCTGCTCACCTTTCACATTGATATCCGTGGCCTTTTCCGGCAGCTCTTTGTCCTCCTACTTATCCTTGCCAACAGTTAGTTTCTCGAGGAGACCAGCAGCTGAAGCATCTTTGTTTTCCTCCTCCTCTCCTTGTGATTCAGCCACTTCTTGCATAGTTGTCATGAAGGCCTTGCAGTCTGGAGTCCAAAAGGAGAAGTTGCAATGTAAATAATGCAATAGCAAAATACAATTCATAATGTCATTTTAGCAGGTAAAAAAATTAGATTAGTTTCCTACTCAAATAACTGCAAGTCAATCGAACTTTTTTGTTTTGGATGTCTCAGTCTTAATTATAAATAAACAACGCAGCTCATGCAACCACATGTAATGTAAAAGTAGTCAAATAATGTAGACAGCATTTCTTTCTTCCTTATTTCACTTTACATTATCATAAGTAAATCTCCTTGCAGCAATAATCAACTATATATGTCAGGGCTGAAAGTTAACCTAATTCACCTCTTGAAATTAACCTATCATAAGTAAATTCAAGAGTTAAACCATCCTATTTGAATTATTGTAATGCTTGTTACATCGCCTCTCCTGACTGACGTGGTTTAAGACTTAATAGTTTACAACATGTTCAAGCAGAGTGATTAAGTTAAACACTTGATTGTAGTGTCAAAAAACAAATGCAATTATCTACCACCACCAGAAATCAGACATTTTAATAATCAATGGATATTCTCCACATAAAACATACACATCATAAAATGGCATTCAATCCATTTCAAAAATAGAAGGCCAATCACAAATCAAATTTGCATATCGATTATCCAAAAAAGGGAAAAAGTGAACTAAAACAAAATGAGTATTTCCAACAGAACAAGGCCTAGAGACTCCTCTCAACAGAGGGAAACCTAATACAGAACAGCTCATCCTTCAATTCTCCATCTGCAAAATTAGAAGCATGCCACACACACGATTTCTCATTCCCAGAATGCTCCTGTACCGTCAAACTGTGATGAACTGAAATTCACGCTACATCAATCAGAAAAGGATTAACAATAATAATAGCTACCATTTCTTTTAATCAATTCACAAATAACAAACTCAACATCAAAAATCCAAAACAAAAAATAACCATATTAAACCCTCAAATATATTGCATCACTAATATTAGTTTCTAAATATTAAAAATAAAGATCACCACATAAATGCAAGAAATGTGCATACCATTCAAATTAGCTCCCTAACCACAAGGGACTAATTAAATGGATAAAAATACATTTTGGCGACCAGCTTCATATTCTTCATATTTATATATACTAACATGACCAATACTATTGTCTTTTCATAGAAATTGCAACAATGATGGTTGAGTTGAATAGGATCACTATAAGCATTAAAACTTTTTTCTTTAAAATAGTTACATATCCAAAACTCAAATTCAAAACTATTAATTATGTTAAAACAATTCTCTTCCAGGGCACTCGATGGTAACCTGACCAAAATTTTATATATTAAAATAAATTGATAGTTCAACGAAATAAAAAGGAAAAGGAATATTACAGAAGAATCAAAGGCAAGTGTTGCTGCCTTGCTTGCCAGTGACCACTCTCTGTTATTACCATTCTTATTTAATTACGATCTCTTTTATTTAAGGGACAACTAAATGCTTTATTTAAGGGATCCAACTAAAGTTGTTAGTTTGCGACAAAAAGAAAAAAGAAAAAAAATAATCAGATCGGTCTCTCTTAAAAAAATCAGCTCAAGTTTAAAAAAAAAAGCTTTAAATAAAAAAAAAATGATGTCAGGAAGGATCTACCTCAGTTTGCCATTATGAACTTTCAAGTTATATATAAATAATGTAAATATATAGTAATGTTTTTTTGGACAGCAATTAATATATAGTGTGATTATATTAAAGAAAAAGTCATTTTTTTTATCAATTAACCATTATGTTTAATTACAACACTTGTTAATTATATTTAATAAACATCATGTCCTTCTTTGTATAGCATGTTGTATATCATGTTATTCATCAACATATAAGATTTGAATTCATATTTTTCTACTAATTTGTTTTCAACTAAAAAAATTAATTAGAATGTATCAAAAATGTACTTGTTTACTATATATTGTTCAATCATAAATTATTATGCATGACAATTTTATTATTTTTGTTAATAAGTATTTTAAAAATTATACTTAAAATCATTTATAATTGATTAATAATATATTTTTACCTAATAGTTTTCATTATCAATCCAAATATGAACCATTTAAATATAAATATATTTTATTTTTAAATAAGCAGCTTTATGTTAGACCTATACAGACAATGTGCATTCATTCTAATAACCCAACTCCGTAAGAATATATGACAAAAGGCAGAAGCAGCAGATTCTTACGTGTTTCCAACCATGGAACCAAGAAAGCCTCCAACACCGTCATACTCTCTAATGAAGTCATGTAGTTCTTTGTTCATCACACATCTCAAGAAAACACAACCCGGGAACAGTTGCTTTGGTTTAACGGAGTAGGAGCCATTCTTCAATCTCCTTTTCACATTGACAGATGGAGCATAAATCTAAAACCAAACACTACCAAATCAATAAATATAATAAACTTATATCGCTTCTCATTCACTGAATTTAATTTTTACTTTTCATCCCCAAAGCTGGTGGGATTGTTTGCTACAAACACCAATTAACATGGCCATTCTCTAAAACTCATTCAAACAAGGAGACTACAAGCACTATTCGATAAAATTAACTGCAAACTAAAAACCATTTGTCCAAGTTAAAATGAGAAAAAAAGATTCTGCAATGCAGATTGTTTTAGAAATTTTAAGAAGCTATAGGCAGAACTTAAATGCAATTCTTTAGATGCTTTTGGTGTTGTTCTCTAATTGAAATGGGAGTTTCATGTTGATAATTCGTGTAATAAAGGTTCACAATAAAGGTCAACATATGCCTTTGAAGTGAAATTCCAATTCAAATTGGATAGCAGCACCAATAACACTTGTAACTGAATCCAAGTTTTGTCCTTATTTTTAACTTTTGGATATATTTGACTGACTAACTTAATTAAAGACTTCTAAGAACGTATTTACAACTTAATTATGAAACTTTTATGAAACTTACTGAAAAGTATCATGAGAATGGTTGAAAACTTAGTTGAACTTATGTAAGCAAGTTAAAACCTTCTTGTACACTCTTCCTAGTATGTTTAATAAACTTCATGGAAAGCTTATTAAAATAAACTCTTCTAATTCATTTCAATAAACTTCCTGATCTAACTCATGAATAAGCTTTCACTTAAGAAGAGTTGATTAAATATACACTTAAAGCCTTAAATAAACACTGGAACATTCTTTTCAAGATTCAAGATTTTTACCTTTTTTTTATAATTTGTTTTTCATCTATAACTTCTATAACCTATAACTATGTTAATTAAAGAAAATACTCGCTTTTGGTCTCCACTTGTCATTAGTTTAACTTTATCCTTCAACTATTCTCTAAACTAACAACTACTTTACCCTTTAACTATTCTCTAAACTACCTACACTACACCCAATATTTTTATTTTCAGTCACTCATATCAAATAAACTAAATTAAATTGTTAAAAGGTAAAAATTAGAGTTTAATGGTCATGCATCGATAATGTAAATAGTTTTACATTGTCATCCAATCACACATCACTATTTGATATGACTTTCAAAATAATTCAAAAAATCAAACGTAAGTATATAACCTATTAACAAACTTATCATATACATGGTGGGTATGACCGTGTAAAACTATTCAATGTAAGTATATAATCCTTAAACCCACACCAGACACGCTATTCAAGTAAAACAAAAATAAAAACAGTTGCATAAACAAATCTCTCACATGTCTTAATGTAATATAAAAGTTTTTATGAGATAGTGAGATGAAAATTAAAATGGGTAGGCCTGTGTTAGGCCACAGATAAAGGAAGTATATGCAGCAAGATCGCATGGCAGGTTTAGGAAGAAGCCAGAACAGTCAGTGGTACCTGTAACTGACAGTGGATAATAGCTATAGTTACCAGTTACAGTTGAAATAGTTAGCCTTAAATAGTAGCTACCAAGCTGTGAATAGGCATGCTGGTATTATTGTTGGTTGGTTAGGGAGACTAGGCTCAATCCCTAGATTGTAACAGAATTACAGAGCAATAAAATAAGAGGTTTCTTCATTCTCTATCAGCCTGCTTCAGCTACATCAACATTCTGATGTACGTATACCAACAGAAATATGCACTGCAACCTGATATTCTGGAAGAAGCTTCAATTCGGGTTGAAAAGTACAATGTTAGCTTCAAATTGCCCAAGTTCATGTACTAGACCAATATATAAAGAAAGGAGCTATAATCTAAGATCAAATTACAAGACATCTCTGATGGTTATATGAAAAGGAGGACAATGTTAATTTTCTAGTCATACGCAAGGCATGAATTTGAATCCATAAATCAGAAGAATCAATGTATCACTTGAATCAATTACCCATTGGTAATGATATAATCTATCAATATTTTGAATATCAATCTAGTTTTATTGTAGTCAAACAATCAAGGCCTATGAAATGAACTTTATTACCTTGTATATTCATGTCTTTTTCAATGCTACTGTAGGAGTTGTGCAAACTTGATTAGCATTGCATTCATGAGGATCTATTCAAATAAAGACAAAAAGAATGTCAAATGGAAGCATTGAATTAATAACAAAGAGGGAATTGCAATATTAAATAGAAACAATAACCTGAAGCATTATCCTTGATATGAGTCGAGGCTGAATGGTCAGGAAAAATGTCTTCGTAATGGATTTCTGGATTACTTAGCCCATCACTGAGTAAGAATTTATCCCAGTCTATATATTCATCAATGTCAGATATGTTCAAGCTTTCATGCATTTCAGAGGCATCCAGCCTACCCATTACATGATTCTTCTCACTTGCCTCGTCTGAATCAGTAGTAACAGGAGAAATGCAACGTCTACTCTCTGTATAGAACATTTGATCTGCAGGACTAACCGTAACTCTTTTATTTGGAATTACATTGCAACAAGACGGAGTAACCTCCCCATTACATGTTGCAACCGGAGAAATCTTAGAATGGGATACATATGTATCACTGTGAGAGTCATGTGTTCTAGGAGGTGTCATTGAAACTGGTGAATTGGTTGGAACAGGAACTGAAGGCCCATTGAATAAGCATTGGGTACCAATAGATCCTTGAGCCTGTGATTCATTGGGGGTTAAATTCCCATATGATGATTGAGTTGGAAAAGGGGGCCGAGAAAATACTTGATCATTGATAGCATTACTTGATGGCAACAATGTTGCTTGGCCTGAGAATGAGGATAGAGTGAAAAGGTAATCAATGAAATGATGAAAACTTAGCATATATAATTAATAGAGTTTAATGGTCATTTACTGATAGTATAAAACACGTTTAAATAGTATAATCCTTTTTTCTATTGATAAATGTATAAACTAGGAGACAACTATACCTTCTACAGGAATTTTCCTGCTGCCGGGTGGTCTACCACGAGGTTTCTTTGCAACTGGTGGGACATTCCTTGCTGGAGTATCTTTTCTCCTACTGCCAGACACACTAATCATGGGTGGGGACAAGTTTCCAGTTTTTGTATTAGTGTTGACAATAGAAACACCTAACATGAAAGCAAAGCAAAGTCAATGCATCATTACTAGATTTCAACACATGATTAGTCGGGGGAAAAATGTTGTACCTGGAGGAGTTTCATTAGAAAGCCTTGATTGAGGAATCACTACAGAATTCGTGTTCATCACCTTGACATTGGGTGAGGGTGGCCTCTGAAAAGCGTTGTAAGCATTCATAGCATTTTGTATACCTTGTGAAAGCATACGAATCTGGTTTTTCTCTTGCATTACCTCGACCCGTTGTTGATACAACATCACCTTTTGCTCTTTCAAACACATATACTCATCCAATATCTGCTCCAAGCTCAACGAACTCTACGACATCAAAACAATTAAAAATAAAAATAAAATCAAAAATTTGCAGCAAAAGACAACAATCCACATGGGCAAATCCGAATGAATAGAGAAAATAACCAAACTATCTCATTTTAAAGATAGTTGAATTTGTGTAACTTATCCCAAATAAAAATAAAAATGAGGGTAAACAACTTTATTATAATTCCTACCAAGACACATTAAGCATTCAAAAAAATAATTTCACTAAGCATCTATTAATGGGTTATTTGATACCAGACTCCTTTGAAATGTTCAACAAAAACAAATGTTGGATCATGAGATTTTTAATTTAATTACCGAATTGAGATAGTTGACTGTTCAGGATCTTAATTTTTAAAGGGATACACAATATATGCCCTCATGTGATTTTTAAATATATCTCTATGCAATTTTCAAATAAAGTCTTCTTGAATAGAAGAGTGATCGTTTAATTTCTTAACAAGATCCTTAGAAGAAAGGAGTAGAGAAAGAGATGAACCTGGTTGGTCAAAGAATAGGCAAAGAGGGAGGAAGCCTCGTTGCGGAAGGTGGAGCGCGTTTGGGAAAATTTGTTGTCGCTGAGGTACTGGTCGATGATGAGGGCGACAAGAACAGGGTTGATCTTGGCCATTCCGAATGACTCTGCGGTATTGTTGTTTTCGAATTTCCAGAAGAAGAAGAAGGAAGAATAGTCTGATGATCGATGAGTCGATGAGAGGTAACAACTTATAGTGCGGGTATTCCTGGCGGTAAAGTTTCCCCTCTTTATCTTTCTTTTTTCATGATTGCCGCTCTTTTACAAACTCAAAAATCAAAATTTAAATGTAGAGTCTAAAAATTTAAATATATATTAATTATAATTTTATATAACTCTATCTATTATAATTCAACGAAAAATAGTTACATAAATAAAATATAACTTTGTGTAATTTAAAAAATATAAATTAAAATAACTGGAGGAGAGGCTCATCGAAAAGCCCAAGAAGCAGAAGGGCTCGTGGATGGACGAGCTGAACCTCGACGGGTCACTGGGGGAAACGACATTGCGCACCTCCTCGCTCGCTCGCCAGGAATTATCCCTATATGGAGCTTAAGTTGATTGTTTTTGTTTCTTGTTGGTTTTCTTTCTGCTTTGACAATTTTATTTTTTGGGTTCTGAGGCTTTGGTAACTGCTGTTTAGGTGGTCAAGGACGAATGGTTAAGGAAGAATTATCCCGATATTTGGGTTCCTAAACAATTTTGTATACAGCAATAATTATATACGCATGTTAGAAAAAATGTATCAAAATTTTAAAATAATAGTATTAAATTTTATTATATTAAATATTGATAAATAATTATATAGCTGCGTTAGAAAAAATGTATCAATTTTTTTATCTAATAATATAGAATTTTATTGCATTAAATACAAATAAAATAATTAATATTAAATATTAATAAATAATAAAACTTATTCGGAATCGGTAAAATGTCAAAAGAAATTATACCTCACAGAGAAAAAGGAATGTATAATTTGTAAATTAATTATACATGTAAATTATAAAAAAATCATGCTAATTAAAAAATTACCATAATTATAATACATTACATAAATTGAATACATTGATAGACAATATTATCTAAACTTTAAAAAATAATCTTATTTTGACATGTGAAATATGAACCTTATTTTGGACTTATAAATTTATTATTATAGATACTGATTGATTGTGAATAATAGATTATAATATTTAAGAATTAATTTAATTAAAAATAATATTTTGAAATGAGAAATATTAAGATATTTTTTAGAGACTAATTTGATATTGCATACAAAAAATTATATAATATTTTTAAAGCAAATTACAGCAGCAACACCCGTAAGGTTTTGTATAACTATACGTAATCCTATTCTTTTTTTATTTTCCTATATTATTTTTATTTAAGTTAAAAAATATTAAATTAGTATCCTTATATGTTGGAATTCTCTCAAATCTTACACTAATATTCTCGCAAAATGCAAAAATAATGATTAAAAAGTAAAATATTTATGCAATTACACAAAATCTAATGGATTATTACTCTAATTTGCTGTCTAATTTTTATTTCCTAACAAATAAAAAAAAAGTCCACTGGTACGAGAGTTAGTAATTTAACAAAAGAAAAAAAAAAAACTGAAAAAGAACAGAGAGGAAGAACGACTATCCCGAGAATCAGAAGGGCTCGTGGATGGACGAGCTGAACCTCGCCAAGCTGGGTCCACAGTGGTGGGTCATTCGGGTCTCCAGGGTTAAGGGAAACGACATTACGCAGCTCCTCGCTCGCTCGCTCGCCAAGAATTATCCCGATATGGAGTTTAAGGTGATTGTTTTTCTTTCTTGTTGGTTTTTTGTCTGCTTTGACAATTTCATTTTTTGGGTTCTGAGGGTTTGGTAACTGCTGTTTAGGTGGTTAAGGACGAATGGTTTAGGAGCTGTTGACATTTTTTTTTTTCCCAGAAAAATATTAAATTTGATTTTTTATAATTCTTTTAGAGAAAATAGGTTATATACTTAACTGCTGTTGGAAAGGAGTTTTACACGATCATACCCAGCATGTACATGATAAGTTTGTTAATAGGTTATATACTTATATTTGATTTTTTAGAATTATTTTGAAAGTCATATCAAATAGTGATGTGTGATTAGATGAAAATATAAAATTGTTTATTTTATCATGACCATTAAACTCTAATTTTTATCTTTTAACAATTTAATATATTTTATTTGATATGAGAGACTGAAAATAAAAATATTGGGTGTAGTGTAGGTAGTTTAGAGAATAGTTAAAGTAGTTGTTAGTTTAGAGAATAGTTGGAGGAAAAAGTAAACTAATGTCAAGTGGAGCCCAAAAGCGAGTATTTTCTTTAATTAACATAGTTATAGATTATAGAAGTTATAGATGAAAAACAAATTATAAAAAAAAGTAAAAATCTTGAATCTTGAAAATAATGTTCTAGTATTTATTTAAGGCTTTAAGTGTATATTTAATCAACTCTTCTTAAGTGAAAGCTTATTCATGAGTTAGATCAGGAAGTTTATTGAAATGAGTTAGAAGAGTTTATTTTAATAAGCTTTCCATGAAGTTTATTAAACATACTAAGAAGAGTGTACAAGAAGGTTTT
>PYAF01002492.1:146029-158898 GCA_007407185.1 Glycine tomentella
ATTGCATAACAATTTATTTGGTGTAAATAGTCTAACACGTGATATTTATTATTTAATAATTATAATCTTTTAAGTTTAGTTGTGATACGCTGTAAAAAAAAAAAGTAAGTTTATTTTATAAGTTTATAGCTAGAAAATGGTATATGAAGTTTATATCCCACACACTTTTAATGATTTTCATTAAAAATATTTGTAGGTATATGACAAATTTTTTGTAGTATGAATTTTACCTACACTAATAAATCATATGCACAAATTTTTTGGAGTTTCACTTTATATAAAATAATTGTAGATAAAAATTAATTTTAGTTTTAATGAATTTATTTATACCAAATAATGATAGGTACAAGTCGCTGAATTTTACATATATTAATAAGTTGTAAATAGAAGTATTTTTTAGTTTTACCTAGATTATGTCATGACTGTAAAGAAAAGGAATTCGTATGCATAGATATTTTTCTTGTAGTGTCTAGATCATGTGCACTGATTAAAAAAAATATGATAATTTTTTTAAATAAAAATATCTAAATATAAATTATTTTATTTCAAAAATAATTTTAAAAATCAATTTCATTTAAAATTAATTTTATAAATATTTACTCAATAGATAAGATAGATTAGTGGACCAATTCTCACATACATTTAATAACAATAAATCTTTTTCTCGTGAAAAAAGATAGTTTTTGCCTATGCAAACAAAGTAGAGATATTGATTGAATCAAATGTATATAACATAGTTGGTACACTGAATTTTTGGAAAGAAAAGAAGAATTCTGAATGTATTTAAGTCTTTGGTAAAAAAATTAGTGTCATATTTAATACAAATGAGCGAAACATTTGAAAATACTCATCAAGTTAACATTTAAAAAAATTAGAAATATCGAAAAGTTTAATTAATTTTATAATTATACATTTAAAAGTAATTTGAAGTGTGTGAATAACTATTCTACCTTAATTAGGAATGTAGAATTTATGTTCTTCGTATGCAACCGCATATATATATATATATATATATATATATATATATATATATATATTTGGAAGGAAGAATATATTGCTCATACCAATAACAAAAAAAAAAAAAAAAGAAACCTAAATACATGCTTAGCATTTGGACTCGAATACAATGTTGCCTGATAAGAAACATTTTTTTCAGATGATGAATCAGAAAGCAAACAAAGCACTGCGAAAGCGAAATAACGGAAAGAAAAAGGAACAAATGGCCCTCCTCTCTTCACCAACCGGTGTGTGGTTGTGACCCTTCAACCTTTGAAATCACACATTTTTTCACTGTTTGCAGAGACAAGGCCACAAAAAGATGATTGAAGGATAAGAGAGGATACAAAGTCCAAAGGGGAAACCATCATTCTCCAACGCTCGAATTGAAACTTATTAGACCAGAAGACAAAGAAGATAGGAAGATTATGTCATTTTTTATTCTTAATTTCTATCTTTTTGTCTACATTGTACTAGTCCACTTCCAACTTTTGAGGAGAATGTTATCCTATTTTTTATATTTTCAGTGTATAAATCCACTTCCAACTGGTTATCACTTTTTATTATAACTAATAATATTTTAGCATATACATTACATATGTTGATAAATATTTATACCAAGTTTTATTACTAACTTATTTTTAAAATAAATTGTAATATCACTTCAAAATCAATTCTACATAAAATTAATTTTACAAAATTAATTTAAAATACTCATAAAATCATGTACCTCAGTCTTTCAATATAGTAACTCAGATTGCTAATTTTTTATTTTCATCGTATGCAAATTGACCATTTGTTTAATGTTCCAACCTTAAATTCTCACACATGTGGAATTATCCCATTTAAAATATTATACATTTTAATGCTTGATGGTCCATTATTTACATTTACTAAAAGATGTCTTGATAGATTATGGGAAAAGAGTGTTTATAAATTATTCTTAACTTTGAGTCTTAAGTCTTTTGAGAAATTTGACATTTTGAAACAGTTGAAATTTAATATTGAGTGAAATTTAAAATGAAACATTGATCACCAAAGATAAACAATTTGACTGATCAGAGGAAATTGATGCTCATGAGATCACTACTTGGTATTACATTTCTCTGTCATTCGTCCAGCATAAAAAGTTCTAGGGAGTGACGTAGAAAAGTATGGCAAAAATAAAATAAAATAAACTCTCCAAGAAAGTGTAGAATCTAAACGTATTTTCCTTTGACCAATTAAGGGCAGTTCATAGGGTTTTCAATCATAAGACCAACTTTAATATACGTATAAAAAATATAAAATAGTATTTGGTATCTTTACCAATGAAAGACTTTTTCTTGAAACCTTATCATTCTTCGTCAAACCACATAAGCTATGTATGTGAGAATGAACATTTATCATTCAAATCATCATTGATGGTGGTCTAGTACTGTTTATTTATTATATTTGTGGCCTTTTTAATCCAGATTCCTTAAATTCTTAAGGATGGTAATTTAACATGAGATGTGCAATTTTGATTCTTAATATTCTCCATAGTCTGTTAATTAATTGTGCCCCCAGAAAAAAGCATGATCTTCGTTTGATTCTAACTTCTTTTTTTGCTATTGTTTATGTGTACAAAGAAAGTAAAGAAAAAAAATGTTTAATTGAGAAATATGTAAAACTGTTCAACGTGCACACTAAGTCACTTAGGTCGGCCATAAATATCACTTAGCATAAACATGCTAACGAATATGACATGATGACATTGAACCAATATCATTAACTTCTAATACACCTAGATAACATTATGAGCACAAACAACATTTAAAATTGACTTTTAAACAGACAGAAAGAAACATAATCAAGTGGTTTTAAATATTGCTTTGTTTAAACAAAGTTTTATATTCTTAATTAGGTTCTTGCTTTAAAAAAGTAACACACACAAAAGTTCTTAATTAAAAATTTGAAAGATACTTACCAAGGGAACATATTGAATGTTATAAGAAGACTAGGTGGGATTCCATCCAGTTCACCATTCACCAATCACACCAATTCCGATTGAATTGCAATTCAAATTATTCGGTATGCTATAATATGATTATTTAAATATAATTATTGACAATAATGCTGCAACACACAATGTCTTGGCCCTACGTAAAAACCCATAATGCTTTCATTGCTTTCATTTGACATTCGACGCAAACATGTGTGAAGAGCAACACCCTGATCGGTTGGGACCAAACGAGAAACAGTTGAAGACAGGGAGAACACAGAGCCAAGTAAATATCTTTACTCTTTTTGAACAAATGAGCATGGGAAGTAAGTTCAATGTTTTTTTTACATTAACCCCTGCGCATAGATTTAAAAGTTTAATATCAACAACAACAATTGACGTAACTCTTAGCTTCCACTAATCAAGTAATTCATATTCGAATCTTGATTTTGATTATAGAATAAATCGAGAAAAAAAGATTTATTATGTATGCATTTACAATTCTCAATAAAAATTAGTCATTATTTTTTATGAGACTACTTTATATTAATATCATGGTTATCAAAAAAATTTAAAAGTTTAATTATTATTTTTTACAATAACAGTGATAAAGGTCAAACCTAATATTTCATACATATTATTCAAATCTCTCACTGTTAGGCCAACTTGGGTTAAAAATTAAACTTAAATTTGTTATGGGTGTACAACTTTTCATGATTATATATTCATATATTATTGCATTTGTTACCACTTTATTGGTGGTTTAGTTTCTAAGTATTGTTAGTATATTTTTTTTTTACATGATCAACTAATAAAAAATTATAATAGATGTAAGAATAATTTTTAAAATAATTATTATAAAAGTCATTTTTCTTATTATATATGTCAATTGTGAGTAGATAATAATATTTTTTTTACATGGACTATTTTCTCAATTCCCAATTTGTTGCAAACAAAATCATTTTATAATACATGTACAATAACACATAGTTGATATAGTAATGAAAATAATTGAACTGAATTATTTTTTTTAATCTTTCACATGTTAAGTACATTTTGGTTGTGTGCATGTGAGCACAGCAGTTCAGATGTTACAACCTACTTAAATTAAAGAGCGTTTTATAAATTGTTCACGCACCAACTAACCTCTACACCAAATAACTTGATAAAAAAAATGCATGATTAATCTTAGGAACAATTTTTTAGCTGCCATTTTCTTATTGAAAAATAAAATAAAAACCATCCACCAAACACTTGAAGCACGACAAGGTGTAGGTGAATGAAAATGTCACGGTAACTAACATAATTCTTTGTTGAGTTAAAAGAACCAAGACAAGAAAGCAGGCGAGATTAGTTTGAAGTGTGAGCTTCGTTCGTTCGTCCATGCCAAGGTGGAGGGTGTGAACAAGATAAATACATATGAATATGAGCCCCTTTCAGCAAAATGGAACAAATTTACGGAATGTTTTGCTTGAGTTTGGCATTTGTCAACCTCCCTCACAAGTCACAACTTTATAATATTTCCAAATAAATAATTACTTCTAATTTACTACATTTACGTTTTCACAATAACAAGTTGGTAACAATATTGGATAAATTTGTTTAAACTTAAGAAAATAATTTTAAAATAAGTGTTTTTTATATATAAGTGTTTTTTTAAGAAATAAATAGGATTTACCTATTAAAACAAGTAGAATTTTTTTAAAAAAAACATAAACATTTTAGACAAACACGCTAAAAAAAGTTGTTTACTTTATTAAAATAAATACTTATTTCAACAAATAAATTTAAATAAATTGGATAAATATAAAGTGGGAAAATGAAACCCTTGAAAGACTGGATATATAATTTACTAGTGATGAAAAACAAATTCACTTAATTGGGTATAGTTGAAGTACATTCGACTAATCACATAGCCAAACACGCAAACAAAATTTTAATTTCGAGATTGCAGTATTGGAAAATATCCAAATATTTAGTGGCTAAATGACCGAATACCCTATTAGAAGAATTGATCCAAGACATATGGATACTGATGCCACTAAGTGCTACGATAGGATCTATGTTATTTGATTGGTTGAATAGGCAAATACATCCCGTCGTACTTTAGATAATCCAATCGATGATAACCATCCGTAAGGACATTATAATCAAAATTATTCATGCAAGTATCATCATAATGATAATTAAGACTAGATTACGGAAAATGGTAATTAAGACTAAACTAATGATATCTCCATTTTTTTACTAGACATTGTTCATTTGTTGTCATGTTTTCCACTTTTCCCTTCTAGAATACTAAACTCTACTCCATAGTTCATACTTTTATATCGTGTGATAGACACTGGACCAGGCAGAAAGAGAAGAAAGAATGAAAAGTAATGAATCTTTATTGTTGTTCTTGGAGACTAGCTCCAGCTTGTGTACAATGGTGATTTCGAGGTCACCAACCTCCCAATACTCTCAGCTTCTAAGCTACCTCTCCTCAGCCCCTCACCTTCTATTTATAATTCCTGACCCTAACAACTAACTGAATAGAATATTACTAACAGCAATCCAGAATATTACTAACAACAGTCCTAGATCCTATCAATACCCTCCCCTTCAAGACGGACCTTGTCCCTAAGGTCCAAGTGATGAAACAACATGTATCTTCAATCAGGATCTCCTTCATCTTTTTCTTCCATGATCATTAACTTCAGCTGCTTGTTCTTGCACACATGTGTTGGATGATACTTCTCAACACATGTAAAACATTCTCCTTTCCTCATTTTCTCCTCCACTTCTGCAGGTGACAAATTATGGAAGGTCCTTCTACCTTGCCATCCATTATTCTTTGTACTCCCTTGCTGGTTAGATGCTTCTACCTGCTGCCATTCTTTCCCAAATTTCTAGTCTGAACAGTTGGATTTCTGATCTTGACAGTCATGGCTATAGCTTCTGCCCAAGCTTCCCATAACTCTATTTTTTTATTCCACTTGTCGTGCTTTATTCATGACTTCCATCAAGTTCTTGGGCTCGTACAATCTTACCTCAGTACCAATCTCCTCCTTCAATCCCTTGAGAAATACCTCCATCAAGAAAGATTCTTCTAGCCCCTTCACAATCCTTGCATGCTTCTCAAATAGGCCCACATACTTCTGCATTGTATCCTCTTGTTTTAAGGCTAGTAAAGATTGAAAAAGATTGCTTGAATGTGTACCTCGAAACCTCTGTACCACAGCAGTCTTGAATCCTTCCCAAGAAATCTGTGGACTCCATGTCTCCCACCATTGGAACCAATTCAAGGCCTCACCTTCCAGAGCCACCAGAATTGTATCTACTTTCTCTTCCTCACTCACTCCTTGAAGTTGAAAATATCTCTCAATTCTAGATACCTAGCCCAAAGGATATTCCCCAGCGAACACTGGCAGCTCCATCTGCCTCCATTGACGTCCCCTTCCTTCTCCATCTTCCTTGTTCTTGTTTCGCGCCTCCTTGTCGGTATTTTCGCACCCACCGTTGGCACTTCCATCGTCGCAGCTAGCTGCTGCAGAAGTTTCTCTATCGCGTCCAATCGGGTTTCAATTGCAACCCGATTGGCTTCCACTATTCCGCGATCAACTTCCCGGACTTCTCACGCCTCCTCCACAGCCCTCTCCAGTGCCTCCATGCGCGCCTCCATTTTGTTGTTGTTCTTTGCTGCCCTTAACGATCCCATTGTCCCAGAACGGAGCTCTGATACCAATGATAGACACTGGACCAGGCAGAAAGAGAAGAAAGAATGAAAAGGAATGAATCTTTATTGCTGTTCTTGGAGACTAGCTCCAGCTTGTGTATAATGGTGATTTCGAGGTCACCAACCTCTCAATACTCTTAGCTTCTAAGCTACCTTTCCTCAGCCCCTCACCTTCTATTTATAATTCCTGACCCTAACAACTAACTGAACAGAATATTACTAACAACAGTCCAAAATATTACTAACAAGAGCCTTAGATCTGTAACCTGTAAATTTTTGTTTGAGGCAAGCAAACCTCGTCTACATTTTGCGACGTTTATACATAACCAAAATTTAATATTGGATTTGAGCCATGAATTGATTTACTCTCATTATACCATAACATGCCCTGTTTGCTTTAAACTTTCTGCCTTTCACTCGTTTTGTTATTTTTCTAATCCCCATTACTGTGCTATTTACGATTCCTTAGACCATCCCACTCTCGCTGATAAATTTCTCCGTAAAACATTCAACAAACGGCTATTTTATGAAAGCACTAATATGTAAACAACCACAATTATACTTGTATCATTCAACCAAGCTATTGGTGATAAATCACTTTCTTTTTGTTACTCTCCATCACATCAATTATCTTATTTCAGTTTTTTTCTTTTTCTTTTTTTCTTATTTCTCTCTTTGGTATATTCTAAATTCTACAAACTAATTATAAAATTTAAATTATTAAATATTGCTACTATTCTAAGACTGATTTTGTTAAAAATGTATCATGATTTGTTGGATCCATTTGGTGAATCTTTTATAACTGCACTACTAAAAATAACTTTTCTAGGGTAAAAATAACTTTTCTAGTGTTAAAAAATAAAAATTAATGAAGTTATTTAAAATAATAAATAAATGTTATAATAAAAAAAATCATAAAACAGCAAATTTAAGCAACTTTAGGGAGATTCATATACGGTTATATTAGCCAGCTCGAACAAGGAATCTACCTCTAGTCTTCTACGTCCTAACATCACAAGACCAAAAATTAAAAGCACATTAACAATTAATGGAGTGGTTCACAATGAACCCAGAATTTAAAAAATCAAATACAACTTAAGCCAGCCATTTATGAATTTATGTAAGGTTGTGAGTTCACATGAAGAATATTGCAAAAGGAAAGCCTCAAACTGCAAAAGAAAAGAAAAATATTGCTTTTATTTTTTTCATTTTTTGTTTACAAAAATTGCTTTTGATTATATTCCCTTGGTCATCTGCCACTGAGAAAAAGTGAACCACAAAGTTGCATAATCTAGTAAAATATATTAAATTTTCACAACCTCCAACCCAACTTCCCCAATATGTCTTTACTTTCTTTCTTCTTATGATTTCTTCCCTTACCCCTCTAAAAATCACAGATTCTACCTTTTGATGCAAATGGGATCAACTCACCAACCCTAGGGTCACATACCAGCAAGATTCATTCATTCATTCATTCATTCATCTCAAACCAAACCACCCCACTTCAATTATGGCACCATTTCCCACTTCCCATTATTACTTCAGGGCCTTCACTTTCTCCATTTTGTTCCTCAAAACCCTAGCTTTTGACCCAATTCCTCTGTTTTCTTATGCTGGCTTTGGTAAAGATCTGAAATTTACGCCCAACGTGGCCCTTTTTGGTAATGCAAAGGTTCTCAATGAAGGGTCTGGGATTCATTTCTCTGGCTCTGGGAGTTTAGGAGGCACTGGGAGAGTTATGTACAAGAAACCCATCAAGCTTTTTCAAGGTAAACCAAGGCAATTAGTGTCTTTTTCTACTTACTTTGCATTTTCAGTCTCATTGGAAGATGGGGGTGGCTTGGCTTTTGTTATGGCTCCAAAGGGTTCTGAAGGTGATGTGTTTTATCAAAGTTCTTATGGGTTGAATAGTAGAAAATTTGAAGTTGTTGGTGTTGAGTTTAGTGCCTCAAAGGGTGGTAGAAAAGGGGTTTCTTCTAGTTGTGATGTGAACATGAATATTGGTGGTTCTGTTGCTAAAAAAAGTAACACCTCTATTGGAGAAAAGTTGCATGTTTGGATTGACTATGAAGCTAGTTCAAGGCGCTTAGAAGTGAGATTGAGTCAGCATGGTAAATCAAGGCCATCTTATCCATTGCTGTGGCACTCAATTGACTTGTCAAATGTGTTGAAGGAGAATGAAATGTTGGTGGGTTTTAGTTCTGTGAAGGGGAATGATTCTCAAGCATGCTTTCTCTATTCATGGAGCTTTGTTCTGAGGAATTTCCCACATTCAATGCATTCAGAGCCCCTGGATCCAAAGGTCTTTGTCAAAAACACTGAAATTCCAGTGGTTAAACAAAGGAGTGACTGCTTTTTGAGAGTTCTTGCTGCAATGATATTTGGTACTGGATGTGGAGCTTTGACAGCATTTATTGTGCTTTACTTGTGGACCATCTTTGGCAACAATAAACGTGCAGTGGTGCCAGAGGAATCTGTTGTGCAACCTGTAGATGTTGAGTATAGGAAAAATGTCAAAATTGTTGTAGATAAAACCATCGAAGATGGTAAGAAGTAGAAGAACCTCATGAAGGAAGAGGTTGGAGGAAGCTTGTGTTTGTAAATTTAGCTTGTCCTGTATTTAGGTTTTGCTCTATTGTAGTAGTAGTAGTCTTGGTAAAGGGCCATGTACTTGGTTTTCTTTCCTGACGTTGTCTATTGTTTATCAAATTGAGATTGAGATCCAACTGTGTTAAAGATTGCTTGCTTTTTTGAAACATGCCCAAATTGAGGTTATTAATGTACTATATGATGTTGTTGACATAGATTTCATTGTATGAATATAACCACTATCAACCTATATTAATGAATTGGTTACTTGGGCTTTGTTTGGTAATAATGTATACCTACAAATTTTACTTCTCTTACGACTTATGGTTCCTTTCCATTCAAGAGAAGATTTTAAAGTCTATAGAGATATAAAAGCTACTAAAAAAAGCCTTGTGTTACTTATGGTTTTTCTGACTATTGTTTATTCATATCCAAGAGAAAATTGTAAACTCTGGAAATGTGACTCCCTCTAAATGTGACTCCCTCTAATATTTCCTCTTCCATACTTGTAAATGCCGTCCGTAGTGTTGAAATCCTCTACAGCTCTATTCCTTCGAGCCATTTATGTAGCCTACGTCTAAATCTTTAAATTTGTTATTACAGTATACATCAATAACCTAACTGGAGAGGACGGAGATTATGAGAATAAATGCTGCAAAGAGCCTTGTGGCACTGTATTTTAAGAATCTCAATTATCTTTTAAACGAAATAAAGTGTCACATAAATACACAATATTTTACAACGAGACAACATAAATTCAGAACAATAATTTTTGAATTACTCTAGTTCAAGTAAAAAAGTAAGATAGAAAAGGTAAAAATGGCATCATCAACGCCGAGTTAAAAAGTCATTTCAGAGCTGTCAGGAAATTCAAACACACGCAAGCTCTCTCCCATAAAATTTTAATTTCACTCCCGGACAAATTTTGACCTGCTTAGTTATGACTAGTTCTAGTTATGAAGTTATCTCAAATATTATTAATTATTTCATTTATCTTCCAAACACGAGGGAGCCATTTTTCTATTAAAAAATTGACTTGACAAAGATTTTGATTAACTCTCCTACTTGCGATTTGTCCTACAAGTTGGTTGAATAGTACAATTGTGGTTTGAATAGATTCTTTTCACTTCAAACTAAAAGAACAGCATAAAATGATTTGGTTGAATAAATTCTTTTTCAGGATATGCATAAAAGAGTGCAAGGCGTAAAAAAGAAACACGATTCCATCGAGCATTTAGATGGATCGAACATTTAGAAATAATAGCAGTTTTATATTGTCTTCCCTACCCAACAACAGATTACACATAAAAACGGAAACAAACCAGAAGCAGTTTTATAGAACAGTAATGGAAACTAGATGTAGCCGGAACAGAACCATCCCCTCAAAAGAGACAATCAACCGGCAACAGGAAGTTGCGGCATGTTATCCATCTTCAAGCCACCGAAATACACTACCAAGTTCAAAATCACATATCATGTTGGGCATACTCCTCCTCCTCCTCTTCCTCCTCATACTCATCCTCATCAGCAGTGGCATCCTGGTACTGTTGATACTCCGACACAAGATCGTTCATGTTGCTCTCGGCCTCAGTGAACTCCATCTCGTCCATGCCTTCCCCGGTATACCAATGCAAGAAAGCCTTCCTCCTGAACATAGCAGTGAATTGCTCACTCACTCTACGGAACATCTCCTGAATGGAGGTAGAGTTACCAATGAATGTTGAAGCCATCTTCAAGCCGGTTGGGGGAATGTCACAGACTGTGGATTTCACATTGTGGGGAATCCATTCAACAAAGTATGAGGAGTTCTTGTTCTGCACATTGATCATTTGTTCATCAACCTCTTTGGTGCTCATCTTTCCTCTAAACATGGCTGAGGCAGTGAGGTAGCGTCCATGTCGAGGGTCAGCAGCACACATCATGTTCTTGGAATCCCACATTTGCTGTGTGAGCTCTGGAACACTCAAGGCTCTGTATTGCTGAGAGCCACGAGATGTCAAAGGAGCAAATCCCACCATGAAAAAGTGGAGCCTAGGGAAGGGAATCAGGTTCACTGCAAGCTTTCGCAGATCAGAGTTTAGCTGACCAGGGAACCTCAAACAACAAGTGACACCAGACATTGTCGCTGAGATCAAATGGTTCAAGTCACCAACTGCACAAGAATGAAACAACACAGTCATATATCCTCATTGAACAATTGGACAAACTCCCTAATATTGATTGTAAAAACGGTTAAATGGAATTTGTAAAATCTTACAGCTAGGGGTGGTTAGCTTGAGGGTACGGAAGCAGATGTCATACAAAGCTTCATTGTCAAGCACCATGCACTCGTCTGCGTTTTCAACAAGCTGGTGAACAGAGAGAGTAGCATTGTAGGGTTCCACAACAGTGTCTGAAACCTTTGGAGATGGGAAAACAGAGAAAGTAAGCATCATCCTATCTGGGTACTCTTCCCTGATCTTAGAAATCAACAAGGTTCCCATTCCTGATCCAGTTCCTCCTCCCAGGGAATGGCACACTTGAAAACCTGCAACAAGAAACATCTCAAAAATCAATCACAGAACAAACATTTAAATCCACCCACAAAGCCCTCCAAATAAACAACTCCATTTCAAAATTCAAACACAACATAAACTTCCCATCTCAGAAATCAACCCCAAACCCTGGAAATAAACACCATTTCAAAAATCAACCACAAAATATAATTCTCATCTCAAAAGTCAACCACAAAACCTTCCAAACAAACACCATTTCAAAAATCAACCACAACATATACCTCTCATCTCAAAAATCAACCACAAAACCCTCCAAATAAACCTGGAAATAAACACCATTTCAAAAAATCAACCACAAAACCCTCCAAATAAACACTTTCATTTCAAAAATCAACATGTTTCCAAATCAGCCACAAAACACATCTTCAAGAAAAATACATGCAAACCCAAAAACACCAACAAAACCCTTAAAAACAAAGTCCATGACACAGCTAATTCAAAACCACCCAAAAAAACCCTAAAAAGCTTCCACCTTTAGGCAAAAGGTAAACCCTCATTTGCGAACCACCCACAAAAACCCTTCCATCACACCAACCATCTTCCATTCACTCAACAAATTCACACAACCAATGCAAAACCACCACCCCACACCCTAATTTCAGAAAACCAAAAACCACCCACAAAACACTAAAAACAAACCCTACTAAACTTCTCCATGAAACCCACAAACACAATTCAAAACCCACCCACAAAACCCCCCACATACCTTGCAAGCAATCGCAGTTCTCAGCCTCCTTGCGCACAACATCGAGAACGGAATCAATCAATTCCGCACCCTCAGTGTAATGCCCCTTGGCCCAGTTGTTCCCTGCCCCGGACTGCCCGAACACAAAGTTGTCGGGCCTGAAGATCTGCCCGTACGGCCCGGACCGGACGCTGTCCATGGTGCCCGGTTCGAGGTCCATGAGAACCGCGCGCGGCACGAACCGGCCGCAACTGGCCTCGTTGTAGTAGACATTGATCCTCTCGAGCTGCAACTCCGAGTCCCCACCGTACCTTCCGGTAGGGTCGATCCCGTGCTCCGCGCAAACCACCTCCCAGAACTTGG
>PYAF01002492.1:162116-207654 GCA_007407185.1 Glycine tomentella
ATCTGCCCGTACGGCCCGGACCGGACGCTGTCCATGGTGCCCGGTTCGAGGTCCATGAGAACCGCGCGCGGCACGAACCGGCCGCAACTGGCCTCGTTGTAGTAGACATTGATCCTCTCGAGCTGCAACTCCGAGTCCCCACCGTACCTTCCGGTAGGGTCGATCCCGTGCTCCGCGCAAACCACCTCCCAGAACTTGGCGCCGATCTGGTTGCCGCATTGGCCACCCTGGATGTGAAGGATCTCACGCATTTTGAAATTTGTTGAGGTGAAAAATGAAAGTTAGGTTTTGCAAGAGAGAGAGAGAGAAAGAGGCTTTTGGGATTGAGTGGTGTAAGAGGTGGGTGAGAGGGGTGATTTTATATAGAGAAAGTTGGTGGCTTTTTGTTGCAACGGTTGGATTTTGATTATGGGGGTGGGGGAAACGGGTGTGAGCTGTGAATTTTCTTTTTTTATTTTGATGAGAGAGGGTTCTTTTGAAATTTGAAATTATGTACAGCTGGAGGGTACTGTGTTTTTGTGGACCCTATGTGGGGGGGAGGAATGGGTGAGTGTTTTTCTCTCTCTCTTGTGGATGTGGGTGGCAGTCAAAACTCAAACGGACTAGTTTTTATTGAGATTTGAAACTTTTGTCCTAAGAATTTAATTTAAAATGTTGGGAAATTTAATATTCTGATTTGTTTAAAAGAGGTTTAAAAAGACTGTAATGACAAGTTTGCTAGTCTAATTTTGCGGGATGTGAGTGAGCATGTTCAAAATAGTGGAGCCGTTTTTCAAATTTATTGTTTAGATTGATTAAAGGAATTGGCTAGGGAGGATCGGTTAATCAGGTGGTGTATGGTGGGCCAAAACATGTGGATCATTAGATTCAATTAATTAATGTAAAATATTGGATGGTGGGGATTTTTTACTTGGTACTCTTTGAGACGGTCTTTTGTTATTTTATGTATATTTTGAAATTGAGTTTACTAAATGTCATGTTATGTATGAGTGTGTAAAAATTAACCAAACTAAAATAGAAGTGGAACTAAATTGGTTTGCACTCAAACCAGTTTTTTTAAAAAATTGCACGGCTTTGAAACCAGTTTTGATTCAAACCGAATTGCTTCTTCTAAAGAGGTTCGGTTAACTTATAATCGAACATCTTGTTTTAATACAATTAATTCTCCTGCATTCAGTCAGTCTTTCAAGTGTCAACTTAAGACTGAGGCAAAGTCAAAGGCTCCCGAATTAGTCGACTCTTTCATCGTCTCTTGTAATCGAACCCTAAATCACAATCTCGTCTAAGTCTTCTCTTCAAATCGCAATCTCGTAGATTCACAATACCAAACCTTAAATCCAAATTTTGCATCTCGACGGCGGTGACAGTCATGTCCGCACGTGCGGACACAAACATGTGAACCATTTATATATATATATATATATATATATAATATTTGAGTTAAAAAATTAAATAATATAAATACCTAACTTTTCTTCCTCTGCGACCTGCACCTCACCTCCTCTGCTGACGCTGAAGCTCTCTTCCTCACCTCTATCCTCTGCCGACTGCCACTCGCGTGTTGATGTCCGCCGTTATAGCCACCGCTCTGCCTCCAATCTGTTTCCTCCGCCGTCGTTGTCCATTGTTGTCGCCACCGTGGCACAACACCTTTCTTCCTCTGTTTCCCGCGCTGACACCGTCCAATTGGGACATTGGGGCTTCTTTGTTGTGTTATGGCTCAAAAAGTTTATTTCTTTGAAGTTTGAAGGAGTTGTTTGCTTGATGAATCTATGTGCTGCTTCGGTGCTTCCACTTCAGTAATTTGTTTAACTGTTAATTTGGGTTTTTTTTTTTAATTTTGTTAATTTGTTTAATTGTTCCTTTCAATTTTAAACTTACATTACATTCAATAGAAATATAGACTGCAGATAATAGGAGTACAATTAAGCTGCTTTCAATTTTGGGGTTGCTTTCAATAGAAATATAGACTGCAGTTAATTTGATGATTTTTTTTTTCTTTCTTTCATCAATGATATAACATAGTTGTGCGTAAGTATCTTGGTGTGACCAACGCCTAAGTGCTAGTTTTAATCTCTTCATTTATTTCATAGTTTTATTCCATATGTTGGGTGCTGAATAAGTTTAGTTTAGCCCTGTTGCACATCATTTCATTTGATCCTCATTAAATGGCAAGTGGAAAATTTTGAACTTCATAGCACTTAGGCGTTTCTAATGAGGCTGGTCCAAATTTTGAACTATAAATGGTCCATTTTGAACTTGTAGTTGTTAACTTATAGACTTATAGTGCTTCATATAAAATTTTCCATGATTAAGGATTGGAAAACAAGGCATTTCTAATGAAGTTGGTCCATTTATAGTTGTTTATCTCTGTTGCTCATAGTTGAGTCATCATAATTGTTTTTTTTTTAATCTGACCCATTTGCGTCCCTTTTGATTATCACACTCATGATTCACAACATTTTAAATTAAGAGATAGCAGCCTACTTTTAGCAATGAATGCTTTTTCTTTAGAAAGTACAAAAGAGAGTCAAACTTTAGCTTTTTCTTTTTTCGAGTTCTCTTTTTCTTCGATTCTCAATTACTACCTTCCTTTTCCCTCTCTAATGCACTTGGACGAATTGGCTGTCAACATTCGCATTCTCTGGTCCAATTGTTGTTTTTGTTTTTGTATTCCTTATTTATCCACTGGGTCAGTCTGGTTGATTCTTTGCTCCTAGTTTTGGTGTAGCAGCTATATTTCGATTCATCCTCTTTTTTAAGGGTTTCATAATTGGACATTAAACCCATTTCATATAATGGGAGTTGCTGGTGTATTGGGTGTTGCACTACTATGCGCTATTCATGGTGCCAATGTAGAAAATACTTTATTTGAAGATGGTGATGGCGCAAATACATTCCGTGCTTTTATTGCATATTTGAAATAATATCATGATGAAATTAGATGAAAAATGAAAATGAAATTAGATGAGATTTGAAATATATATTTTCATGATATGCTTCCTTTCTAAATGTAAGCCAATGAAGATAATATGAAAATTATTTTCTATACTTATTGTGGGTTCTAAATGCTTAGGGTTGGGAATTTGCAATCGCTGGTTTCTAATTGTGGGTTCATAATAATCTAACAAGTCTCAATGAAAGGTAATTTGCTATACTTATTTAATAAGATTGACGATGAAGATATAATTCAATATTTTCAAGGAATGAAGTATTGAAGAATGCTTTTGTAATCATGGTATTTACTTTGTAGCTTCTATTATTTTTGCTGTTGTCTAGTATTTTTTATTGTGTTGCTTTAAGTTTTTTGCTTCATATCTTCTGCTCGCTAGTCGGATTTAATTGGGGAATGACTTTTATATCTTCTAATTGATGCCAGGTTTGACATTCTCAAATGAGTTAATATTCTAGAGATGATGGCCTTTAATGTGATTTTGCTCGCTTTCTGTATAGATAATGTTGACTTTTTTATTCACCATTATAAATAGAATGATAATGTATGGATGTTGGAGTATATTCTCATATTTGTTTTGGAGGATTGGTAAAATTTGGGGCTTAATGTTTGGTCAAACTATTATTTGCGTTGATTTAAATTTTCTTTATACAAAAAATTTCGCCCCACCACTAAGTGTGCAGACATAAAAATAAATTCCTACGTCCGCCATTGATAATGATGGTGGTGGCGGCGATGGTGATAATTGTGATGATGATCTTGATGTAAATTAAATCTTTAAGATATTTGATTTTCTGTTTACTAAATCTTATGAATATTTTACGGAATTTTATGGTTAAATGAAGTTTCAATTTGAATTTAAAATGTTTTAATCTTAACCTTTCATTTTAATATAATGGTTGAGACTAGTCATTTTCATTCTCATATAAGATGATAATCTCTCTATGTATATATGCTCCAATAAAAGTCAAATTAAAACAATCACACTTTATTCTCATAACATTCTCAATAAATAAAATATTTAATTAAACACCAACACCTCAATGCAATTAAATAAGCATTAGAGATATTCATGAAATGACGTCTCGCTATCTTTTCCATCATAAATGGAAGTATCTAGAATCTCTTTCCAATTCAGATGAAAGTATCTATAATAAATCTCATTTTCATCCCAGATAAAAATATGTATCATATAATTCAAAATTATCAATTTACACATTTATACTAAAATAAACATACAAATATCAATGTAATCACTCAAACACAATACAAAGCAAGAAATTATCACAAAATAACATCAATCATTGTGCGCGCATGTGTATATATAAACACTATTTGTACCCCAATTTCTCCTTACTACTATCACGTAATCTAAATGCACTTTGGCTTATAAAATATCTTTAAAGTTAGACCAAATGCACTTCGATTTATATATTTAAATAAGCACTGTGATTTGTAATTTATAATAGGGGTCCCTTTAGCAATTGGAATGAATTGATGCCCACTGGAATATTTAAAACACACTCACCCCATATCTCTCTTTTCCAGGTTTTCGTTTTGGATGCAAGAACTAGAAGAAGCAATATCATCACTGCAATTTGCTACTAAATTGATAATTAAATACCAATATAGTATACTTGTTTAATTTAATTGTTAACAAATTATGCCTAAGTTATTTTCTTGATGAACTTCAAATACTCATAATTTCGTTGGTCCAATTTTTTTATATCAAGAATACAAAACACTGTCTTTACAAATTATATATGAGGAGGGTTATATGTACATCCTAAAAATTGTACAACCTTTTACAACCTTTTTTACTCACCATTAGATTAATTCTTAATTAATGGTTAACAATTTTTCCTTCTCTCTCCTCAGTTTTGTCATCTCCAAAATATCATTCGAAATGCATAGGCGGAGGTGGATAGTACTGAGCGAGGATTCCTGTGGCTGTGGGCGGCGCCGATCCACCTCCGTCGACATCATGACATCAACCTTGTTTGTTTAGGTTTCTTAACATTCTCTTCATCGCTCCCTTTTAGCAGTTCTGTTCTCTTCATATTAAATCTGCATAATTTCTTTTTTTACAAATTGATTTTATGGATGTTGATGTTTTTAGTGTTTTAAGGATCTAATTCATCACATCAACAGTGTTATGCGATATGTATTTGTGCTCCTGTTCTATGAGATGTATTTAAATGTGCCCACAGTTTCTCATATATATTGGCACTTCTGTTTATGTAAATATTGTATTTTCTATATAATATGAGGTATATTTGAGAATAGCTGCAGTTTGATATGCTATATGGCATATTATGTTACAATCATTCCAGCAACCTATATAGGCTAGTGAGCTATTCACAATTAACAACTTTGTTTTTGTGAATGAATCATAAATAACTATGGACTTCAAGTTTTTTATGATTTTTATCCTATTTTTGTTGTTGTTTGCTAGAAATTTCATATAATTTTTATTAATCTAAAAGTCTTTTTTGTTATTTTAATAACAACATATTTTATTTTTTTATGATTAATAATTTCATTCACTTCTTAAGTTCATGAGAAAACAACAAATGACTAACATTTGAATTAATCTCTGAAATAAAGGTTAAATCAAAAGAAATGAGTAATAATTTGTTTTATCATGTTCCTAAATCTAAAAACCCAAATATTGTTTAACATTAAGTCATTCCTGGCTTTCACAAATAAATGTTTGAATGAATACAAGTATTCTTAACACTCCTAAAGTGAATATACAGTTAAACACAAAAACACAACAATTTTGCTAACAAAGGATAAATGAATGAAAATAGTGCATGTTGTCTAGTGTTTTTATCATAGTTTTGCTTCATGTATTTTCTTGCGCTCTTGTTTTATTTTTTTCTCATTTTTCATCAGTTATTTCATTGAGGGAGATATCCTTTTATAGATTTCACTAAAATATCCGTTACGGGATCAACGTCAATATCTTAAAAGGAATGTTGTCTCACATAGAAGAACAAGACGACGTGTCAAGCTCTAAATAACGAGGGTTTTATTCATAGTACATAAAGTGTCATGTGTTTTTTGTCCGGGTGAAAGCGACCTTTAAGGGAATATTCTGTGGAAGTCTTCTATTATGTTCTTTACTTAAATTCAAATGTTAGTTATTCAACAAGAAGAGAGGCAAATAGAATTTGAATAAAACAATACATATGCACTTCCTTTTTTCGTGATATTAAGATTGTTAGACTGGACGCGCGAGTTTACCTTATGATAATGTTATACTGATTAGCATAAGAGTGGACACTCATTGGGTATAGCATGTTGGACACCGAATTTATATCTTTAAGAATGTTTAACATTTCTAACGGATTTTGCCAACGGATATTTCATTGATAATATGTTATGTCGGTAAAAACCAAAATCCGTCAATAATTATAGGAAATGAAGAAAAAAGAGAATGAATCATCCCATTTAGTTAATGCTAGTTAATAAAAAAAAGACCCATTAAATTTATAAACAGAGGCTGCATGCAAGTATTGCAAATCACTTTTATCAACTGGTGGGAGGGGAGGCAGCACAAGTCATCTTAAGAGGCATAGTGAAATTTGCTTGCCAAGGAGGTTGCAGATGGCAAAAGAAAAGAAACAACCATGCATTCCATTTCTCCCTTCCAATTCAACTAACCTATTTGTTAATCCATGTAGTAGATACTCTAATGAAAAGATGAGAGAAATTATTGCAACTGTTGTTATGGTACATGAGTTGCCTTTTAGCATTGTTGAAAATAAAGTTTGGATGTGGGCTTTCCAATATACGAATTCTGATTTCAGAAAGTAAGTTGCAAAATAGTTAAAAGTGATTGTTTAGAAATATATGAGGCAGAGAAGAAAGTATTGAAGGCAGCATTGAAAGGTGTATCCAAGATTAGCTTAACTACAGATATGTGGAAATCAACTCATCAAGTAGTTAAGTACATGGTTATAACTGGTCATTTCATTGATGCGGAGTGGAAACTTCAAAAGAGGGTTTGAGCTTTTTAAAAGTACCTGCTTTTAGGCGTGGTATTGACGTAGCTGATGCAATACTCAAGTGCTTGAAGGCATGGGGATTAAAGATAAAGTTGTTTCTGTGTCCGTTGATAATGCATCTTATAACGACTCTTGCTTAAAAAATATAAAGGATGCTTTGTCACTGTGCACAAAGCTAGTTCTTCATGGTAGCCTATTTCATGTTAGATGTTGTGCATACATACTTAATTTGTTGGTGCAAGATGATCTTAGTAAGGTTAAAACCATAATTCACAACATTCGTGAAAGTGTGAAATACATCAATCATAATGATTCAAGGTTAAAGGAATTTAGTGATGTTGTTGAACAAAAGCACCTAAAAGAAAGGAAGCTTATTATTGATTGTCCTCCAAGGTAGTAAAATTTATTTATATTTTAAATGCTTTTTAGTACATTTATTGTTGCCTGTTTTACATGGTACTAACAATTCCATATATTTAGGTAGAATTCTACATATCAAATGCTATCAACTGCATTGAACTTCAAGATTGCCTTTTCAGCCTATAAAGAAAGAGATCCACTTTATAACTATGATCCTTTACCTGGAGATTGAGAGAAAGTTCACAAAGCTTGCAAACTTTTATCAATATTTAATCTTGCCATGCATGTCATTTCAGGGACCGAGTATCCTAGTTCCAATCTATATCTTGGTGAAGTTTGGAAGGTGAAACAAGTACTTGATGCTGTAGCTGAGGATGAAGATCTCTTTATAAGAGAAATGACAGTTCCTATGAGAGCCAAGTTCGATAAATATTGGGGTGAATGCAATTTGTTGATGGTCATTGCAAGTGTTTTAGATCCAAGGTGCAAATTTCACATTATTGACATATGTTTTCCTTTGATATTTAAGTCTGAAGAACTTATTAATCATAATGTGAATAAAGTTCGGTCTTCTTTGTATGAGTTGTACAATGAATAAGTTATTGAGTGTTGAAGAATCATTTACTGATGAAGGGAATACTAGTGGCAACAACACCTCTTCTAATTTTGTGTGCAAGTCTACAATTATTACTGGATTTGATGAAATAATTAATATGGCAAGAGAGAAAGAAGTTGTCCCTTCAATGAAATCTGAAATGGATGTTTATCTTGAAGAGGGTGTTTGTGTTACTGAAAGTGCTAGCTTCTCTTTTAGTGCCTTAAAGTGGTGAAAGAACAATAGTTTGAAATATAAGATTTTATCAAAGATGGCAGCTGATATATTAGTTATTCCAATCTCAACTGTTGCATCGGAGGCTACTTTTAGTGCTAGAGGGAGAGTTATAGATGAATACCGATCAAAGTTGAATGAGGAATCTATTGAAGCTCTTATTTGTGGAGGAGATTAACTTCGTCACAAATATAACTTGAAGAAGAAAAGGGTTTAATATTTTTGAATTTATGGTCCATTCTTGTAATTATTTAACTTATTTGATGTTTTTTCTAATAATAAAATTTATCCTTGCATTATAGGTGGATGAACCACTTAAAGTGATCAATTTGAAGATTTGATGCCTTACTCTTGATGTTGGTCAATTTGAAGATTTGAAACTTTATTTGATGTCATTAGTTATGTTACTTTTATGTTTTTGATTGAGACTTGAGTTTTTATTTTTGATTTGTAATTTCAGAATTGAGACCTTCTTTTTATGTTTATGATTTTGAGACTTTAGTTATGAATTTTAAATTTGTGACTTGAGATCATATTTGATATTATCATATGAATTACTTTTATGTTTATGTTCATGAGACTTTTGTTATGAATTTTATTTGTTTTGGACTTTTGGTTTTTTACTTGATTTTTATAGAACAATATCATGTTTGGTAATTATAATTTATAAGAGAAACATGTATATTATGCTAACTTTTTACTTTGAATTATTTATTCTAGTATGATCAGACCTTGTATACAGGCTTTCAGGCCACACCAGGCTTTTATACAGGCCATACTTAGGCCTAAATAAATTATTTTTAACAAGTAACAAGCCAGACTTAGGCTTAGTCATAGTGATGCAGGCCAGGCTTAGGCCCGCCAAAGCCTAGCCCGGCCTATTTCCACCCCTATGTTAAGACTTATGCCTTTATATATAATATTATTAATTTGTAGCATGATATAATATTATTAAAATGTAAAAAAATATTAAAATTATTAAATTAGTATTATAAACAATATTAACAACAAAATTACTGATAGATATTCTGTTGGAAACTATAGTAACCATTATTGATGGATTATCCATGGAAAACAAAGTTACCATTACTAATGGACAATCTCTCGGAACATATAATAACTTCTACCGATGAAATACAAACATAAGTTTTTTACGACACCTAGAATTTTGATAGATTTTTGTCTGGCGAAAAGTCATATTTATCGAAAGATTGTTAACCTTATACACAGATTTTGGCTATCGAAAATCAACCTTTTGCTTGTAGTGGGTTACAATGAGCTTTGGTTGTGGTCGTGTCATTATATTTATTAAAGCAATGTTTTTTATTCAATTTATGTTAAAAATACTAATATTATATGTACCATTAAATTGTGGAATCATGTCAATCAAATTTAAATGGTTTCAAAAGACTCTCATTCTTATTATGTGAATTACATGATGTCTAAATTTTGTGTGTACTTTCCCCACACTCAACTTTTGTACTTTGTATGACCACATGAAGAATAGTTTGTTATAAGTCAATGTTAAGTAAATATTTATCATTTGACCAATGTAAAATATTTCACTAAATTTTTGAGAAATTATGTGTACCTTTATTTGTTCGATATTCCAAAAGTCATTTTAATATCTTCTACTTTTCAACATAACCTATTGGAGGTTGTATTTGAAACAATCTGACATTGTATTTTATAACATAATGTTGATTATCTAACTTACAACTATAGGTCTTAAGCATGTAAGGAGTGTTGGAAGGGTAGGTTATAATGAAACATTAATTGATGGTGCTTAAAATCTGATTGAATTTAATATATCATATTAATTATGTAAATTGCGATTACATGTTTTAAAGAAAACACAATTAGAGGAGGTTACAATAGAATTTGGTGGTGGTGGTGTCATTACATTTATTAAAACATTGTGATATGTTTAGTGAGGTATTATTTTTTTTATTCAATTTATGTTGAATATACTAATATTTTATAGACCACTAAATGATGTAATGATGTCAGTCAAATTTAAATGTTGGCAAAAAAATTTCATTTCATTTTATGTGAATCACATGTTGTCTAATGTTTTTCTATACCTAACTACATCCAACCGTTGTTATTTGCATTATCACAAGAAGAATAGATCGTTATGGATCAATGTTAAGTAAATGTTTATCATTGGGTCAATGTGCAACATCTCACTATTTTTTTGAGAAATTATATGTACCTTTATTTGTCTTATGTTTTAGCAATAATTTTAATCTCTCTAATTTTTTATCATAATTTTTGTGAGGTTAGATTTGAGGAAATATAACATTGAATTTTATAACATAATTTTGATTTCCAAACTTACAATTGTAGGTTTCAACCATGTGAGTAATGTTGGAAAATAGATTACAATGAGTATTTATTGATGGTGCTTAAAATCTGACTGAATTTAATAATATCATACGAATTGTGTAAGCATAATTATAAGTTTAAAAGTGAGCAGTGTTAGAGGAGATTATCCTGAGCTTTAATTGTGGTGGTATCATTACATTTATTAAATAATTGTGTTTTTAATATTAAATGTATGGTGAATATACTGATATTTTATGGACCACTAAATTGTGAAATAATGTCGATCTAATTTAAATGGCTTCAAAAGATTCTCATCTTCTTTTTATGTGTATTACATGTTGTCTAAAGTTTTTCTATACATTCCCCACACTCAACCTTTGTCCTTCGCATGATCACCAGAAGAATAGTTTGTTATAGGTCAAGTAAATATTTATCAATGGGTCAGTGTACTTTTATTTGTCGGTTGTTCCAATAATCATTTTAATTTCTTATACTTGTCACCATATCTAATTAGAGGTTGGATTTGAAACAATCTAACATTGTATTTTATAACATAATGTTGATTATCTAACTTATAACTATAGGTCTTAAGCGTGTAAGCAATGTTAGAAGAGTAGGTTATAATGAGACATTAATTGATGATGCTTGAAATCTGACTAATTTAATAATATCATATGAATTTTGTAAGTTAAATTACATGTTTTAAAGTAAGCGAGAAGGTTACAACAGATTTTGGTTATGGTGATGTCATTACATTTATTAAAGCATCATGTTATGTTTACCAAGGTATTGAGTTTTTGTTTTATTGAATTTATGTTGAATATACTAATATTTTATGGACCACTAAATTATGCAATGATGTCGATCAAATTTCAATGGCGTCAAAAAAATTTCATCTGCATTTTATATGAATCACATGTTCTCTAAATTTTTTATATACCTCTCTACGCTCAACCTTTGTTCTTTGCATGGTCACATGAATAATAGTTTGTTATGGGTCAATGCTAAGTATCTTTATTAATTGGTCAGTATGCAACATCTCACTAATTTTTTTGAGAAATTATTTATATTTTTATTTGTTCTATTTTTCAACAATATTTTTAACTTTTGATACTTTTCACCATAACTTTTTTGAGGTTGGATTTGAAGAAATCTAACATTGAATTTTATATCATCATGCTAATTTTTCAACTTACAATTGTAGGTTTCAAGCATCTGAGTAATATTAGAATAATGGATTACAATAAGTATTTATTGAGGGTCCTTAAAATTTAACTGAATTTAATATTATACTAATCGCATAAGTTATAATTACATGTTTTAACATTATCAATGTTAGAAGAAGTTGCAATGAATTTTAGTCATGGTGGTGTCATTATATCTGTTAAAGCATTGTGTTTTTTATTCAACTTATGTTGGATATACTAATATTTTATGTATCATTAAATTGTGGAATAATATCAATCAAATTCAAATGGTTTTCTAAAAATTCAAATGTCTAAAGTATTTTTGTACTTCCCTCACACTCAACCTTTTTCCTTCGTATGACCATAGGAAGAACAGTTTGTTATAAGTCAATGTTAAGTAAATATTTATCAATGAGTCAATGTGTAATGTCTCAGTAAATTTTAGAGAAATTATGTGTACCTTTATTTGTTTGTTGTTCCAGTAATCATTTTAATTTCTTCTACTTTTCACCATAACTTATTAGAGGTTAGATTTGAAATAGTCTAACATTATATCATAATGTTCATTATCTAACTTACTCTTGCATTATGTAACATACTTGAACTAGTCTCCTATCAATATAGCTTTTACATTGTATTAACCTCTTCCATACCACTATCTATAGGTCATTTACTTCCTAAATTTCAAGTTTCAATATCTAACCATACTTCTCAGTTTATCAATCAACCAATGATTCTCCATTTATTACGCTCTTAAGATTATGACAACTCACCTCATCGTCCTTACATTACTCCACTTTACAATTCATAGTCTAGACTTCAAGATCCATTATGTTCAATCTTCGCACATTGTGGCATCCAACACAAGTCTAGTCACTATCTCCAACACATTGTATTAACATCTTTCGTACCATTATCTATAGGTCACTTTCTTCTTGAATTTCAACTTCCTGTATCTAACCATACTTCTAAGCTTATCAATGAACCAATGATTCTCCATCTATTACCTTCTTAAGATCATGACAACTCACCTCATCATCCTTACACTACTCCACTTAACAATTCATAGTCTAGACTTCAAGATCCTTTGAGTTCACTCTTCATACATTGTGACATCCAACACAAATCTACTCACTATCTCTTAATACTAAGGATACCTTTCAAAATTCTAAACTACAACACACCATCGCAACTTCCAAAGTACGAAGAAACACTTACTAACACTATAAGGTAATGTTTTTGCTCTCAATACTCTATTACACCTCATGGATCAAGATACTCTATATCTCTCATTCCCCCCTTTTTTTCTTCTACCCAATCCTTGTTTTACTACTCTTCAATTCTATATCTTACCCAACATTAGACAATTTCAATTTTTCTTATCTCTCTCCTCTTTACTCGACCCCAAACTGCCACTCAAAACTTTATGAACCTTATTCTTTGAAACTTTTTCAAGGATACAAACAAATTCCCCATATTTGAAAACAAAAAGGGCCAACACACTTTGGACATTGCTTCATAGAATTTAGCATTAGGAGGGAAAATTGTCTAGACAGAGTTCTGAGTGCGCATGTCATAACTCTATCCTAATTTTCTTTCTTCCTTGAAAACTTTTTTCCTTGCATGAATGCAAGTAAAAATACAAGAAACAACCCTTCCCCATGGATAAATAATTTACATAAGATTTGGAAACAACATATCTACAAGGATCAAACGACTCACACAAGAATGGAAGACAACTTATTCATCATCGCAGTAACTACTCAACTAGGTTCAAACAAGTTACTCTCCTCAGTTTTACAAGGATAGGAAGAAGTTTGTATCACCACATGATTCAAAAAAGACATCATACATAAGTTACTCATTCATGCCAATGTAATGATGCTCATGAGAACTAAAATAATCATTCACAAGAATAGTAGGCTACTCAAAAGTAGGTTATTGAAATGTGTTTAAATGACTTGTGTTCACAAGGAAAATATCGGTACGGAAGACCTCAATTTACCATACATTTTGAGAAGGGGAACGACTTACAAAGAACATTCTCTGACAAGAGATTAAGATAAATTTTGATCAGTAAAGAATAACCTTATCACCTATCATATGCTCCTTTGTCACAATCAACCCATTACCCCTTTATAGATAGCAAGATCATGAGAAATTCTCAGGATAAGGTATAGTCTAACGAGATGGCTTTATCTCTTAGCTTGGCAATATCTAGCTATTTCACTGTGCTATTTGCAACTCAATTATGCCCTAACAAATCTCAATGTCTAGACATTTCTCTCAATGATGTCGTATCAAACTAATCCATACATAGCCTTATACTACTCACCATTTGAGGTGTCCAAATAATCATTACACACAACAAAAACAATTAATTCATGCAAATCCCTACTTGGAATTCCAAGTAAGTCACACAAACAATCATTCATCTTATAGCCTTGTGAAAACAAGGATAAGAGCACACAATATAAACAATGGACAAGTCCATACCCTAGTCTTGATAGGACAAATTGTTTTCTTACCACAATTGTAACACCTTAAAACCTTTTTTTTTATAAAAAAAATATTGCTTTAAAATCGTATAAATAATAAATATTGTGGAAAAAACATCATTAAATCTAGTTTATATTTCTAAGTTGATAAAATATCTCTATATATTTTTTTTCGAGAAAAGAAGGAACACGTCTACATATATATGTTGCACTTGATTAAAACATGAATGTATAATTAAAATGCTCATGAATAAAGGGCATTGGCAAAACATATTTTCTATTTAAAAACCATTTCGAAAGTTGTTGCCATGTTGCTTCCACCTTTACACAATGCTATAAAAAATATAACTTATAAAGAATTAACTTGCACAAAACTATATACTAATAAACTGAAAGAAATGTGTAATCATACATAATGACCCTTTGTGCCCCTTAAGAAATAACCATAGATATACCAAAGTCATTACAATTCTTAACAAGAAAATAAAATATCCATCGCCCCTCAAAATATTACACAGTATCATCATAAGGTTTAATACAACAAAATATCACGATACTGAGTATAGAAATCTCTGCACCCCTAAATATACATCAAAAGGGAAAACAATCCTACACTCATAGCAGTCACTAACTAAGACCCACAAGATACCTAGGTGAAGTCATATCCTCAGAAGGATTGCTCTCGTCTCCCGATGAATCCCATTCCTCATCAGACGAAACCATCTCTCCCTCGAAATCTCTTCACTGTAGACATCCCGATAGAAAGTGATCTTGAACAACGTGAGATGCTCATCGTCGCTGAAATCTCCCACATCCTCGTGGAGTTCAACGACTATATCCCAACGAAAAGTAGATCTAGTAGATCTCTCATTGGCATCATGCCCGAAGAATTGCTATGAGAATCGCAGTGGATTGCCTGACTGTGCAAATCCAAAGTAAGCAAAATAGGAAATGATATGGTTGATATCACACTAAAGGGTACACTTGAATGGGAAATGGTATGTAGCATTTGCCACTATAGTGATCAGTGGTATCTAGGGCTCATCTAATAATAAAATGTGACACCGGATGTATCCAAAGTACGAGTGGAGGCACGCCTCTTCCTCTACCATGTAACTATAGCGATAACTACTGATCCACATGAGCAACCTCTACAGATGCTCCATGACCTCCCCTTGAAATTGGTGGTTGCAAAGGTGAGTCATCTGCTTCTCAAAGGCCAAAAATAACAAGCAATGGAAAAACAAAATCTACGTAACCACTACGTGGGGTCATCTAAACAAACAACTCTCGCATCCTAAGTGCGTAACTATCACACTTAATTCACAATAGAGGCCAATCACTACTACCAATCCTCCCAAGTCTTGATGGTCTTACAAAATCATGTGGATGACAGTCGAGATTGATTGCTACATAGGATCCATCCTACATCGACCCCTCATCTCCCAACTCAAAAAGCATAGTTTTGGAGCCCGTCAGGAGTAACAAAGTGAGTCTTGTGAGTTACACACGCCAAATGAGTGCATCAAATTCTGGCTAGTCACCGCTTGCTAATTCCCCTAGGTTCAATGAATCTCTTCGCCGACTATACCTAGTGTACCTTTGTCCATCATCCACTTCCTCAACATAACCTCACCTTCTCACAAAAGGAAAAAGAACCAACGATTCCTTAATCTTTACCCAATCCTCTTGCCTGTTGCTACTACATCGCGTGCATAGCCTTCGCTTTACGTGCATCAACGAACACGTACAAACAAACAAACAAACACATAAGAAAGAGAGACGAGGCTTAGACCAACGTACTACTCTCACGGAACGAGTTGTGGCCCCTTAAGCGATAAAATCACTTGTCACACAAAATAATCAGATAACATGATGGTTATAATTATAGCTATTTAAACAAACAATTTGTTGAGGGTTGAGAACACCTCAGACCCAAACCACAATGTGTACAAATAAAATGACAATATATATATATATATATAACAAAATATAAATTCACACACCACATATATAATTGTCGGAGTTCACACTCTGTCGGTCTTATCATTTAACAATAATAATATACAGGCCTTTTAGAAAATGTATCAACAGAAAAATCATCATAATTTTAGAGTATACATCAGTCATCAGAATTTGCAGTTTATCTCAACAATCATATAACAATTAAATCAATAGTTCAAAAAAAATTCTAAGGCAAATTTATCCAAATGCATGATTTCTAATGTTAAGTTGTCTACTGTCTCAAATCAATCTGCCCCTTAGTTTTACAAAGTTTCGCTCCTAACTTATTTTTAGTGCTTGTAGTGCTCCTAGAATCGGATTTTCATAAATCTTATATGCTACCCTATATTTTCAAACCTAACAAACTTATTTTTGAGGTCAAAACTCTAAGAAAAACATCTCCTACTGTTGTAACACTCATTCCAGTTTGGTGACAGATTTTCATTCTACAAATGGTCCTTAAACTTGTTTTATTCATAACTTTTGCTAGGAAACTCCAATTTAGTGAAATTTAAGGTTAACCCTATGTTTTAACATAAAAAGAACTCATTTTTTGCATTAAAAACCCAAGAAAAATAGCTCAAACTATAGATCTAGAACATGGTAGCAAGCTCAAAAATTTCAAGATAACATGTTCAAGGAAGTTAAACAATAAGCATAGGGTTCAAGAGTTGAACAAACCCCCTTACCTCTTGTAGTCTCCATGAATTTTAGAAGGAAGAATGAAGTATTTTAGATTCAAGTTTCCAACCTTCAAGAGTGAAAAATAAGGTTTTGAAACTACAAGTGAGAATAAAGAAAGAAAATGAAGTGAAAATCATGCTTAGAGTTGAAAATGGAGGTAACTTATCTAAGCTTGATGGAAGAAGTGCTCAAGAATACTTGGTAAAGCATGGAAGAAGAATAAAAATATGGTCTCTTGTTTCTTTAAAAGCTTTAGCAAAATGGGAAAAATGGCCTAGACTTTGGCTTTTAAGAATAACACTTATTATAGGTGAAATGCTTGGACCGATGGAATTGTAAGGCATCCTTATCTTTTTAATCTACCACTTTGAATGACCATTAATATGACTAATTGGTAGCTTGGATAGCCCTTGATGTGCTTTCCACGAGCTCAGCCATGCCTTATATGACGTCTTTTATTTTTTCAAAACTAACTATAGAAGGATAAAGTAGAGTTTTGCCAAAAATGGTAAAAATTCCTTTTGCTAAAACTGGTAAATCTTATCTTAATCTTCTAGATTAGTGTGTTAACTTCCTAGATTAGTGTGCAAATTTCCTATATTAGTGTGCTAACCTTCCTTGGGATATGTGTACTTAAAGTGAACCTTGCACAGAGTTCACTCACACAGAGATAAAATACACTACAACTCAATGCACATTACAATTCTTGCACAAATAGAAATACAGCGCAAGCATTTTCTATTTCTCGGTCAAGCTTTACTAAATCAAATCAAAAAAATTTGTTTAAATTTGTATTTCTTTCAATCTTCTGAAGGGATATTTGTTGCATTGCTTTTTGGTTATGATCTTTCATGTTATTTTTTGTTCTAGCATAACACTTTTGATTTAATTAATAGATTGTTCTAACATATTTTAATTTTAATTTTTTCTCACCCAAACATATATATTTATATTTATCTTGAGAGTATGGTTATATTTGATTCCACTTTTCCATAGATGCATATTATGGAATACGCTATGTATGTGTAAAATTACATGAAATCTGATTCTAACAAAAAAGACCATTTTAAATTTTTCTAATGTAGCACCATAGACAACTTGTACATGGGAAAGAGAACTAGATACATTTCTTTTTTAATTCTTTTGGCTATCTTGTCTTTTGGATTCAATCTTCTCTTAACATTTTTAATTTTCTAATCATATTTTTAAATATTGCTATATATATATATTTTATTATTATTATTTTTAAACAATAACGTCTTTATCTTTGAGGAGATTTAAACATGTAGTTAAAATGTGAAAAAAGTATGAATAACACACAAACCAAGAAGGGGGTGAATTGGTTGTTCTTGGGCAATTAAAATTTCTTTAAACAATCAGAGTTAAAAAGGATTGTATCAGAAAATAACCTTTGAACACTTTCAATCAATCAAACACCAATTTTTATAGATTGCAATTACACCAAGAAAGTTTAAGTTGATTATGAAAATTTATACCAACGAATGACAATTAATAACCACAAGAAAAGATAAAGAAGAAGTAATCAATACCAATAATTATACTGGTTCATTTCTTAACCTAGAGAACGTACATCCAGTTCTCCTAACCAGCTAGTTAGAGTTCAACTATTAGCAATTTGTATCTTACAAGTTTATACAACAACCCTCAGTTAGACCTAGATTAAGAACAAGAAATCTAACTCCCTTAGACTCTTTGTGATCAAGACATAGAGAAAACCTTTCTCTACTTTTTCCTCTAGAAAAAACTGTTCTAGACAAGCTTTAAGAAAAATTATTGCACTAGTAACACAGCTCATAAATTCTAAAAAGAATTACAACCAAAGTAGCATGGAGAGAAACAACCTGATGATCCACTACAGATGAATGCAAATGATTACCAAACTTGAGTCAATGTTGAACGAAAATAATCTCAAAACATTCTCTCCAAGTCCTTCTTTAGAAAGTTGCCCAAAAAGAAACCCTTTCAAGGTTTCTTGAAGCTTGAGGATTTGAGGGTCTAATAGAGAATAACTCGTAGTATCTTTTCTCTCTTTAGAAAGGTTATGAAATTCATTGATATTTCATTGTATTTAGTTAAAACAATTTGTTTATATTTATAGACAAAAATGTGATAACAGTAAGTAATCGATTAAATCACTTATGTAATTGATTAAAATGTTCTTGAACTTTCTGGAAAAGACTTATGAACAATATAATCGATTAAATCATAATGTAATTGATTATCACAAAATGTCTTATTCAAAATAGTTGTCAAGTAATCGATTAAATCATTTATGTAATCGATTAAAGTGTTCTTAAGCTTTTTGGGAAAGATTTATGAACAATGTAATTGATTAAATTGTAATGTAATCGATTATCACATGAAGCCTTATTCAAAATCGTTGCAAGTAAATGATTACCACCTTGGCTTTTTATGCATTCATGAAATCCTTAGCTTTTTATGAAACTTATGCTTTTGTGAAAACATGAATGCAAAAACATGAATGTGTTTTATGCAATGGATCATAGGATGACTCATCTTAGACATACACAAATTACAAATGTCATTCAATTGGATTGGCATGTAAAAAGCTTAAACATATCAATGTCTAAGAACCTCAGCTTCTTTGATTCTTTCAAGCTCCTCCAGAGTCTAACAAAATCGACATTATTCTATTTGGTAATTCTACCATTCTCTATTTCTCAAACCGACTTATCAGTCTATGTAACTATAATTTGTGTAACTATTGTACTCAAATATTTTTCAGGCTACTTTTGCACATAATAGATAAAATGATTTCATTTCATTTCATTTTTAGCACTGGTCCTTTGAATATGAATTTTGTTTTGATTGTTGTTAGAGTTTGGGGAGCTAAAAGGCTAAAGGCTCTATATTCCGGTAAGTTGTTGTCTTTTTTCATATTTCTTTGATTTATTATAAATATTTTTTTGAGGTCTTAATCAAAGTTGTTTGATGAAAATTGTATGTGCTAACCACACATTTGAATTCCTTACAACCACTTTCTTTTTATTGAAAGGAAATATTTTAGATGCAATTTTTCTTTTTAATTTATGTCTCATTAAAAAAAATAATATTTTTGCTTCTCCTCAGGTTAGTCATATCACCCTATGAGCATTACATGTTAATGAGGGTACGTGCTGGAAATTTTGGAGAGATAGCAACATAGACAACAAATTTTTGGGCAATCAACTTAGGTTAACCATGTCGGTATTTTGACTTCAAAATTTCATGATGGGGAGGTACTCATTCTAGTTGAGTAAGGTATATATTATCTGCTTGCACTGCTATGATATCCTACTTTGGTTCTAATTTCTAAATGGACTTTTTCTTTCAAGTTAATAAATCAATTTAAATCTCATATTGGAAAAACTATGTGATCACTATGGTACAATGCATATATAGGGAAACCAAGAGTAGTTGTGTAAACTGAAATTCAAGGAACAATCTAGTATTGATCAAAATCCTTACTTGGTGCTTTATATCTGCTACATGGATCCCATTTTTTCACATTTAATATATCCATTAGCCCTTATATTAATTTCTTCTTCCCCTTTGGTTTATATAAGACTTAGTTGTCTTTTTATATAGACCAATATGCATATACTTTGCAACAACGCTTATTTTGTTTACAGGAACAACAATCCTTGATGCTATGACAAACTAACCATTGACCCTTGTTAGGTCTGGATGATCATGCGCCTCATCCATCTTAGATTTTGATGCATAACAATAAGTATAAATTATTGATATTCTAATGAGTTCTAACAAGTGGATAGGATTATTATGTTAAAGATATTTACAACATTAAGTATTGTCTACGACTATAGAAAGTATGCTCTGTTTAAATATAACGTCCAACACACTATATCTAGTGAGCTTCCACTCTTGTGCAATCAGTATAACACTCTGTCATAAGGTAAACTCATGCGTCAAGTCTAAAAGACTGAATATCATGAAAAAGGAAAGTGCACATGTATTGTTTTATTCAAATTCTATTTGCCTATGTTGTTTTTGAATAACTAACGTTTGAATTTAAGAAAATGATTGTATAGAAGAGAATAAAAGGTTTACATAGAATATTCCCTTAAAGGTAGCTTTCACTACTGACAAAAAAATATGACATTGTTTGTACTATGGATAAAATCCTTGCTATTCAGAGCTTGACATGTTGCCTTATTCTTCTATATGAGACAACAATCCTTTTAAGATATTGATGTTGATCTCGTAACAAATACTTCACTAAAGTCCATAAAAGGATGTCTCCCTCAATGAAGCAACTGATGAAAAAATGAGAAAAAGATAAAACAAGAGCACAGAGAATATGTGAAGCAAAACTCTGCTAAAGTCACTAGACGATATACATTATTTTCATTTGTTTATCAATTGCAAAGCAAAGTTTTCTGTATTTATGCATAACTGTATATTCACTCTTTGAGTGTTAAGAATACTTGTATTCATTCAAACATTTGTTTGTGAAATCCAGGAGTGACTTAGTGTTAAATAATACTTGGGTTCTTAGATTCAGGAGGAGTCTAAAAAGGTACCAGAAGTGGTGTTAAGAATACTTGTAAAGCCAGGAGTGACAAGTTAGAATACTTGTTTTGTAATCAAGTTTTGATTAATGAAACCTCTTACTAGTGAATAGAAAGAACTGGACATAGCTCAAGTTGAGCAAATCAGTATAAACCAAGTGTTTCTACTTGTCTCCATAGAAGTTTATTAAACATTCTTATTGCACTTTCTATTACCATTTTACACCAAGTGTTTATTTGAAAAACTGTTTTAATAACCTTTTATTTGTCACTGGACGACCATAGTATTCTTCACTATATATTTGTTTTACCCTTAGTGGACTATCCGTGTTTAGCATAGTATTATCTATATTATCCTTTATATCATGAAAAGTTTACGTCTTTGATATACCATTATTCAACCCTCCCCCCTTTAGTGTGTTTCTTGTAGTTTCAAATGGTATTAGAGCTTGGTCATAAGGGTTGAGTATTTGACAATACTAAGGAAAATATCATATATATCAAAGATATGGAAGAAGGATTTGTCACTAACAAACCACCTCTATTTAGAGGGATAAAGTTTGACTATTAGCTTATGATACCCATTTTGAATCAATTCATATAGATTTATGGGACGTGGTGGAAAACAAAGATTATACACCATATGATGACCAACTGAACGAGATCCCTAGAAGCCAGTGGACAAAGCAGCAAAAACTAATATGTTTGCTAAACTCTAAGGCTTGAATTGTGATGTTGTGTGCGCCCTTTCAGAAGAAGAGTACACCAAGGTACATAGCTTTAGAAGTGCCAAACAAATGTGGGACACTCTGGCTGTAACATACAAAGGCATGTCATAGGTAAAGAGGAACAAACTCAACCTTCTCACCTGTAAGTATGAACTCTTCTTCATGGAAGAAAATGAAGACATACAATGTATGTTTGAACGTTTTCAAACCATTCTTAATGAAATAAGATCCTTAGATAGAACTTATGATAATTATGATCACATTGACAAAATTTTGAGAAGTCTATCTAGGAAGCTGAGACCACAGGTAATAGCACTGAGAGCCTTAAAGAATCTTGATTCTATGTCTCTTGAGGAACTTGTTGGTATCCTCAAGGTTCATGAATAAGAGCTCTAGCAAGACAAAGGTCTCAGAAAAGAAAAGTATCTGGCTCTCAACAGTGAGAAGAACAAGAAAGAATCATCGTCTTGAGAACAAGTCCGGAGAAGTTCCTCCAAAGCACTTAAATTCAATGATTCATCTGATGATGAATCTGAAGAGGACTCAGATGAAGATTAGCTCGCCTTCATGTCTCGCAAAATCTGCAAGATGCGGAGAAACAATAGTGGGTCCAAGTGGAGAAGCTCTTCCAGAAGAATGCCTCGAGACAAGAAGGATAAAGACAAAAGCTCCATAGTTGGCTATGAGTGCAAAAATCCTGGACACTTCAAGTCTGAATGTCCAAATCTAGAGAAAAGTCTAAATAGGAAGAAATTCTTTAAGACTAAAGGAACGAAGAGGCTTATGAGCACATTGAAAGACCTAGATGACACCTCTTCTAATGAAGACGATGAAAAAACCAATATATGCCTGATGGCAAACACAACTTTTGAACAATCTGAATCAGATCAAGAAGATGAGGTACATTTTGATGACCCTGAGTCTCTTAGACAAGCTTATCATGAACTTTTATCTAACTCATCTATTATCTCAAAAGCTTATAAGAACCTATGGAGAGATTTCAAGAATATATCTAAAGATTGTTTAAAACTTGAGAAAACCCTTTATGATCGAGTAGATGTTTCAGTGGATGAGTCTGCTCATACAGGTGAAGGTGAAGCTTGCGTAACACTTAAAGAAAAAGAGTCCAAGTTATACCTTGAGATTGAGACAAATGCCAGTGAAAAACCTAGCCTCTTAAAGAACTTTCAGGAGTTGGAAAAAAATGAAAGATATTCAAAAAGGATCTGAAGGAGCTTAATGAATGCCATTATCATCAAAAGGAAGAAAATATGATCTTTGGAGAGAGTGTACACAAGCACACAAAGATTATGAAGACCTCAAAATGAGTAAACACAATATTTGGATGAAATGTGAAGAATACAAGAAATCTCTGAGTTTCTTGAACAATGAGCTTCTGAAGTATTAAGAATTTAAGGGTCAACCTCAAGATGTTGTAAAACTTCATGAAGAAGTAAGAACCTTAAAGACTACATTATCCAAATTTTCAATGGAACAAATAATCTTAAAAAATTGTTAGGATCCTGTAGAAGTTCTTCTGACAAATATGGAAATGGATATGATGGGAAGGTATATGTTCATGATGAAGACACAATAGTATGTTATTTCTATGGAAAAACTAGACACACGACGTCCAAATACAAGGATCGTCCTAAGAAGGGTTTACCCAATCCCTTCATGACTAACACAAAAGGACTCGAAAAGATTTGGGTACCTAAGAAAAGAATTTTTCCTGTAAGAGGCCTACGAAACAACCTAGTGAGAGGCCTACGAAACATGTCATATAAAGATGATTTACTTTGTGAGACATGTCAAAAGGAGAAATATATTAAAAGCTCCTTTCTAGCAAAAACATTGTTTCCACCTCTAGGCCTCTCCAACTATTACATCTTGATTTGTTTGGTCCAACCAAAACTGTGTCCACCAGTGGTAAGAGGTATGGACTCTTTATAGTGGACGACTAGTCTAGATGGACATGAGTTATGTTCCTAAACTACAAGGACGAGTCTTTTGATATCTTCTTTAAATTCTGTAAACGTGTTCAAAATGAAAAAAGAGTATGCATTACTTCAATCAGAAATGATCATGGGGGTGAGTTTGAGAATGATAGGTTCCAGCTGTTTAGTGAAGCAAATGGAATTCTTCACAATTTTCAACACCAAGAACTCCTCATCGAAATGGAGTAGTTGAAAGAAAGAACAAATTTCTCCTAAAGATGGCTAGAAGCATGTTAAATGATAACTTAACACCTAAGCACTTTTGGGTTGTTGCAGTGAATACTGCAAGTTATCTTCAAAACATAATTTATATAAGACGTATCTTGAAAAAGACTCCCTATGAACTGTGGAAGGGACAAAAATCAAACATATCATTTTTTTCATCCATTTGGATGCAAATGTTTTTTCTCAACACAAATGATAGTCTGGGAAAATTTGATTCGAAAAGTGAATGTGAGATATTTCTTGGACACTCTGAATCTTCAAAGTCATTTAGAGTGTATAACTTAAGAACCTTAGTTGTTGAAGAGGCTATTCATATAAGATTTGACGAAAATAATCTTGATAAAGATTTACCAGAGTTAGATGAGTCATTTGCAGATTTACAACTGGACGATAGCTCCATAACTACTAGCTCGTCTAGACAGGAATAAGAGATAGTAGCGTCCACTTAACAAGAAGCTCAAACTGAAGTAAGAGAACCCACTGGACACATCATGAGAAGGAATCATCCTGAAAGTGAGATCATTGGTGATCCAACAGATCGTGGTCAACTAATCTCTGAAATGGAACCCAAACACATTGACGAGGCCATGCAAGACGACAACTAGGTGAAAGTGGTGCAAGAGAGCTTGAATAGTTTCAAAAGATTGATGTCTGGAAGCTAGTCAAACTACCAAAAGGAAAGAAAGTAGTTGGAGTGAAAATGGGTCTTCCGTAATAAATTGGACAAAGGTGGTAGGGTTTTGTGAGAAACAAGGTAAGGTTAGTTGCTAAAGGTTACTCAGAACAGGAAGTTATAGACTACAAAGAAACCTTTGCACCTGTTGCATGTTTAGAAGAAATACACATTTTACTTTCATTTGCGGCTTATAGCAATATGAAGTTGTATCAAATGGATGTAAAAAATACATTTCTAAATAGCTTAATCCAAGAGGAAGTTTATGTTGAAAAATCTCCTAGATTTGAAAATGAAATCCTTCCTCAACATGTTTTAAACTCAACAAAGTACTATATGGACTTAAACAAGCTCCCAAAGCTTGGTATGAAAAACTATGTTCATTTTTTAAAAAAAAATGGATTTGAACAAGGAAAGGTTGAAACAACCCTCGATCACAAGAATTACGATTCTCAATTTTTATTAGTACAAGTGTATTTGGAACATGAGAGATGCAAAAGAGATGAAAACGCTTATGCATCCCACTACATATCTTAGACTAGACGAGGAATCAACAAAGGTAGACAGGACTCAATATAGAGCAATGATTGACTCACTGCTCTATCTCGCTGTGCCTAGGCTTGATATAATGTTCAGTGTTTGCTTATATGCAAAATTTCAAAAGGAACCAAGAGAAGTTCATTTAACTGCAGTTAAACATATACTCAAACTTATTGGAACCCCTAACCTTGGTCTTATGTTCAAAAGAAGAGAAAGTTTCAGACTCACAACCTATTTCGATGCGAACTATGCTGGTGATAAGTCGAAAGAAAAAGCACAAATTGAAGTTGTCACTTTATAGGTGGCAACTTAGTAACTTGGATATGCAAGAAGCAGGGATCAACTGCATTGTCCACTACTAAAGCAGAATATATTTTAGCAGCAAGTTGTTGCGCTCAACTTCTCTGGATAAAGAACCAGCTTGAAGACTACAGTGTCTACGAGAGTAAAATCCCTATCTTTTGTGACAATAGTGTTGTTATAAGTCTTTTGAAAAATCCAACATTGCATTCATGAGAAAAGCATTTAGAAATTAAACATCATTTTATAAGAGATACTGTTCAAAATGGAACTATGGATTTACAGTTTGTACCCACTAATGATCGGCTTGTTGATATTTTTACAAAACCATTAACTGAAGAAAAGTTGATTATGCTAAGAAGTCAACTTGGTATGATCTCTGTAAATGACTTACTTAATCACTATATGTCATCCATTGTTGTATCCAGGGATATATCCTCCATTGGACCTTAACACACTCATAACATTCAATATATGGACGACATATCATGCATTTTATTTTTATAGATAAAACACAGCAGTTTCACAGTGAAACGTTGTAACGCTTCATGCTAAGTCGATTTTGAGAAACGAGCCTAATGATTGTTTTTGAAAAATCCAAAAAGGTCACTATAAAACCTCCCTATGTTAAAGCTCTTTGCATTACACTCTCACTGTAAACACTTCATCTTCCTCTCTGAGTATTTAAACCCTAGCTCTTATCTCACTAAAATGGCCTCTGCAAACACCCCTATTATTGAAACCATTCCAACCATGGAAATCACCACCATTCACATAGACAATGAGCCATCTATCCATGTAGAACACTTTTTCAATATCCAAAAACTCAAAAAAGTGGGTCTAAAGCTAAATGAAACCCTTCTGTTTGTTGGTGCCATACATTTCTTAAACGAACCTCAAACCATCTACCCTGAAGGTGGTATTGTCCTGCAACATCGTTGTTAAGGCAATTGGATGTCTGTGTGAAGCCAATACTTACCAAGAAGGTTGAAAGAAGAACTATGACTCCCATGTCACTAGAGCCCTTTACAGAGACAATGCTAACAAGGCTGGTGCTAGAAGACGATCATATACAACTTGATGTGTGAAAAGGCAAAGATATGGGCCAACATTCTAAACAAGAGTGTGCTCCATAAAGTTAGCTCCAAAACGACCCTCTCTAACCTCCACAAGTTCATGCCATTTCACTTGAGGAAGAACCTTCCGTTTGACTTTCCACACACAATTTACATCAACATGCTGAGGAATATCAAGGGCTTAGGTGGTGTGGATGACATCTACTATGCAGCCTTCATCAACAAGCTCCTGCGGGATTAAGGAGTATATAATGTGTTCAACAAGATGGACGACGATTCTAAGCACACCCTGATAGTTAAGGGTTCAGTGGTTGCAAAACAAAAAAAGTTTATCAAGACTAACCTAAAAGCTACAAAGATGGCTTTAGAAAAAATATAAAGGAGGCTCCAGAAGTGGACGTGGATGCCATCAACAAAAGAAAATAGAAAAGGCTAGCCAAGGCCATCGCTGATGAAGACCTAGGTTCGAACAACTTTGGCATTTAAAGAAAAATTCAGAAGATCATGGCTGAGCAACAGAAGAAGAAGAAGACCAGACATCAGTCACAAAGAGACGAAGAAGAAGAGGGGCTTCTGGTCAAGGAGCACGGGACTGAAGGAAGGCATGAGTCTATTGCGTCCGCTCCTGCGCATCCACTAGTAGTGACCTTAGTCGGACAAAGGTTGAAAGACCCAAGTGAAAGTGATGAAGATGATGAAGGGCTTGTGCACGTGGCCCTGCATAAGAGGAAAATTGTTGTTCTTGATGCCCCTGCTCCTAAGAAGGCAAAAAAGCTCAACCAGTTGTTGGACCAAGGGCATCTGTCCTCCCGTCTTCCATTCCATGACGCATCAAGACGAGGGCGACGAAGGCTAACTTGAAGTTTGGTGACAAAGAATAGGCAGTTTCCTTTACTGCAAACAAGGACAATCCAGCTTCCTCCTCATCAGATAGGGAGTCCACTAATGACACTTCTATTCGCCCCTTCGCAAGTTTGCACCATCTACTCACTCGCTTCCGCCTCTATCTCCTCTGCATCTAGATAGGTTTAGAAGGGTAGCTCCAAGGGAATCATTAACTAATGCTCAGAGATTTCCTCTGGCCTTCATTAACGGTAATCCTATGCTACGACCCCCATCTTTGAAGTTATTTTCACTAAACCAATGGTTAGGGAAACAATATCTGTTTAAGCACCCACTTGGATGCAATATGACTATGTGCACTCTCCATCTGAGGCCTTTAAGGCTATCCATAATGGACTCATCTAGTGCAACCAATTGTTGTTAAGATGCCTCCCCATTGGCTAGCACTTGGAACTCAGCAATGAGTTTGACCTTCCACTAAAGTGACCCCACTCAAGCTTGGCGTAGTATCTAAAAGTTGCAAGATGAGAAGAGCTCCCAAGGCCTCATCTCTCAGGAACTGTTTGGAAAGCAAAAAAGAGACCCTTTGCAAGAAGTGGAACCTCCCAAGATACAGTTTCAGAAGAAGGTACACTTGTGGACACCCATTTCCTGACTGCTGCCAGTGAATCTTGCTGATATACAACTCTCACAAGACGATCACTCATCCCTTGGCAAGTTACATGAACAGATGTACTTGTGTGATCAAGCCACGACATACTCTTCTAGTCTGCACATCTCAAGGGAAACTATTATCAAGATGGTTGTTGATAGAATTTGTCTGCATATACCAGTATGGGATGCTGTTGAGAAAAATGGATTTGAGCTATTCTACAAAGAAGAGATGCCTACAAGGAAGATACAGGTGGACATTGTGAACTTCCCCCACAATTGGAGCCCTTTGTTTCATGGAAAAAAGCTAATACACACTCTGGAAGCTCATGATCAGTGTTTTAAAAATTGGACTGACCCGGTCGGTCGGACCGTGACCCGGTGGTTGGACTGGGTCGAGTCTATCAACGGATCGGGCATGCTTTCAACTCGGTGTAACCCGGTGCAACCCGGTCGGGTTCATGGTTCAACTGCCGACCCTTTGACTCGGACCGGGTCACTATTTAGAAAAGAAAAAAAAAATAGGTCACGGTTCAAGCAAAAAGAAGAAAAGAATAAAAATGCAGCGGCCAAAGAAGACTATTAATCTAGTGCCATTGCACCGGCCAATGAAAAAGAGTGGGTCGCTATTTATATTGAAAGCGCAAAAAGAATAAAAGAAGCATAGAAGAAGACAACAGTGAGCAGCCACAGAAGAATAGAAGAAAATGCAGAGAGAAGCATAGAAGAAGACGAAGAAGAAAGTGCAGCACAGGCACAACTGCCAAAGAAGAAAACAAAAACGTGCAGCGGCACAAAGTGCAGCTGTAACAACACAAAACCTTTTATATACGTGGGAATAGGGTTTTTTTTCCATTTGGGCCAAGATCCATTACAGCTTTACTTCCTGCACTCCCTTTATTACTTACTATACTCCTTCTGCCTTTTTTTTTTTATTAAAAATTGAACTTTTGTTTTAATTTAAGTAGTTACTATTTACACTTTCTTTTTTATTAATGCACTTTACTTGTGTTATAAACTTTAATATTTTAATTGTTATTTTGAATATTTTAATATAATTTTTTATTCATAATTTTGTTTCTTGAACTTAAACTTATTTAGCTTATATTTATGATTTTTGTTACTTGTTTGTTTGAACTTTGACAATAACTTCTTTTTCTTTACATTTTGGTATCTATTTATCTATCTTATGGTTTGTGATGCCTTATTTTATTTAGCTTATGTTTGTGATATTATTATTTGGTACTTGTTTGTTTGAACTTTGATAATGATTTTTTTTAACATTTTGCTATCTAATTATCTATGACTCTATGTTATGGAAAAATATTAATTTGTATTTTTTTATAAATATTTTAAGACATTGTCATGCGGGTCAACCGGTTCAACCACTAGTCAGGTCATCCGGGTCAATTAGTGACCCACTGGTTCGACCACTGACCAGGTCATGCGGGTCAATCAGTGACCCACTGGTTCGACCATTGACCCAGTGACCCAATACCATGATGCTAAGACCTTTTGGAGTCAGTTAGTGTGGGTGGACTCTCAAAAAGCCTCCACTTCTGGCTATGATGGAAGTGACAGTGTAGTCCACCACGGCGTTATTCAAGTGTTACAACCTACTAGGAAGTATCACTTTAATAATGCTTGCGTCTGCTTTACTAAATATGATGACAATTTCTCCGTCATACAACATCATCTCATGCTTCCACCTACAATCTGAAAAAGATATTAGAAGCACAGATGGTAGCTTATATGACTAAGCTCCATGAAGCTCAACAAAAGAAGAAGGCTGACAAAGATGTTATTGTTGCTGTTGTTGTCGAGAAATAAGTTGTCGCCACCGTCCAAGCTGAAGCATCTGCTAAAGTTGTGGACGACATCATTGTGCGTGGGGTCATTATTGATCTTACAAACATTGGTGTCATGTACGAAACTGGTGAAGCATCCAATGCATCTATGACTGATGAAGTTGAACCACAAATTCAAGATCTAACGTCTAAGCAGTCTACAACTTCAAATGATGCCACTTCAAAAGTATAGATTAATTGACACACAACTTCACTTGCTTTTCTTTTTTATCAGCAAAGAAATAATTTTATTAATAAGAATAAGATGTGCCATGCAATTCATGGTACATACTACATTAAGACAAAATTCCCTTCTACACCACATTAAATGTCCCCCACAAGCCAAGTTTAAGTTCTAAAAAATTTGTAATTATATTAAAAGTCGACCGACAACTTTAGCATTAGTAATCTTATCTGACTTTATATTTACTTAATATTCACTCCCTCTTAATTTTTTCCTTTTATTATCACATCACTTAGTGTATTTCTCTTTTTTTTTTTGGTTTAATCTTTCTTTCATTTATCCATCTCACACTCCTGCGTGTGGTGTGAAAGAATTATTTTTGTTACAATGTGTGAATATGGAGTAGTATTGATAAGTTGTCGCCCAAAATAAAGGTACTCTCATCAATGGGTTAATTGAGCATTTAAATTTATGTATTTATTAATTACTTATTTTATTTTTATTTATTTAATAAATCATATTAAATACACATTTATTATTATTTATTGGGGAGGTTTCATTAATAAATATTTAAATTCATGCATTTATTAAATAATTATTTTACATTCATGCATTCATGAAAAGTTTGATACTCTCTCCGTCCCATTATAATTATGGTCCTAAATTATTTCACATAGACCAATAAAACATAACAAATAGATCAAAGAGAATAACGATTTTACAAAATTAACATTATCATCATTAATTATGTTTTAGTTTTTTTTGGATATATAATAATATTATAAGGAATATAAATGAAAAAATGTAGTTAATGTTATATTGAAAAATTAAAATGACAATTATTTTGGGACAAATATTTTCTTCTTATACAACAATTGTTATGGGATGCAAGGAGAAATATTTTTAAACATTGAGATAAGTAAAAAGTTAATAAGACAAAAATTATGTGTATAATATGAAGAAATTTATTTATGATAAAATTCCAATTGAATAAGTGAATTTGGTCGTTGATAAGATTGTTCAAATGAAATGAATTTGATAAAGAGTTGTAATCATGTATAAAATAAATGATAAATATATTTTCACTATGAATTTAAAGGAGCTTGAAAAGTAATTTTTAATTTTTTACTTCCTATATGATTAAAATAATATTTTATGTAATCAATTGAAATTATTTTTGGCTTAACATTTAGGTTTAATTGCATATTTCACCACTATCATCATTTGTGAATTTTACCACTTAAATTTTTATGTGTTTTACTATCATTCTAGTAACAAAACAATGTCACTTTGCAAAAAAATCACTAACTTTTTTAGTGACATGTCAACTTTGGTAAAATGTAAAAAATTAAAAACTTAAATAATAATTTTTTTTTTGAAATAATGAAAGTTAAATGATAAAATGTGCAATTTAGCGAAATATTAAAAAAAATTATTTCTTTAATTTTCATAAATATTATTTAATTACAAAAATATAATATTATAAGTTAAATAAATATTATAATCTACAGCCAACAACAAAAAAAATCGTGTTGCACATATATAGACACTTTTTTTTTTGGTGTTTAGAATGGATTTTCTTTGGTGTTGCACATATCTAAAGACTGGTGTAGCAACCCAAAAAGAAATTTCTAACCAAGAAGAGATGTAAAAACCATATCAACCAGCTCCCGGAGAAACGGTGTCCACAATCGCACTGCATCGTGGCAGAATCACAGCCATTAATTTTGCGGAGCAAAATTCCAAAGATGCTAACCCCTTCTTACAGAAACGGAGACATGTCGCTTCCACGAGTATTGAAGATTACAAACGCCTCCATAACATGCAAGTCTCTATATATACGATCCATACCTCATCATCCAAATCACTCGTTGCTATCTCCAAAGTACCAGCACACCCATTTCCGTTATTTGTCCTTGATGGGTTTAGTCTTTGGAAAAATCACCGTTGAGACAGCAAAATATGAAGTGATCAAATCCACAAGTGAGTACGAAATCCGTAAGTATGCACCATCAGTAGTGGCTGAAGTCACATATGACCCTTCACAGTTCAAGGGAAACAAAGATGGTGGCTTTATGATTTTGGCCAATTACATTGGTGCTGTGGGGAAGCCCCAGAACACCAAGCCTGAAAAGATTGCCATGACTGCACCGGTCATAACAAAGGACAGTGTTGGTGGCGGTGGCGGCGATGGTGAGAAGATTGCGATGACCGCCCCAGTTGTGACGAAGGAGGGTAGCGGTGAAGGCGAAGAAGGGAAGAGGAACAAGATGGTGACTATGCAGTTTGTTTTGCCGGCTGTGTATGGGAAGGCCGAGGAGGCGCCTAAGCCGACCGATGAGAGGGTTGTGATCAGAGAAGAGGGTGAGAGGAAGTATGGGGTGGTGAAGTTCGGAGGAGTGGCATCGGAGCAGGTTGTGAGGGAGAAGGTGGAGAAGCTGAGGGAGAGTTTGGAGAAAGATGGGTTTAAGGTTGTTGGGGATTTCTTGTTGGGGAGGTACAACCCTCCTTGGACAATTCCTGCGTTCAGGACCAACGAGGTTATGATCCCAGTCGAATGAACTCGAAGGGTGTTAGTTAATGAATAGTGATATACAGATTTCAGTGCTTTCTGTTACTTCTGCATGATGTTAAGTTTTTTTTTGTTGTTAAGTTGTGTAGTGCTGCTTCTTGTTGTTATGTTTAAATTAAATACACATAATGAATGTTTTTGATGTGCTAGGTTTTTATTCATGTTTTGTTGATCGTTATTGCGCTTTAAAATACAATTTTGATGGAAGCAAAAATTTTCTCCAATGACAAAACGCTGTTTGGGAGGGTGAATTCTGGTGACTTGTTTTTACAATGCACATTCAAATTGTTTTCACAACTACTATTCTTGCATCTTTCCACGTGTGTTAAAACTTAAAAATAGGTGTGAAAATATCATACTCGTGTTTAAACTATGTGTTAACATAGTTGTATATGTATGTTAATAACCAAAAGAAATTACAAATACAAAGGGAATTAAGAATGATAATCAAGACAGAAGACACATTCAATAAAAAACTAATACAACTGGTGTACTGTTCATTATGCCTCAAAATTGAATTTGTAGAATTGCAACTTCTTCCCGAACATAAAATTTACATATCATACACAGAACAAAGCATAAAGCATGGTACCACTCTTTTTAAGTTATCCAGAGAACAGCTTCACAATTATGGTGATGACATTGAACAGAATAAGGGGAAGTCTCAAGAATTGACAGGCATATATAAGCCCTATTACTTGCCCTTTAAGAGAATTCCTTTGTGGTCCTGTCATTTCTGCCAATGTCCATCCTCTTCGAGCAAGGAACCGGTCCTCATTCAAAATTGCCAATGCATTTGCCAAGAGCAGAAAACCTTCTAGCAGAGTCCAGAACCCCATCTTCTGCCAGAAACACAAAGGGTGTGCATCTTAGTGCTCAGAGGAAAGCTTCTTCATAAGTTCCACTTTACTTTTCACACAAGAATCAGTTAAAGAAATTCAAATATCAATAGGGAATGAAAACATTTATGCACAAACAAATACTGAGGTCACTATTATCAATAGAGGCTATCTTTCTACCTGGTTTGAACTTTGAACTGCCAATGCTTTGACTCCATGGAATATTGATCAATAAAGCCAAAACCAAACTTAAGGCATGCCATATTTGTCTAACCTGACTAGATGAGCATGCAAACCCAAACTAGGGTGACATTCTACAAAGAATTGACAAATGTATGTAAAATTCTGGAGGGTAACAAAGAGATTTTATCAAGGTGTCCCTTCCCTCTGCAATCTTCTCTGTCCCTCAAATATCGGATTGCAACAAATTTCATGTATTTAGCCTATCCTGACTAGACCGGCTAAATGGGGATGCAATTTAACATTCTAACTAGAATTAACATTCCTATCCTAAAACTGATCTTCAAAGACTATAGCAAGCTACTTGCCAACATATGCTCATTTTACAAATAACTCAGAAAAGTCTAATAAAATGCAAGCTGTTTTTCTTGAGTGTCTCACACCTTCCAAATTTGTTTGGAGTAATAATAATTACAGTGGTTTTTAATAATCAATACCACAATTCACAAATCAGAAATAGAACAACCAAATTTCATATGAACAAATCCCAGCAACTTAAACAAAACATGGAGAACAATAAGGACCCCAGACAACAGAACACCAATCCCCATATAAAAAAAAAAAAAAAAAACTACGTACATCGGTGCCCGGATACTATATGCTATGCGCAGGTAAAGGGGAGGAATATTGTACGCAGCCTTACCCTCATATATGCAAAGAGGCTGTTTCCAGATTCGAACCCATGACTAACAAGTCACCAAGGCACAACTTTACCGTTGTGCCAGGGCTCGCCCTCAACACCAATCCCCATATATGGGAAAAAAAAATCATTATAGCGAATTTTGTTTCTTCCAGAGTTAAAATCACCACAAAACACAATCCAATTAGAAATGTAAAGCTGACGATTCTAGTCTACAAAGGTACAAGGTTCTACTCCATGTCATAAAATAATATATGGCAAGATGAGAACATGGAGAAGAATGAGACAAAGCAATCACAGTAAGTTCTGGTTATCTTAAATTCCTTTAGGAAGTTACATATGACAGTTTCTTAGTAACATTCCTGATCCTCAAACCAAATCAATTACGAATAAGAAGTTCATTTTTTCATGTATAAATCACAAAGGCTTTCAATATTTAGAGTATCACGTGTAAAACAGATCAACTCACACCAATCAATCCCCACAACATTCTTCAATGATAATCAAAGTGAAAGGATCAGTAGTAAATGCTTTTCAAAAAAAAAAAAAAAAAAAGAAACAGGATCAGTAAATTTTACTTTCAAGTTTCAACACAAGTTTTTCCCCCTCTAGAAATAACTAAACAGTTATTTATGACACCTCTCTTTCTCAGAAGCAAATCAACGAAATCATGCAAGGTTATCAACACTCAGTTAACCGATGGCACAACCCAAACTCGCATGCAAACCAAAAACACATAAAATTGTAATCTCAGTAAGTAGAACAATAACAGTATGGACCCTATGGACCCTAATAAATACTAACAGTTAAACCATCGCAATCCAACCAAGAAGTTAATCAAACTAAGAAACCACAAAAAATTTAAGTTCTTTAGGGAAAAAAAAAAACAAGAAGAAGAAGAATCGGGATGAGTTTATCACCAGATAAAGAAAAACCAACGACCTGCGAGGTCTCGAGTCTGAAAACCCCCTAATAAGAAGAAAATCTCTAGAAGACAATCCTAGGACTCTCCGAAGAGTCATCTAACGATGCATCGGCCGTAACTAACACGTCAGCATGATAAACTGAAGATACCCGTTGGATCAGAAGCCTACGCAGCAATAGCTGAAACAGCCCGCACTCTATCTTTCTCAATAAAGCATAGTTTTAAAAACAGTTTCGATGACCCGAAAGTATAAAAATTTTATGACTTAAAATTTTTCTCCTTATGCATTGAAATTCATATGTATCAAAAAATATAAATAAAATATAAAGAATATAAAATTAAAAAATAACCTTTAACATCAAAACATCAACAACAATATATATTAATATCCAAACTAAAATGAAACATAGTCATATCACATCAATAAATATTATAAAATATAAAAAGTTAATATAAAGTTCAAACCACAATTTTAAAAAATGATATGCGACTACAATTTTACCTACAATTCAATCGTAATTGATGTCACTTCTAAATCAATTTAACTCAACAAAAAATGCAATTGCGACTATAAAATCGCTCAACAATAAATGAAAAGATCAATTTAACTCAAAATCGCTAAAAAAAACTAAAATAAAACAAAATGAAAAGAAAAAAAGAAGATTTAGTTGAACTCACTTGCGGCTCTGGACACACTGCAAATGAACTAAGTGAGTCTAACAAGGTAGCGACAATACGACACCATGATGAGAGGAAGGAAGGAGAGGTTGGCGAGCGGAGCGACGGCCTAGAGCGACTTAGCGAGACTACGAGAGGAAGAAGGATAAGTTGATAGGGTTTCTAAAATTTAAGTGGGTTCAAATTAAAACTACGTTGTTTAGACTATAACAAGAAAAAAAAAGATAAGTGACTCGGTCCGATTCGATGGATCATCGGTTTGACCGCAAACCTGACCCAATCAATCCAGATCGCTCTGAGTCAAAAATACACCCTATCGAACTTGTGACTCAACCTAATTTAATGACCGGGTCGAAGTTTGACCAGTTGAACCAGTTGGATCGATCCAAATCTTAAAACTTTACAATGAAATAAGTTGCACGACAACTTAATAGCATCAACTTGCAAAATACCAAAAAAAAAACACGTAGTAACTTACATTTTTGAGTGATCCTCTAAAACAAAAACTTACGTATTTGAGTGATATTTTGAATTTTAAAAGTCAATTTTGTAGTAAGTATCATTTGACAAAAGTAATTCTCACCAATTTTCGTTTAACAAAAATATTTTTTCATTTTTTTATAAAATTAATTTTGGGCGTATTTAGAAGAAGTTTAGTAGGGCTAACAAAACTTTTTATTTTTAAGTTTATCTAAGTATTTATTGACAGCAAATTTATATAAGTATTTTATTTAGAGGTAATCTTGTTTAACATTTGGTGAAACACTAAATATAACATGAGTATTTCTCTTAGCATATATTTGAATCGAATTCCAAGAGGTTGGTTCACTAGAGTAAGATAAGGTCTCTCATTTGATAAGTTATAAACTCTTTGAGACAAAGTAAATGTAAATTCTTTTGAAAATTTATTGTCTGTTTAAACTCTAAGTTTTGAAGATTTATATTTTTAATTCATGAATTTATGTTTGACTGATTACCATCCATTAGCTTTTCTTTGTTCTTGTTTTTAGTCCCTATTTGTTTTTCTTAGTTTAGACAAAACAAATATTAGGAACTAAAATAAAATTCTAAAAAATTTTCAGACACTAAATATATAGTAAATCTATTTCTCTATAAATGTTGTGAGTCTGAAAACTCTTCTTGCTTTAAATTGGGACATTATCCTTCCCTTAAATGGTAACAAATGAAAAAAGAAAAAATCAACTCGTAACATGCTTTTATATTCATCATATTGGTGTTCAATATTGATGATTAATGTTCATTAGACAATCTAATTAGTCACTTTTAATGAGATCTATCATTCCAATTAAGTTTTTTAATATATAATACTTGAATCCGAAATCTTATTTAAGAAAATTGAGTCCAATATGAAATCAAGAGATAGAATAATTAAAAATAAATTGTCAAATTCATTCTTAAAAATGTGAGACGCGGATAAATTATTATCTAAAAGATGAAAAATCTAAATTTAATCAGTCTTTGAATGTACAAAAAGTAACATAAATTAGTCCGACAAACAATTTAATGATAAATTAATCATCGAGAAATACAACTTGTTATCTAATTGATTTTAAACATTACAATTTAATGGCAATTAACTGCAAGACTAATTTACCGTAATTTTTACATATTAAAAACTGTTTTTCATCTTATTGCATCACACTTTTGAAACGATTTATACTATTTATTCTTAAAAATAATATAAGATCCACAAAATTGTCATTTTTACTAACATAATTCTCTTACAAATATTGGCCCTTTCTGACCCGATTCGGATAAGGCGCAATATGATTTTGTCATTTTGAACTACACCTCTGACCCGATGACATCCTTCAGAAAGCAAAAGCCCGCGATAAACCCTTCCCACTGATCCACACCCAAAAATGGCATCACCTCACCACCACCACCTTCTTCTACTTCCCTTCCCCCACCTCCAATCCAAAACCTTCCACTCTCCACCCCCACCCAAAAGCCCCTCCTTCCACCGCAAAATCGCTCTCAGAGCCTCCACCGTTGAATACCCAACCCCAAAACGACGCGGCCGCAAGAAGAAACCCGAAATACAAACACAAACACCACCCTCAAACGACACCCCTCCCCCCCGAAACGCAGACCGGAAAAAAGAAGAAGACGAAGTGTACGACTACGACGATGGCGTGGACTTCCCCTACTCGGACCCTCCCTTGATATGCTGCTTCGGCGCGGCACGCAGGGAGTTCGTCCCCGCGGTGCGGGTGAAGGACTACCCGATGCACCTGGACATCTACTCCGAGTGGAAGATGCTGCAGTGGAAGCCCCCCGAGTTCGTACGCGCGCTGGGTGGCCCGCAGACCAACGTTGCGATGGCGCACACTCGTCTCGGGGGGCGGGCAGCCTTCCTGGGGATGGTCGGGGACGACGATTTCGCGGAGGAGATGGTGCTATGATGAGCAAGGAGAGGTTGCAGACGAGAGGGGTGAGGATTGATCCCGGGTGCAGGACGGGGTGCGCGTACATGAAGGTTAGGTTTGAGGAGGGGAGGATGAAAATGGAGACTATAATACCCTGAGACCTGGCGCGGTTGGCGCTGGATTTCGCGCGGTTAGCGCCAGGTCATTTATGAGAAAACTGTGTGTGAGTTGTGGCGCGGTCAGCGCCAGGATTGGCGCGATCAGCGTCAGACCCACTGGAAGTTGGCGCGAGTGGCGCCAGATGCTTTGGAAGTTGACACCTGAAGCGCCAAAGTGGCGCGAGGAGTGCCACAATTTTTGCAGACAGCGCAGATAGCACCAAAGGTGGCGCTAGTGGCGCGGGAAGTGGCCTGGAAAACCCATTTTCCCTAGTTTTCCACGCGATCAGCGCCAGGTGTGGCGCGGTTAGCGCCACAGCCTCTGGAAGTTGGCACGAGGATGGCGCTGTTGGCGCCACAGCCACCGACTATGTGGGGCGGTTAACGCCAGAGCTGGCGCGGATCGTGCCAGACCTCTGGCAGGCCACCTATAAAAGGCCATTTCGTTAAATTTCAGTGGAAAAGCACTATTCCTCTTCTTCCTTGAACCAGGCAGCCATTGATGCACCCTAAGAGCTTCATATCTCCATCATAATCCCTTAAAACACCTCCTAATCACCTTTAATCTTGAATTAAACCACTCAGGAGCCAATTTCAGCCTAGTCTGGAGAGAAACCCCATTCCTTGAGTTTCTTGAGAGAGAGTTGAGCTTTAGAGAGGAAAAGAGGCTGGTTCAAGGACGCCAGAGTTGGGAGAAAGACTTCTCCAGCCTTCCTCGACCGAATTGAGGTAAGAAACTCAAGTTTTAACTGCTTATTTTGCGAAATGGGTAATGGGGTGTATAGTGATTCTGTTGATATAGGGCTGAAATTAGGCTTAGGTTCTTTAGAAAAGAATAATCAGGAGGTTGTTCTGAGAAATATGGCACCTTGAAACGGGAATTGTGATGAAGTTTGAATTGGGCCTTGTGAGGAAGAAGGGTGTGTGAATGGGAGGTACTATGGTCTTATGAACCTAAGTACCTTTACAAAAGTTGTTCCTAAGGCCAAATGAACGGTGAAAACATGTTGATATGTCTGTTTTGGCTGAGTTGAACAACTGTTGGTTTTAATATAATTAAGACTTTGAATTTGGTTATACAGAGTCTAAAAGAGACTCTAAAGCCTTAGTTAGGCTGAGGTAGACCACTAAGGGTCGATGAATGGCCTAGTGGAAAATGAGTTAAGATGAATCTTAAGTTAGAAGACAGAAACTGATAAAGAAAGGAAGAATATTTCCTTTCATGTAAACGGTTGAAAACCGTTACTGATTGTCTATTTCATGCCTATTGTAGGGCGTGAGACGCATATCACTGGTAGAGGTCACCACGAGATTAGGAGAGCTGATTCTGAGCTGAGACCAAGTAAGCTCAGTGTTCTTGGGGAATGTTTCCCCTGCTTGTGTTTCACTGCACCCGAGTTGGGTGATTGATTGATATGTCTTGCATGCTTATATTGTGTGATGCTGGAATACTGAATCATGTATTAGCTGTTGATGAAATGTCTTAATGGTTTACTGGCTAAACCCTGAGATAGGGTATGCTGGTATTGATTACACTAGTATAATGTATGTGTGTATGGATTTTAATTATGAGATGATTGTGATGATGATGCTGTGTGATGTGCATGCATGAGAATTCACTGGCCAGTAGAATAGGGAACTATGGACTCCTTGGGAATGTGCCCTTAAGTGGATGATCTTCCTTGGGACAATCCATAGGCGTCCATGTAAATCCTGAGAGAATGTGCCCTTCAATGGATGATCTTTCTTAGGTATTGGGCAGCAAGTCCTGAGGGAATGTGCCCTTCAGTGGATGATCTCTCTCAGGCAAGGTGTATTGGCTGTGTATGGTTATGTTATACTGCTATGGGCATGCAGTTTGTTCATGATAGCCGTGAAAGCTGACCGTATGATAGAGAACTATTTGATATGACTTCTGTGATGTTATGTCATATGTATATATCTAATTGTGTTTGGAAGTGAACCAGGGGGAGGGAAACCTCCGAGAACCCTGAGTTTACTGAGATGATTATCTCACCCCTGTTGGGGCTCATGTTGCAGGAACTGAGACAGAAGTTACTGAGAGATCCCAAGGCAAAAGGCCTGAGCTGGGATAGAGAGGTGGAGAACCCTAGGCTTAGAAGACTGAGCTTGATAGCTCATGTTTTGTTATTTTGTTTGTATTCTGGATACTTAGGGAAAATTTGTATAGTTTTGGGAACTATGTATCTTGTAAATGACAAAGACATCACCATATATGTATATAAAGCGTATTTATATTGAGTTCAGGCTTCCTTGATATGTATGACTATGCTTGCTGCGTTACTCTGTTACTATAATAATGTTAATACGTCGGGTGCACACGGGGCTTTACAGAGACGGTTAAGGAGGCCGCAGAGGATTCGCTTCTTGTAACTGAACTCAACCTTGCCGTTTTGAAAGAGGTGTTTGTCGGTTTAATTACTCGTTTGGTTGTTCCTATACATGCATAATCTTTATGTTTTAGTCCCTACATTTTAAAATTATTGGTTTTAGTCTTTTTTCATCAGTTTTAGTTCATAGTTGTCTAAAATTATAAGGACTAAAACAGGTTAAAAGGTGTATGTGTAGGAACTAGCATAAGTTAAAAAGTATAAGTAGGGACTACAACGAGTAATTTCTATTTGTAAGGACTATGCCTAGTCGTTTCTAAATGCAGGGGCTAAAATGATTAATTTCTAGATGTAGGGGCTAAAAGCGTAAAGGTTGTTGAATGTGGAGGTATAGGGATCAAATGAGTAATTAAAATTTTGTTGTTTTATGTTTAGGCCTGGTTAGTTCGTCACTAGTAGTGTGTTGTTGGATTGATGGTTTTAAGAAATGTTAGGACTTGGGAACACGCTTATTATGGTGAAGTATTAGGGTTTTAAAAATGAACAAATATGTGGATTAGCTGTCATGGATGATTAGTTTGTTACTTTTATTATAATTACCTTAAGAGTTATATCAAAGGTGATATCTGATTACAAACTTTTACACTGATAATGCATGCATATTAAACTATTTAAAATAAAGTAGAAGTTGTGTGGTTGTTTTCATTTCTTTTAAAGAGAGAGCGGAGAGACAAGAGAATTCAGTTTCTTTCTATAGATTGAGCGCAAGACCTAACACTACTGTAGTGGGATTCACTGAATAGGAAGTGAAACCTAGGCCATTTGGGGATTTTGAATAATTTCTAAGTAATTGTAAAGAATGGAATTGGAAAGACTATGGTATATTTGTTCCTAGTATACCTGGCTATGCTTTTGCCACGGGACAACTTAAACTAATTGTTAAATTTGTTTAACAAAAACTATAGTATATTTGGCCACCAATTTTAGATTTTTAATTTAATTTGTGAATACCTTAAATATGAGGCAGCACATCAAACTAATGAACCAAATAGTTGCAACCCGAACTGAAAGCAAGTGATGCTTGTTGTAGCTTATATAATTGTTTCTTCCTGTTTCTCAAAAACATACAAGTTGCATCGTAACCTAAAGAAAAGCTTTTCACAAACTAATTATCACCACTACCTTTCCCTGGAATGAGCTAATCCAAAGGCTTAGGTAATGATTATTCATAACGAGTTTGAATTAGCATATTCCGAGAGTGAGAAAAAGTAGTTCCATCTTAGAAGAACATTTCAAAAATGAATAAAAAAGTTATTTAAATTGTAACAAACATGCACTTGTTTTTAAGTTGGGTTGTAACTCTTTGGTTATTTAGTTTGATGTGAGGTATTATAATGAGTTTGAACTAGCATGATTTGAGATTTTAAAAAAACCATTTTTTTAGTCATGTCTTGGAAGAGATTTTAGAAAAATGAAGAAAGCAATTGTTTATACCGAAACAAACATGCACTTGCTTTTATTGGGTTGTAACTCTTTGGTTCATTAGCAAGGTTGATAAAATCGAGATTTTACCTAGGATCGGGAGGGGGATGGAAGATCGTAACTCGAGGATCGTAACTCGGATCGTAAGATCCTACGTCAATACCTAAAATTCCTATATATAATCTATATGCATAAAAAACTCAATAAATAAAGAAACAAACATAAATTCATATATAACTTCATAAGTCATAACATAATATAAATTCATAAGTACATAACACAACTCAATAAAAATTCATAAGTCATAACATAACATTAATTCATATAAAATTGAAATTGTTCCAAGTTCCAACTCTAGGTATTTAGGAGAGCATTCAACTCCTCTTGAAAATTATCATCATCTTCATTGTCATTAATGACATTGACAATGACATTAGCATCTCCCATTCCATCTCCAATTCCAAGTCCAACAATTTCATCCTCATCAATAGGAGGAACATCCAAATCATCTACATGTGCACCACCATTTCCAACATTGTCTTCAACTTGAAGAATGTCTTCTTCCATGGCATTCAAATCATCATTCTCCTCTACAATCCAATCATCATCAGAAGAAATATCTTCTATGGTGTAGATCTTTGCCTTTCTAACTTCCCTCTTCTTATTCAATCTTGAATTGACCATCACAAATACCACATCATTCATGGTCTTTTGCATCAAACGGTTCCTTTTTTTCATGTGGACCTAAATAATTATAAAACAAATCAATTATCATATTATAAGTTCTTATTTAAATTAAATAAATACATTTTTGCTTAACAAATTTGAAATGCTTACAATTCAAACATACTCCAGTTGCGCTCGCATCTGGATGAACTACATGTTACACTCAAAACTCTAATTGCAAACTTTTGCAATTCTGGATGTCCGTCTCCATAGGAATCCCACCAATCTGCTGGAGTTTTTGTTTGAAGTGCACGTTGAGCTATTGCATGACCAAAAAGCCCCCCTTTTTTTTTCTTTGAAATCTTCCAATTGGTCATCAATTTTGCCTATTATATCAATGTCTCCTACAAGCCTTTCCATGCAATCAATGAATCCTTTCTTCACTTCCCAATCAACTTTAAAACCAGCACTATAATGTAGCATGGGATTCAAATAATACCCTGCAGCATGCAAGGGCCTATGTAATTGGTTGTCCCATCATTGATCAATAATTTCCTATAGGGGCATGTAGCTATAAATGAAAAAAAATTTCTAAACGAAGTTTATAAAATATAAAATGAAACTAATGGTGGAAGATATAATTACCTGCTCTCAACCCCTCTGAAGGCATTTTGTATTTTCTCCTTAGCTCAATCCATCTCTTCATAAATAAACCCCATGGCTGGCTTGTCATCTGAACCTACTAAGCGCAACACTTTAATTAGGGGAAAAGCACCCCTCATGCAATGAAGAACATTTTTCCAAAACTCCTTGTCCGTAATCAAAATTTCCACAAACTTACCATCTTTAGTCTTTGCTAATTGACCGGAAGTCCATTCTTCGGATGTGAACATTCTAGTTAATGGACCTTTATTCTCATTCAAGCATCCCAAAGTCAAGTAGGAAGTAGCAAAATGGGTCTAATTAAATCACCCCCTTTAGTAAAGGTATGCAATAAAGGAATGAGACTTGTTCTACTATAGATGTAAGTTGTAATCCTTCTGCCACTTGCAATTGTGTCTTTATGAAGTGGTATCTTCTTCTCAAAATCCTCTAGCATCAAATCAATGTAGTGAACTGCACAAGGTGTCCAGTAAAACTTGTTCCTATTCCGCATCAACATATCCCCAGCTGCCTTGCAATTTGCAGCATTGTCCGTCACAATATGGACAACATTTTCTTCCCCGACCTCCTCAACCACATCATCCATCATCTTGAAAATTTTGTCGGTTGTCTTACATATGTTAGATACATCAATGGACTTCAAAAAAACAGTTCCAAGCAGACTAGAAAGTTCAATATGGTCCTCCTCCTCTTATCAGTCCATCCATCTGTCATTATTGTGCATCCAGATTTCTTCCAATAAGCCCTGTGATATCCAAAGAGAGATTGGTCTTCTCAACATGTTTGTTTTGGTATTTCACCCTATCTTCTTGCTCTTTTTTTCTACAATAATGTGATTCCTTTTAATGTGGATAATAGTCAAGAATACAAGATGTTTGAGTCGGTTGCTTGACATGGTCCATGAAGAATACAAGATGTTTGAGTCGGTTGCTCGACATGGTCCAGGATTTAACCCACCATCCTACCATGAAATTAGGGTGAAATACTTGAAGCATCACGTTGAGAAGACCAATCTCTCTTTGGATGATCACAGAGCTTATTGGAAGAAATCTGGATGCACAATAATGACAGATAGATGGACTGATAGAAGGAAGAGGACCATATTGAACTTTCTAGTGAATAGTCCGCTTGGAACTATTTTTTTGAAGTCCATTGATGCATCTAACATATGCAAGATAGTCGACAAAATTTTCAAGATGATGGATGATGTGGTTGAGGAGGTCGGGGGAGAAAATGTTGTCCATATTGTGACGGACAATGCTGCATGTAACACCCCAAAATTTAGGAAATTACAGACAATTACTGAGAGTAAAATGTTAATAAAAGGCAGTAGAAAAATTTAGGACAAAATGACAAGAACGCCCCTGAACAAGTTTAGAAATGACGTTTATATCCCTAGGGCGAAAAATGACAAAATTACCCTGAACAATTATGGAAATGACTAATGTATCCCTAGATATT
>PYAF01002492.1:207754-241591 GCA_007407185.1 Glycine tomentella
TGTATTTGGACTGTTAACAATTCAATGTGTATTAATAAATTTTATTTGCATGAACCGTGGTGAGGAAAATCGTTTATCGTAAATTTAGCAAGCAAAGCGAAAAGAATTTCGTGAAAAATTTATAACTAATTTAAAAGTGGACACAAGATTCTATCTAAAATAAACCAAGCACCAGAGAGTAAAGAGAGGCGTTACACTGCAAATTGCAAGGCAGCTGGGGATATGTTGATGCGGTATAGGAACAAATTGTACTGGCCACCTTGTGCAGCTCACTGCATTGATTTGATGATAGAGGATTTTGAGAAGAAGATACCACTTCATAAAGACACAATTGCAAGTGGCAGAAGGATTACAACTTACATCTATAGTAGAACAAGTCTCATTGCTTTATTGCATACCTTTACTAAAGGGGGTGATTTAATTAGACCCGTTTTGCTACTTCTTACTTGACTTTGGGATGCTTGAATGAGAATAAAGGTCCATTAACTAGAATGTTCACATCCGAAGAATGGACTTCCGATCAATTAGCAAAGACTAAAAAAGATGGTAAGTTTATGGAAATTTTGATTGCGGACAAGGAGTTTTGGAAGATTGTTCTTCATTGCATGAGGGGTGCTTTTCCCCTAATTAAAGTGTTGCGCTTGGTAGATTCATATGACAAGCCAGCCATGGGGTTTATTTATGAAGAGATGGATCGAGCTAAGGAGAAAATACAAAATGCCTTCAGAGGGGTTGAGAGCAGGTAATTATATCTTTCACCATTAGTTTCATTTTATATTTTATAAATTTTGTTGAAATTTTTTTTTCATTTATAGCTACATGCCCCTATAGGAAATTATTGATCAAAGATGGGACAACCAATTACATAGGCCCTTGCATGCTGCAGGGTATTATTTGAATCCCATGCTACATTATAGTGCTGGTTTCAAAGTTGATTGGGAAGTGAAGAAAGGATTCATTGGTTGCATGGAAAGACTTGTGGGAGACATTGATATAATTGGCAAAATTGATAACCAATTGGAAGATTTCAAGAAAAAGGGGACTTTTTGGTCATGCAATAGCTCAACTTGCACTTCAAACAAAAACTCCAGCAGATTGGTGGGATTCCTATGGAGATGGACATTCAAACCACACACCTTATTTTTGATGTTTTCTTTTATAAAATCTGTGGGGCAGGGAAATTTTATCTGTTAGGTTAGGTGGCATAACTAGATCGGTGGAGATGGTAATCTTTTTCTGCTGTAAGAGGAAGACTCTTCACCATGGACATGTTTGCTGTGTTAAGTGTAAACTGAATTTGTTGTGACTTCCCTTATGTGCACTATTGCAGGCTAGGATTTTCCATTTCAATTCAGAAATTCTAACATGCCCCTCAATGGAATAAACATTATTCAGGGCAATTAAGTGATTTAAATCTGCCATTACCTCTTTGGAGATCACGTGATGAGACGAGAAATAATAAAAAAAAGCATGGAATGAAGCAGACATCATTGAAGTTTCAAGAAGTGAGCTAGAATTCCTTCTAGATGAAGAATATTATGAGAGGAATAGAAATTATAGGCCACAATACTATGCTGAAAGTTATGAACAAACCAAGAATCGTCAGGAGTATTACCATTACACTGCTGAAGAAGTCTTGCTTTTGTGGCATGATCGACTTAAATTCCGGTTTGTGACTGATGGAACACTTAAAATTCACTACTATACCCCTTCTTTCGATGGGTCTGTGGTGGGAACTGAAGATGTGCTCGTAACACCATATACTTGTGATAGAACAGGCCCAGGTGATGCTGTTGTGGCTGCCATTTTAAGAAAACTAACCACTTGCCGTGAAATGTTTTGAAAATCAAGATGTTTTGGATAGACAGCTACGCTTTGCTGTTGCAGCAGGAATTATATCCCAATGGACTATTGGTGCAGTTAGAGGTTTCCCTACCGAAAGTGCTACTCAGAATCTCAAAGAAGAAGTTTATGTGCCTTCATTGTGGTGATAAAAATTGTATCATAAAAATTGTATCTGTAACTTCAATAGAGTTTGGCAGGGCCTTGAGGCATTGGTAGTTATTGTTTGATTATTTATTTGGATCTTCTCTGCAAGTGTTTCATATAAAATGGGAGCAGACGAATGCTATCAGATTGCAAGAATTGTTTGGTTGTTTTGTTTGGCTCCAACTCATGTCATCCAATACCACTATGAGCAGGAGGCGGTTGTCAATTGAAAATTTTGTAGGTAATATTCAAATGTACACTATTCTTGTAATGGGGTTGCAGTTTGTATTTGTAATACTCTTCCCTTCTTCATTGTTTACCTTCTGCTTTAGTTATTATGCACCTTCATTCTATACATGCAAAAATCCACGATTACCTATCTATTTATTTTAAAGTTGAATGGAATTGAATGGAATCGATTTTGATAGAATTGATCTTGAAATACCTAACAAATTTAGGATGTTTAAATAATTTTTGTCAGAGATTTTACATGATGACTTGGAAGGTGTGCGAAATTGATTCCTATAATGAAACAAGTAGGCCCGAAATTGTACTGGAGAATTTGTCCATTTTGTGTTTGGCAGTGCTTTAGTAATTGTTTCTCTGACAATGCAAACTTAAGCATACTGGGCCCGAAGGAACAGAAACGAAACTGGAGGAATTAAATGTTTGTTTTTATACAATGATGACAAGGGAAATAGAACCTAAAATTCCATACAAACTATCCATATTTCCCACTAGTCCTATCTTAGTGGGTTATTCGCTAGGCAATGTGGTGGTATGTTTGACTAGATTGATTGATCACAATTATGATAAGCTACAAATTTAACTCTTATCTTGAGTTTTTGAAATACATATTTTTTGGTCCATGAGTTTTTTAAACATTTGTTTATTCACACAAGCACGTTTTTTTCGGCCTTCCCTAGTTCACTTGAGCTGCAATTCCCAAAATAGTCCACGATTTCCGGGCAGTTAGTTTCTGCACCTCCAATTTTTCTTCCTGCACCTTTTGAAGTTTCCGGATTAGGTCCAGGAAGCAATTAGAGAAGTGCAGGAAGTAATCGTCTGATTTTCGTTGCTCATTTTTTGTCTTGGACTAATGGTCTAATAGATAACACAATGCAACACAATAAACAAGAAGCATGGAGCTAAAACGTCCTTAGGATCTTTCTCATCTGTTGTTAGGTGATGCTATGTGTACTATGTATCCTAGGGGTAGTTAGCTCTTCTTTTTATCTACTAACCTCTTGATTTTTTTAGGTTTAATTGCACTTTTGGACTCTTAAATATTATAATTATTTAATTTTGGTTTCTTAAGTTTTAGTTGTGCCAAGTATCTCGTTTTAATCTCACATATTTTAATTATGCCAATTAGGTGTCCTAGATAAATATTGTGATTTTAGTCTCTTGGTATCATAATTATGGGATTTTGTCCAAAAAGAATAGTTTTAATTGTACAATTTTTAAATTTGAGAAACTATTGCTACGAAATTGTGATGAGTGACTAAAATCTTACAATTGTGAAAGATTCAATTGACATAATAAAAATTTAAGGACTAAAATCACACATTTAAGGAATAAAATCACACATTTATGGCATCTAAGAGACCTAATTAGTATAATTGATACTTTGGACACTAAAATGGCACAATTATGATACCTGATAGCCATGGCAAAACGGGTCTGGTCCGACGGACCGGCCCGTTTAACCCACAAAAAAATGTGGGTTGGGTTGACACTTCCAGCTCACATTAGGAAAACGGAATAGGCCAACCTGGCCCACTAAATTGCGAGCCAAAATGTGGGTCGGGTTGGGCCAGCCCACCGGGCCACGACCCACCAAAAAAATAAAATAAAAAATATATTATTTTTGCATTTTAAATTTAATGTATGGAATTATAAATGTTGCTTTGTAAATTTTAATTTCATTTATTAATCTAGTGTTAGACTCTAATAACATATAATTTTCCACGGATTTTAGGTTGATTTTTACATATATATTTCACATTCTAATTTTGTTTAATTGTTCTTAGAAGTTCAATGAATATTGCAGGACTTGTTTGATTATGTTGTTTTTGGTTTCTTAAGTTCTCATCATCTCATGTGAGGTAAGATATTAAAATGATTGCAGACATGAATTTAACATTAATTTTTAGTATAACTTAAATATTTTTTTTATTTTTTTAAATATTATTAAACCATATTTTTTTAAAAAAATATTTCACATTCTAATTTTGTTTAATTGTTCTTGGAAGTTCAATGAATGTTGCAGGACTTGTTTGATTCTGTTGTTTTTGGTTTCTCAAGTTCTCATCATCTTATGTGAGGTAAGGTATTAAAATGATTACAGACATGAATTTTGACATTAATTTTTAGTATAACTTAAATAATTTTTATTTTTTTAAAAAAAATAATTTTTATTTTTTTATTAAATATTTTTAAAAAATATTTTTAAGGTGGGTTAGTGGGCTGGCCCGCTGGTCCACTAACCCATCTTAAAGTGGGGTGGGTTAACATTTTCAACCCACTTTACAAAGTGAGCCAACCCAACCCAGCCAACATTTTTAGTGGGATGGGCCAACTCGACCCATTTTTGATGAACTGACCCACTTTGCCAACCCTAATACCTGAATCCTGAGACAGCAAAGTGTAATTAATCCAACTTTTTATTAATCGAATTAGGATTGTTTTAGAAATACTTTTCGGGAGAAATTTAGTTGAAGGATTCGAGTTCAAAATCAATGCATATTAGTTGTTAAAAAAATGTTTTCTTTTGTTTTTTAGTCTTATATATAGAAACTAAAAATAATGTAAGAAATTTATTTTTTAAAATAAATTAGTTCAACCCAGTTAAAATTAGTCAGAACTTAAAATAGCTTATAAATATCATAGTCTTGTAAAAATAAAATAAAACTAGAGTTCACTTAACACTAAAATATGTTCTTTCCAGTACACCAAAAAAGTTAAAGAGTACACCAAAAAGAAATGTTCTTTCCTTTACAAATGTCGTTTCTTGGACAAACTCCTTTTTCTTTCCTAATATTGAAGTTAAAAATGATAAAAAAAAATTAAAAGTTAAAACATGGTGCTTGAGGACTAAAAATAGTGCTCAAGGCCTAACAATAAAACGAGGAAAAAGAACTTTTCCATGAATAGAACAGAAGAAAAAGAACTTACGACTAACATGACATTTTCTCTAAAGAAAATTCTGCTCCAACAATATTTTACTTCTTTGCTACTTTACCTTCCATATTGACTGACTCGCTATTTCAAGTATACTCCAATTGTTTAGTAAAAAAAAAAATGAAAAAGTTTATGCGTTTGTGATAATTCAACAATTCTTGCTTGGACTTGGACCATGTCAACTAGTCAATTTTTGGTATTTTCCGCTTATGATTAACTTACTATTTAACTTCAGCTTGAAGTTATCCACAATTACCTCGTCAACCTTCATATTTAGATTATAGTAGTTTGCATATCTAAAATTTTAGTTTAGAGTTTAAACTAAATTTTATCCATAAATTAAAATGTTTGATAAAATCATAACTGAGTTATATTTAAAATAATTTTTGAGTCATAAATTTTGGTTTTCGAAGAAGTGAAAAAAACAATTCTCTTTGGTTAGGTCAAATAATGATTTACTCACTATGATTCAAGTACACTTAGTGTTGATTTATTTAAATTTTAAAAGATTGATGTTTTTTTCTTCTAAATCACAAGTATTTTTCATTTTTGAGCCGAATAGAATAAGTATAAGTGATAAAATTTTCCTTCTAAATATTTAATACAATTACATAATCAATACTTAAATCCAAAACCTCTCCTTAAAATGAAATAATCCTACATTAATTGATTCACGTGCTTAATATTAAAAAGTTATCCGTGTCTACAGGTAAAATTTTGAAAATTAATTTAAATAACTATTTGTGTTTTGATAAGTGAAATAAAAGGACAAATTGTAGATAACTTTTAAATAAAACAAACATTTCTAAACATAAATTATCTAACTTCAAATTAACTTTTAATTAAAATTAATATTATCTTAAATCAAGTTTATAAATACTTATCCAAACATATATACACTTAAAATACCGCAGATTAATTGGACATAAAATGCATTTTTTAAAGATAATATCTATCCTCTTAATAAAAAGATAATATGTCTCACTTTTTTAAAATATATTCTTTGCACTATCTGGCAAGAAACTATATCTCAATATCAGAAAGACTAAAAATAAACTATCCAAACCTACCAAAACAATTTTTCAAGATAGAACAGATCAATTCAAGACTCCTCTTCCTAACTTCACTTTCACTTTTTCTTGTCACCCTTTTCCCTCCTTTCATGAGGGATTGATTCAAGGTCAAGAATACATCGAAAAAGAAGGGTGCCAAGTATAGGTAAAGCGTGAGATTAGATTTTCCTTTTCATTTACCCTTTCAACTACTGGCAATTTCATTGGCAAACAAATAGGACAAAGGAATTTCATAGGTTAATTTAGAATAGCCTAGTAAATAATGGTAAGATAAGTGATAGGTTGAAAATGATTTAGGAATTTCAAATTTGGTTCACATTGCCATCATTCCGGCTTAGGCCGCTACCCATTGAATGGCTAAAATTTAGTCCACTAATGAAATGGACAAGACAAACCACATGGTGTATACATTAAAAAAAAAAAGAAAAAAAAAGAAAAAAAAAAAAGACAAACAACATAGTGAGTCTCATTTAACAATCTTTTATGAGGCTATATTTTTTCTGAAGTGCAAGGATTCAAATTCACCAAGTGCATATTTGGAAGAGCAATGATTGTTCTCTGCTTTTCAAAAAATTCTTTCAATAAGTTAAAAATATAATTAATATTTTTTAAATCAGGAAAAAAATGGAAAATGCTAATCAGTCCACTAAGGACACTTATACTGGTCATGAAATTAAAAAAATATATATTTATTGGGATGAGAAAAATTGTGTTATCCATAATTATTTTTGCTCTTTTTTATGATTTTTATATTAAATACTTTCTCATTTTATATCCTTAATCAGTGTTATTAGCCATACTCAAATTTCATTTTTATTTTTTTAAATACACACATTAAGTATATATTTAATTAGCATAAAGTCAATGTTCAGTTATGACATTGATTGTTAATTAAAGACTTCAATGAATATATTTTTTTTCATGTGTCATAGAGTGTGAGTATGAGTATTTCTCAATTCACTGGGTTAGAAACTAATTTAACTCGAGTTGGATGGTTGTCACAGGCCCAAGAGAATTTTATATATAGAAAGAATCAAACACAAGTTTTCTCATTAAATAAATTGCTTCTCATATTTAAATGTAATGGGATCTTAAACCACTGCATCAACTCTATGAGTCGAATGAATATCTTTAAATTTAGAGAAACATTTAAAATATAAATTACAAATATTTAATTATCCTCTCTCCCATAGTCATAAATCTATCTTTTTTTACTCATCATAATTATGACTTTTAGTTTAGGGTGGACTTTCGAAATAATTTTCATTTTTTAGACCAACTTTGGGATTAATTATTGATTTAAGATTTAGTCATATTTAAATTTTCTCACTTTTCTCAAATGTTGTATTTTACAAAAATCGAACCTAGGTCCTATCTTGCAACTATGTCATACTAATTTGGCAACATATGTCTATCTTAAAGTTATGATATATGTCTTGTTTAGAGTTTGAATACTAATTTTACATATGAAATAAATTGTGTTAGGAAAGAAATATTTATGTTGTGTGTATTTAGGGTCATCAATAGGGATTAATCACTTCTTACGATATGATGAATACTTTATTTCAATAGCATGTAAAAAAAATTATGATACATTGAGAACAGAAATGTCCAACAAGTGGTGTTGGATGTTTTTATGTTGGATCAAGCTCTCTCTTTCTCAAGAAGCTTATGGAAATGAAGCAACTCAAGGAAGAAGATCACAGCACAGTAAACACGATGCGTCGGGGGGTGCGGTGTGTGCTGGTGTGAAGGAAAAGAGAGAGCCAGAATTGTGTACCTTTCACCCTGGATGAAGCAGTATTTATATGCTGATACCTGGATGTGATAACGGTACTTGAGGCCCCATTATCTTAATTGAAACGGTTGAACACAACCTCCTTCCTTGATTCACGGAGATCGTGGTAACTGGAAGATACTAACCACATCCCTTATCTCTGGGGTGGTTACTTAGTGGAGAGGAATATAATTATTAAATAAAATATTGTTTTATCCGTAACACATGTCTACTAAAAAAGTCATCTTTTGAATTTTCATACCATATAAAATTAAATAAATATTTCCTTTCTCTTCTAATTATTAATTCAATCAAAATATATTTTTTCTTTATTTTTGTCAAATTAGTACTGAAACTTTTCAAATTAATAACAAGATTTTTGTAAAGTCACTGATAGAACAATATTTTATCAATTAAAGTATTCTTTTATATTTGTAATTAATACTGAAACTTTTTGAATTAATAATGAGATTTATGTAAAGTTATTAATAGAACAATATTTTATCAATTATAGTATTCTTTTTATATTTGTAATATCATCTCAACAACCACGCACAATAAATTTTAGATATATCAAACATTTGTAAGTATGCAATCTTATAAACAATAGTATTGAAATTTAACAATTTGTTTTATAAGCTTCATTTATCTATTAGAACTTTTATAGTTTAATAATTAAATTAATAAAATTTGTTTTAGAGTAATTGTAAAGAATAAATAAATTTACTAAAATTTAGTCTCAGAATAACTTAATCTCTATTTCCTACCTCTATACAGAGCTTAACAGTGTAAAATAAAGGTGATCATAAATTCGGGACTATTTTTGGTCAATGTCGTTCAAAGTTTTTCTTCTCGACATTAGTCGAGGTTATTTTGTGGTTGATGTCAATTAGGATATTTTTGCCGATGTTTGTCGAGATTATTTTTTAGTCGACGTCAAGTAGGTTTTTCTGCCAACATCGGCCGAAAAACATCATTAACTGACATTGGGAAAAAAAAACTAGCTAGCATCGACCAAAATATTCCCCCAATTCACGTCGATCGAAAAAACACTAGTTGATGTCAACAAAAAATATTCCTAGCCAACACTGGCCAAAAGAAATAGTCACGGTCCATGTTGGCTAGCAAACCCTAGCTGACGCCAACAAAAAAATAGTTTCAACCAACGTGAGTAAAAAAACCTAGTCAATGTCAACAAAAAAATAGTATCGACTGATGTTGGCAAAAAATATCAACGACCGGCATCGGCCAGATTTTTTTTACCGATGTCGACCAAAAACTAGTCATAATCAATGCTGATCGAAAAACTCCTATTGTGGCAAAAAAATATCACCGACTAACATTAACTAAAAATCCTAACCGACCTCAACCAAAAAATAACACTATCTAAGATCAACCAAAAACATTCTTGAATGACGTCGACCAATGCACTTAATTGACATCGACCAAAATGCACTGACCGACGTCAGTGGAAAAATAGTCCTAGTTGACGTTGATCTAAAAATGTTTGGGTCAATGTCAACCAAAATTGCCTGGATTGAGGTAGGCTAAAAATACCCTAACAATCGAAAATAGTATTGCACAAAATTAGTTGAAAATAATTCTTAAATGAACAAGTACTAAAGTTTCATTTTTTAGCGTTTAATTACTAAAATTTATAAAAAAAAAAAAAATCCTTATAACATTGAAGTTGATTATAAATTGAATATGAACAAATTCAATTCACTTAAATGGATTGGATCTTAAATTCAAATTATTTTTAAAAAAAATATAAATATAAATTTAATTCATATTTTAAATAAATTTGAATTAAATTCTTAAAATCCAATTGATGTTTATTCCTAATTCTTTAGAATACAAATATACTCAAATCTCTCAATTCAAAGTAGCAGCACATACATCTTGAAAAAGTTTCATTAGCTGTCTTCGATAATAGCACACGCGTTGCATTTTATAATGGCAAGAATTTCATCTATTTTGTCCATGAAAAATTGAGATATGGGTCTTTGGCCTTCCTTTGCTTATCAAACAAGATAATACACGCGGTAGTCAATTAAAGGCAGATGTGTACAACATAAATATAAACATGTAAACAAGATATCTATTGTAAACGTATAAACAATATTCCTATGTATCAACCAGCAACTGTTCAATCCAAAAATTGGAAACTTGCTCCATTTGGCAATCTTCCTTCAAAAAAGAATCAATGAATCTAATGGTTTCAACTCCAAAGCGGTAGTATTGTCAAATTCAATATCCCCACCAGTATAATCTAACCTGGGACTGTGGTATGGTGATTGTGGTGTGCCTTTTGATTATACACAAAACCTTCTATTCTTTCCCTTTTTGTATGCCTAAACTGAAACTCATTTTGAATGAAATGAGAGCCCGGCAAGGGCCCCATTGATTCTTCAGCAGCCTCATCATCCAGGCTGGAAAACAAGGAAGCACATTCCCACCACACAACCCCTATGAGCTCTTTAACTTTACGGGAATGCCATAATGCATGATGAAACTCCAATGTTTAGCCTAAAATATGTGACAAAACCAAAGACACTACACTATCTTTGTGCTCCGATACCAAACCGATGATGGTCTAGTTTCTGGCTTGTGGTTTCCTCCTGAGACTTGTTGCACACACAATCAGGAAAGGGATTGGCGTAAAAATTCTCCTCCATTCTCGGTGACTCTCCTACTTGTCTAAGATAAGGTGCGCCTAGCCTATTGGAATGTGAATTCTTAACCTCAGAAGCAAATGCTTCCCATGATAAGGCACCCTCGTCGAATTGATCAATCAGCTTAACAAAATTCGATCTGAAAAGCAATGAAACAGATTACACATCAGTAGCATGTACAATGCCAACAATTAACCCAAAAGACAAAAAAAAAAAAAAAGGATTAGGATCCCCGTTTTAGTTTTGGTCATTTTATGAGAGAGAAAGACTAAACAATTCTAGTAGGTCCTACAATTATTTGTGTAGGTTCTGTTCTGTCTATCTTGTATTGTGTCTTTTTCTCTCTCAACAATAACAAAACATTTTCCCATTAAGTGAGGTCAACTACATGGATCATAGAAGGTCACTTGACTTGGATAAAGACCATATTCTCAGAGATATTATTTACCATGAAATTCCTCTTAACAATTTCCCACCTTTTCTCTCTTAACCTGACATTAAAAATTCAGGAAGTGATTTGTATTTTGTGAACTAACCTGTCAGGATTGATGGTTTTCTGAAACCCTTCAAACCTCCTATGACCCTGCACTGCCTTGGCCATGTTACCATCATAGGTATACACAAAGACATCACTTTCCAGGGCCACTATATAATCCAAAGCAGCGAGACGGTTTTGATATGGCTTGAAGGGTTCTAGCTCCTCCTCAGTTGCAAGGGTAGAATGAGAAAAGACATTAGGGAACTCAGATTGAAAGCCTTCCAAACTATTGGCACCATAAATAGGTCCTGCAACAATGTAGATTGTTGTAGTGGAAGGGTACCCCATGGCCTTGAGAAAAATAGCTGCCTCTCTAGGTGACATAGGGCACCCCCCTTGCAATCTTCTATCCACACTATCAATCTCTTTTTCCTTCCAATGCTTCACTTCATACCTCATAACCCTTAGCTCCTCAGCCTCCTCAGCAGTGAGATTGTGACTGCAGCCAGTAAAGGCTAGCATATCTTTCTCATATCTACATTGCAAACAAACAAAATATAACATAAGATTTATCATATTTTCAAGGTTTTGTTTGGATAAACTTCTCTATAATTACTTATAGAAGAAAACAAGAAGGTAAAATGAATTGAACTTCTCTCATAAACTAAAGTCAACTTATGCACTTAACTTTTATAGAAGCTGTATCATCTAACTCCTCAAAAAACTGAAATATATAAGTTGATTTTAGTTTATGGAAGAAGCTCAATTCATTTTATCTTCTTATTTTCTTCTCCTATTAGTGTTTATGGAAAAGTTTGTCCAAACAGGATTACCAGTTTAAAAGTAAACAAAGAAAGTCAAGTGCATATGACAATACCTTAAATGAAGGGCAATGTATGGTTCATTATTGTTCCTTAGCCTATTCACCAAAACCCTTCCAAGCTCTTCAATTTCTGCTGTGTACTTGAGAGCATGATAATTGGCACGGCACCTCAGCTTCTGCATAGAGGAAGCAAGGCCATTGTTGGCGAGCCGGGAATCTGTGTGAGTAAACTGTACAACCTTATGTCGCTTCAACAGTGGAAGAATCTCACCTCTGTAGTAACTAGCCTGCAAATGAAGCATCTAAGCCACTATTGCACTAAAAAAGAATAGAAATTGTTTCAATGTTGTCACATAGAATTGGTTAGTGCTCCATACCTTTGACCAGGAAACAGGGGCCTTCACAAGAGGTTTCAAGGATGCATATTGGACCGGCAAGTACTCAACTATCTCAATGTCGTCTTTCAAAACTTTCATGAAGTGCCTCCAGTCAAAGATATCTTTAAAGTCACTGAAATATATTAGGGACATTATATTTTGGAAAAAGAGTAACAGGAGGTGATAATAATTGATGTTCCACTCAAATAAAATGGGAAATTTTACCTTGGATCGGTCCAAAATGAATCATGGTCAAGAGAGGGAAGAACAAGGGTGGCATTCATTATTTTTGCCACTGCAACCATATCACATATCTGCAAGTCGATGAAGATTCTAGGAATTAACAAATAGAAATAGAGAAAAAAGGTTATGCACTAGTAGACTAACTAACAGTGTAAAACTATTTCGCAATCATTTAGTCTCAAACTACATTATATGGTATAAGTTTGTTGATTTTTACAAAATTATCTTAAAATTCATATCAATGATGATTTGTGATTGGACGACAGTGTATCATTTGGGAAACTTAGAAATGAAATTCATATACATAATCATAGATTTCATTTGATCTTATCTTCCCCCAGTTCTCATTTGATTCAATCCACCATTCGCATGAACAAGAAGATAGCCATTTGTCTTTTTTAATGATGATTTGTGATTGGACGACAGTGTATCATTTGGGAAAATGAGAAATGAAATTCATATACATAATCATAGATTTCATTTGATCTTATCTTACCCCAGTTCTCATTTGATTCAATCCACCATTCGCATGAACAAGAAGATAGCCATTTGTCTTTTTTGGCCCTGAAAGAAAAAAGAGAAGGAATGACAAGTGAGACAAAAGTTGATTACTCAGAGAAAGTATGAGACTAAAATTTCAATTGTCACATACTTATTACATTCCTGGGTCGAGAAACGCATTTGTAATATTTGTCACTGTTTGGCTTCATCCATATTTCTGGAGTCTATTGAAAAAGAAAAATAACAAATAAATAAAACATGATAATAAGGTAAAAAATAAACAAAGATAAAGACACAAGGAAAAGTGTTGAACGATCTAAAATTATTAAGCACGGTCCCAAAACTCAAATTGGTTAAGTAATCCTCAATTTCAGTACCTTTAGCAGTAAAAACAATTTAAACACATTTATAATTAAAACAATTCAACGCCAAAGCATGAATGAAGAAGAAAAAGCAAGCGAAACGCGTGAGAAAAAGAGTATGGAACAAACACTAGTGTTACGGTCAGAGACAACTTCTCAGTACCCAACATTGAACACAGTTACACGTGTCTCCAGTTGCCAGCCATTACATGCAATGCAAGTGATGCAACAAGTCAGCATTTGAAAAAATGCGTTCACACCCAGTTCCGTATGTCACATTCTGGCACTCAAAATTCGTTCATGGTTCACCATTTTCCTCCATTCTCATAATTATTAATTAAGAAATATTCCAAATAAGATTGAAAATAAGTTATTAGTCTAAGTATTAACCAAATTACACTACACCTTCACCAACAAATTTTTATTTTAGCCCCGGAGCACCCTCATCATCCCAGCATAATATATAAAAAAATTAATAACAATTGTATCACCTTATGTCAAAATTTAAATTTGGCCTTCTTTTTCTTTTAATAAAAAATTTAATTACCCATTTAATCTTTATATCTGCATAAACTTTGTGTTTTAGTCTTACATATTAGTCTCTATGCATACACACTGTCTAGCTCATTTTAATCCATCTTAGTCCTCCAAATTTGGAAAGCAGTGTCTTAAAATGTATATATATAAAGACGAGTCGTTTTCAGATGTGTGAGGACTACAAAGTAAACATTATGGCAGGTATAGAATCAACTATATATTTTTATCAGCTCATAGAAATCAAATCAAATAATAAATAAATAATTAAACCTGATAGTGTAATAGAGTATCGTGTCAACATTCTGTTAAATATTTTATTACAGAAAACTCAAAATTCTACCCAATCACCAGGAAAAAGAAATTAACACTTTAAAACTTTTTCCCGTGGTATTCCGCAAACTTTTAACCTTTTCTAACTTTTTTCCTTTTTTCACCCCAGAAAAATAAAAGGTAAAAGAGGTTAAAAAAAAAACGAGATTCCCGAAAGGGAATTTTCAAGACCATTCACGAGAAGGAAACGAAGAAAAAAACAAAAGTAAGGAAAAGCGCTTTTTTGCTTAAAACAAACGTGTTTGTGGAGCGACTTACCGTTAGCCTCTCGAGGACGCGTTTGGGCATGGAGGTTTCGGTTCCGGTCCCGGCCTCGGAGACAACCCTCTGGGCCGACGCCCAATCCTCCTTGAACCGCTGCAGTATCAATTGCCCGTTCTCGATGCTCTTGAAGCTTTTCCCGTTCATCTCAACGCCCGTTCCGAGAAGCGAAACCTTGAGGAACACAATAAAATAGTCTTTTTCACATTGATATCATTTTAAGAGCAATCACAAGAGAAGAAAATATTAGAAACAAACCCAAAAAGTAAATCATAGAAAACGGTTGTTTTCACTTGTATATTTTATCTTGGCCTAATTTCTAGCAAATGTGGGAGTTGAATTTTTTTCTAATACACTCTCTTACACCTAGGAACTTTTGGGATTGGTGCTGTGTACTTCACACGATGGATGACCATTTTGAATAAATATAGGATAGACTCTGATAGGAAACAAAGAAAAAACACTTTGTGGCGAGAAATGAAACCTTGAGGAAGACGGACATGACGAGCATGAAGATGAGGGCCAGGAAGATTTTGCGGCCGACGTGTTTTCCGGACCGGAGGCTCTGGACGGAACCGGCGAGCCAGAGGACGAGGTGCTCCACGCGCTGGAAGAAGGACTCGGGGACGCAGAGGAGGATGCGCGCGCGGAGGAGCAGGTATCGCGTGACGGGATGCACATGGTGGTGGTGCGCGTGGACGTGGACGGGGTGGGGGACATTCTCGTCGGCTTCGACCTCGGAGAAATCGGAGAAGCTTGAGGTAACTTGCTGCTGTTTTTCGGCGTCTACGATGTTGTTGTTGTTGTCAGCGACGCGACGGCGAGTGGTGGTGGGGCCCGCGGCGACCCTTGGGCTGGTGTTGGAGGATGTCGTGGTGGGGCCGCCGGACGACATGCTGGCGCCGCTAACGGAATGCCAAAACGACGTCGGATGAGGTAACGGAATGCCAAAATGTTGTTCTTTTTTTGTTGTTGTTTGAGGATGAAAAAAGATGGAGCGTTTATTGTGTTTGTGTAATTGTGTTGTTGTTTTTGCAGAGAGAGGCTCTTTTTGGTTTGAAAAGGGTTGAGGGGGGCGAAATTGAAGGGAGTGGCAACGTTAAATAATGTGCCAATCTGGGATCTCTTTATTTTCTTTCTAATGTCTCTTTAGTCTTTATATACATCATCACTGGGGTTGGGTGATTGATTCGGCCTTGTTCGGATTCATTTGCCATTTGGATTTTATTTGTGTTCATTTTCCATTGTTGGCTAAAATGACTGGATTGCCCTCTGTTTTCTACTTTCCGCTTCTTCAACGATGGATCTTGTTTTATACCGTTGGCTAGTTAATTAATTATTACTTGTTTGCTTGCTAAAAAAATTGTAATTCTTTTTTACTAAAATAAGTGTAATTGAATGTTGGTTTATATAAATTAAGAAAATTTAATAAATAAACGAAGATGAGTAGTAGTTTTATAAAACTAATCTTATTAAATAAATAAAATATATTCTCTCCACAAAATAGAAGTAAAATAACTAAATTATATCTATAAAAAAATGGTTAACATCATTTAATTTTTTTAATCTCAAGTGAAAAATAAAATTATTTCTAAACTATACTTCATTAAAACTTGCTATCATGAATAAAAAATAGTTATTGAAAATAGAATTAAAATTAAATAAAATATGTTTTTAGTAATGATAAATTTAAATAAGGTAAAATTAGTAATATTTTCTTATATTTAAACTCAGTATACAAAGTCACTTTTTTACTTATATATGAGTTTAGAGGGAGTATAATCTACATTATTTGACATTATTTAATTTTCTTAATCTCAAGTAAAAAATAAGATTATTTTTAAAATATACTTCATTAGAACTTGTTATCATAAATAAAAAAGAGTTATTAAAATCAAATAAAAGGTGTCTTTATGAATGATAATATTAAATAGAAAAAAAATTAGTTAGATTTTCTTATATTTAAGTCCAACATATAAAACTACCTTTTTTGCTTATATATAAGTTTAGAGGGAGTATCATATTGCATATAACAAAAAAGATAAGATTGTCGGAAATAGAACTCAAATTAAATGAAGGTATTTTAGAGATGTTATTATTAAATAGGAAAAACTTAGTTAAAATTTAGTTATATATTAGTCCAAGATTTTTTTGCTTATATTTCAGTCCGGAGGCAGTAGTAATATTAATATTAGACTCAAAAAGTAAAATAACATTTATTAAGGATATTAGTGAAAAAATAATTAATATTAAATTGAAAGGTTAGTTGTGACATTTATTTTAGGATAATTTGTTTATTAAATGTGATGTTTATGTTGAAAAAGGAGGAATAATTTAGTTGTTGGCTAATTAATTGTGTTCATGTGGTCAAGGTTTGACTGTTTGTTTTTGTAATGATATGTACTAGTAAATTAGTTTCGAAAATTATGGTCATTAATTAATTATTCAGTCTTTGTAATTATGTATAAAAAAATTGTTTTTGGAAATTGATGATTTATTTTTATCTTATTAAATGAGTTTTTAAAATAATGGTAGTAATCATTAATTAATTTGTTCTTGTAATTAATAATTTATTTTGACCTTTTTTGGGTATAGTTCGTTCCTTGGAGCTTGATTAATTCCAACGCAGTTCTGTAACAAAAAAAAAAAAGTAATTCCAATGCAGTTGAAATTAAGCTAATTGAGAATGTTATTTGAACAAATAAGTTCTTATAGAGTTCTATAAAAGTAGTTTTATACGCAACTACCGGTTGCTTAATCATTAAAAATATATTTTTCTAATTCAAAATAAGGGTTTTTATGTGAGACAAGAAATAAAATGAGACTCATTTAAGTTTGGAATTCAAGTATATGATAACAAGAGATTCAATCAAAACTTAAGCAGAGTTTTTGCATTAGAGTGATGCTCTAACCATATAAATTTTAAATAAGTATTAATTCGATCTTTTATATCAAAAATAAATTCATTAATAAATTAGCACTTCAAAATAATTGTGTAACCAAATATTTTATAAATATTTTCAATTTTATTTCACAATTTTTACTTTTATTTATAAATCTTTTAATTTTGTAATACATACCAAATATTGACTAGCTTTTAGCTTTTTTTAGTATCCGAAAAACTTGTTTGATTAGTCAGTAAATAAGTTCTTTTAATAGTTACTTAATAAGTGTTAGTGTTTTTTAAACCATATTTAAAGTATGTTTATTTAAACGCTATTTGAAGTAGCACTTTTTAAAATATTAACTTCTATCTTTTTATACTTTCTTTCATTTCTCAACACATTTATTCAATTTTCTTATTATTTTTTTAAAATATATCATTTTTTTTGTTATTTCACATTTTTAATTACTTTAACAGCTAATTTTATTGAACACTTAATTATAATTTAATTAACTAATTTTTTAACTTTCAACTAACTTTTCATCTTCAAACTAATTTTGTTAAACATAATCATTATCTATAATTTTTATAATTAAATTATTGTCACACTTTTTTTAGAAATCAACTTAGCACTTAGAGTGTGTTCAAAAGAAAAGATAAAAATAGTATTGTAGATAAATTTTTATATTTTTTTAATACTTTTTATACTCTAATTTAATTAAAAAAATTCTCTTATATTTTCATCATCTAAATTAAACACACCATTATATTTGAAAATCCAAATTAAATTGTGCTTCCACTATTGGGAATTCTCTCAATCCTTCCAGTGTGTAAAAAGGGGCAAATAGTTAGGCAAGGAATTTAACATATAATGGCGTTGACATTGTTGACAGAACTGTATTTCTGGTATATAATAATGAGGAATGACTTGAAAATGAAACTAAGGTGCATGTGGATCAATCCAACGAAGAAGTTAGATACCCACTCACTCCTCAGCATTACTTGATATTTATTTATGAATTAAAGTTAGGATCATATACTAAATTAAGAACGGAGAAGGATTTAGAGCGGTAAGGGGGAATCATATACTTTTAGAGCATGACAAAAATTCAAGCTTACAGAAAATAAATAGTGGGAAACATTTTGTAGTTACAATAATATGAAAATTAATTCATAAAGATCAAGATGAAATATATTCATAAGATATGAAAAATATCAAGCTTTCAATAAACACATAAGTTGCTACTTAATTATTTAACTAATTTTGTTCAAACTAATTTAACCATGAATTTTTTTTATTGTAATATGGGATTGATACATAACCATTTGGGAGATGTCGAACCATTTGGTTGAATTTGGTTTCCATGCCCACAATAAAAATTGTTCATGTCCAAAATTGTAGTGACACTAGGATGCCAGTTGTAAACTTGTAATGGATAGACGTAGTAAAAATATTACTCAAAACACATAAGTGATTTATTTAATAGATTTGAATATATTTTTGGTCTCTTAAATTTAGGGTTGTCTTTGTTAATGACCTAATTAAAATTTGTAACTATCAAACTCGTGAAATGTTTTTTTTTAGTCTCTCCTGACTTATTTTTGACAGTTTTAATGCAAAATTTGTGGTGACTTTTTTACTATAAAAGGAAAAAAAGTATTTTGTGAATTTGTGAAACTAAAATATAAACTCTTGTATTTAAGAGACTAAAAACATATTTAACAAATGGGTATGGGTCTAGATTGCCACAAAATCACACTGATTTGAAGGACTAAAAATTTATTTAATCATGTTTTTTTTTTTTTTTATAAATAGTTATAAAAATATTACTTTATTCTCTCTTTGTTTTTTATTTTATATATGATAGATTTATAGTAAAATCATAATTGAAAAAAAATATTGGCAGAAAGTAACTCTGATTATAATATTTTTTAGATTAATTTTATTTTTCTATATATATAAGCATATATCACCTATAATGGTCCTACCCGACTCGAACAAAATTGTTTTCAGTAGAAGATGTTTGTGGTTTTAAAAAAATATTAACTAAGTCATCAACTAACTTAGTTTTAAGGTGAATAAAAATCTTAATTTAAATCTATACACCAACATTATCAACAAGTTATTATGTAGAGTTTTTATGGTGTTCCCAATAATTTTAGGGGTTTTGATACTGTTTTTTAATCAATCAAATAATATATGCCACCTTTTCATTAATTTTTTTTTGTTTTTTCAAATTATTCCTTGATTATTATTTTTAAAAAATTTAAAATTATAACTTCTTAAAATTAGAAAATATGATTAAAGATAACTTAAAAAGTTTGGATTCTAAAATCGTTTGTTACTTTTAATACTTTTTATAAAATATATACTTAAGAAACAATAATCCCAAAAATTTTTTTTATGAAAAATGTTAAAAATAACTAAAAAATATTTTAGGATTCAAACTTCTAAATTTATCCTTAATCATATTTTTTTTAATTTAAAAGAATTACAATTTTAAAATTTTAAAATTAAGGACTAATTTTTTTAAAAAAAAAACATTGAGAAGATAACATATAATTTAATTGATTAAAAACAAATAATATTAAAATTCCTAAATTATTAAGAACATCATAGAACTCTCGTTATGTTATCTCCTAAAAAGTTAATGTATTATGTTTACATTCTTCACCGCTGAAATGTAAGATAACTAGTGGTCCTTTATGATGTACACCCAAAAACGTAAGATAATGGAAAATCAAGTAAACTGTACAGATATACATGCATGAAAATAAAAGTTCATGATCACTAGCTAAGTTAAGAGAGAAGAACAAATAAACAAAACTGAAAAAAGATGGGCAACGTGCCAACACCATTTTTGGATATAATTTGATATATATAGTTAAGTGGACTCTATCAGTGTATACAATTCACGTAATTGAATAAGTAACTTAATTACCTTGTCCTCACGGTTTAAACTATTTTAATGAGTGGCATTAATCAAGGTTTAGTGTGTCGTTGTCTTCTGAATAATCGCAATATACCCTATATACACTCCCTTTCTGCACGGTAATTATTTCTTATACTCAATATTGATATCATATTTTTAGCAAATGATCGTTTTGAATTGACATTGGATACGTCTGGTTTGGTGTTAGCTTGATTTAATCTTTGTTTTTTTCTTTTTTTGTTTATGCGAGTGATTAATGTTCTCACGTTTAATTACATGCGTGTCGGTATTGTACGACCGTATAATCAGCACATCATGAACCTGCCAGAAATGAGGAAGTTGTTATTATAGGATAGGAATAGGATCTTTTGCTTTGGAAATTTGGAAGCAATCACGTAGATTTTTTAATTGACATTTAATGCATGTAAGGTAGTTATATAGGAATATTAACTGCGCGAATAGTTTATTAACTTAATTTTGATCTTTGTACTGAGCATTAGCAAGCTATTACTATATATTTAGAGTAAATTACATAAAATTTCCCTAAAATTTAAAGAAATTATATATATTTTCTTTTTTTTAAAAAAACCTACACTAATCTTTCTTAAAGTTTAAAAAAATTATATCCGTCTCTCCTCATTTTTTCAAATATATTTAAATTTAATGTTATTATTGCTGATATAGAGTTGGTTCAAGTGATTTTGTGTGTTCGATTATTAATGGCTTGATTGGAATATTTTTATTTGGGTTCTAAAAATTATAATTGTTCATTATGATGATGATTACTAATATGATGACTTGATTGAGTTTCTGGCAATATGTATTTTTTTAATCAAAATTGTCATATACTTGAAGGAGAAAGATAAAGACATTTTAGAAAAATACTCATTAAGTGATATCTTACTATCAAGTGTTTGGATGACATTTAGGAGGATTTGTGTAGATTTTAAAAAAGGAAGTGAGACGTGTATAATTTTTTTAAATCTTAGAAAAAATTTGTGTAAGTTTTTTTTTTTAAAAAAAAAGAAGTATGTATAATTTCTTTAAATTTCACGAAAATTTTATGTTATTTACTCTATTATGTTATGCTAATTTAGGAATAAAACTTAAAATAATGGTATAAGTTAAAAAATGTAAGATAAAAAGAAATTTATGATGTATCAAATTTTTGTGAAGGATCCAAACATTTTTAAGTTATAAAAACAATATTTAGTATTTGATTAGATACAAGCTAGAACTGCTTTTAAGAACTTTTCTATTGAAAATATAGTGTTTTTTTCATCATGTTCAAAACACATTCTTTATGACTTTGGCATGAGTGAAATTGGTGGTTTACATGGTCTTTAATATGTCTTTTATAAATATATATTTTTAATTCATATAAAATAAATGAAAATTTAATACATTTCATATCTTAACATATAAAAACATATTAAATACTTATCATATAAAAAGGAAGAAGATTATTAAAAAAATTATAATTATTTTTAGTTTATTTCTGTTATTGATTAAAATTTATAGAATTATGAGTAATAGTAATTCATTAAATAAGAATAAAAATTCGCACAGTTTTATGAATTTCACTAAATTTTAACCATAACAAAAAAGTATATTAAAGAATATTTCTCAAGAAGAAAAACACATAACATAAAATACTATTTACACATTTATGACTAAATAATCGTTTTAATTTTGGAGATTGTGAACACTGATGTAGTAATTCCTGAAATTACTGTATGATAGCCCGTTATAAAATTTAGGAATTATAATTATAATAAGTTATATACTAGGATTAAAATGTTAGTAATTTTAATTTTAAGAAATTATTTGATACTTTTTAATTCAAAAAATATTATGATAATACTACATAGTGTTTATTTAAATATGCTTCGAAAATTTTTTTAAGTCATCATAACTTTGGCGTATTATGATTTCGTCTTTTAGTTATTACATTTTTTATTCACAAAATTTAAACGGTTAAACTTAAAATTTTATTTAAGATATTTGAATTTAGTTTCAATCTAATCAAATGATGTTCGTAAATAAGCTTCAAAGTTAAGAAAAAAATATTGTTTTATATTTCATTTGATTCACGAAACATTTTCTTAGAATTGTAGCTATACAAGTCGTTTGTTTAATCTGCATATCAAATCTCTTCCTTAATTCATGTTTTAGATATCTTTCATAATAAGAAAAGAAATACTAGTACTACTATTGATTTCTCAGACAAAAACGAAACGAGTGAGAAATAAATTGATCTCGGGGCAGTTACGGGAATTGGTGTACTTTACAGCTTAGTTTGGTTTGAGAAATACAATGCAAAATTGGAACGTTCCTCGATGATTGTGCCCTCACAGTGAGATTGAGAGATTACGTCTACCCTGTCTCCCCACAATTGACCCAAAAAAGTAAGGCATTTGAGAAAGGTAGTGGGTCTCACATACACACGTATACTGTTCAGACTTTACATTCTTTTATACAACAAGACAGATTCAGTCGGCAGGAATAGATAGGTCCCACGTATTTAAATGGTTTAAAATGAGATTTTTTTAATTTAAAAAAATTTAATAAAAAATATTTTTATTAAATATTATATTTTATTGAAAATTTATTTTTTGAATTTTTAAGGATGCAAACTTATTTATTAATTTATTATAATTAAATTTTTTCAATCGATATTAAAGTTAATTCATTCAATATTTATTGAGACATTATTGATCTTAAATAAGATTTAATTAATTTTAATTATGAAAAAAAAATAATCATCGAAACAACACTTACCAAAATTGTTAACATTATTTTATAAGTAATAAAAGCTTTCAAAAAAGAATCAATTTTTTTATATAATTAAGTATTTCAATCGTTGTATCACTTTTTATTTGTATAATTTTTCTCACAATTTTTAGTTCTATAAATAAATCTATTCCATCAATATCGAAGTGATTATTATATTTTAATGAACGTTCAAGATTAAAATAATATTCTTTTAATTATTACTATCCAAAGACTTCAATTCCTTAATGCTAAATAGAAAATAAAAAAACATCTTCATATATTTTAAATTGTTTAAATCTATTTCTTAGTGTGGTAATTGTTTGGTCTATTATATACAAGAAATAATCAATTTTAAATGATTCTTTAGATGATTTTACAATTCCATTATCAATATTCTCATCAAATTATTTTTTCTACTAATAACATATTTTTTACGAAACTTAGATTCTATATCCCATTTCAGTAGCAATTTCTTTAGCAGAAATTATAACATTTTCAAATCCATCTTTATATTTTTCATAACAAGAAATAAGACCTTTCAATTATTCTATAGCAGCATCCATACCATATCTTTTGATTGTAATTTTTTTATTAATGAGATTACAACAAATAATATGTCATACCAAATAGTTATACTTAACAAAATCTCAAAATTTTCAAGCTCATAAGTTGCTAAACAATCAGCTTCGCTTTTTTATTTTAAGATCATCATTAATTTCACCTAATTTTAATAAAGCAACTCTTATTTGTGGAGTTTGAAACCTTAAAGATTTTATACTTTCAATACGACTTTCTCATCGTGTCTGTGACAATGATTTGAGAATTAGACTAGGAATATGATCTTGTATATTTTTTCATATTTTTGTTGAAGAAGAAAATAGAGTATATATGTATTGTAGTACTCCAAAAAAAGATATAGCTTTAGGACAAGAGTTAGTCATATCACAAAGTCCTAAATTTAGACTATGACAATCACATAATGTATAAAATGATCGAGGATTAATGTCTATTTTTTTTTGCACACCTTCATATTTTCCTTTCATATTTGATCCATTATCATAACCTTGTCATCTTAAGTTACTAACATCAAATCCAATATTATTTATTTTATTCATAATAACATCAAAAAGGTTTTTTCCAATTGTATCATATACTTTTAAAAATTCTAAAAAATATTCAAAAACTTGTATTTAAGTTGAAGAAACATCAACGTACCATAATACAAAATACATTTGTTCTTAATGACTTGCATCAGGAGTACAATCAAGTATGATTGAAAAATATTTTGCATTATTAATATTTTTTTAATATTTATTTTAATTTCATTTGCTAACAAATTTATCAATTCATCTTGTATCCTATGTTCAAGGTAATGGTTATGAATTCTATTATCTTTAATTTGACAAATATATTCTTGCATTATAGGATTAAATTCTGCAATCATTTTAATTACACTTAAAAAATTTCATTACTTTCTTTGTAAATTATTTCATATGTTCCACGAAATGCCAAGTTATTTTTTTTAAAAGTTTTAACAACCGCAATAATTCTAAATAAAACATTTCTCCAATGTTTCCTGTCTCTATTTATTTGTTCTTGAACATGTTTGTCAATTATTTTATTTTTTAATAACTTTGTTTCTAAGTCAATCCATAAACTCATATTAGTAATGTGCTCATTATTTATCTCATGATTTCTCAACTTATGACTAATATTTCTCCAATCTTTACTACCTTCATTAGCTAATTTAGTTGTACTAGGAACAAGATTAAACAATTTGTAATAGAAACAAAAGCCTTTATCCAAATCTTGAGAAACAATTAACCGTAGACAACTTCTGAATGTAAAATGATGAAGAAAAGTGCCTTGAGATACTAATATTTGTCCATTGACTTGGATCATATATATATACATATTTTATTTTTTTAATAGTTGTTTCTTTTAATTTATTAATTTCTTCTTCTTGTTCATTTTAAGTTTGGGAATCAATACAATCTTGTTCATTAACTAATAATACTTCTTAACTATCTTCATTTTCATCAATTAATACATTGTTAACTTGTTCATTCAACGAATAATTAAAGCATCATTTTTTTTAAGTTTTGAATAACTAGATTCAAATTTTCGAGTTGACATTTTGAAATAAAGCAACTAATGTATAAAAATAAATAAAAATTATAAATCGAGATTATGAAAAAAAAATGTTAGAACAATAAAACTTGATTGTCAACTTACAAATGAATTGCTTTATATACTTTTTTGAGTTGAGATACTTCATTGCAATGCTCTTTGAACTCCAAACTAATAAATATAAAACAAAAATATTTTAGAATTTCAAGAAATTATACAAAAATAATATCAGAACTGAATTATAAAAAAATTATAAAAATTACAATCATATATCAAAGCGAAAAAGAGCATAAAAGATTCAAATGATTTAGCCAAATGGATAAAAAAATTATTAAAATAACATGTGTAATACCTTACATGTGAATCAGAATACAATCAGGAAAGCTAAACCACAAATCAAAGCAAAATAAGGAATATTGAAAAAAAAAATCAATAAACGTACTTAATCAAATGAGAACAAAGGAATAAATAATCAAAGATCCAATGAGAATGAGAGTGATATTTTAGATAATTTGAGAGAAATAGAGAGTGACTTTTGGATTACTTTCGGTAATTAGATAAAATAAGATAATAGATTTCATATTAATTTTAATGAAAATTGATATATTCAGATGAAAGACCTTTGATATAGTCAATCAATAGTTAGACAAATTAATTTTAAGTAGAAACTAAACAATAAAATTATGAGTCTTACCAAAAATTAAAACTATATTTCTTCTGTTTTATTTTTATGAGTATTATAAGAAAATATGAGTCTTATAATTATTAATATTTTTCTTGGAGACCTAATTTTTTTGGAGGCTTAAAATAAGGACTTTAATTATTTTATCTTTAGATCGATCTTGTCATTGAAATGCATGACATCTTTCTTGAGACTCTCAACTCACACGTCTCTCACACCCGTCATAGAATAGTACATTTTTTAGGATAATTCGTATCTTAAAATATTAATTAAAAATAAAATAAAATAATATTTATTTTGTAAATTATAAAATATAAAATTATCATTAAATATAATTTTATGTCTCTTACTAAAAATATTTTATTTTAAATTTTAATCAATATTCTTAAAACATAAATTAATATTTTTATTTATTGTTTGACATATAATGGTGTACTTATCATGTTTGTCATGTAGTAATACTGGTATTTATTTCTTTAATTTTAACATGAGTTTTTGCTAATAAATATTATTAAAATATTGATTAAGAAATATAAAAAAATATTTATTATATAAGTCATATGAAAACATAATTTTTTTTATAGATGATACAATTTTGCATATCTAATACAAAAATTTATTCTTTTAGTTTCTTAACTAATATCTTAAGAATATTAATTACTATTTGCTTTTAACATTTATATTTTTATTCTTTTCATTAAAAAATAAGCATTGTTTAAGGTTATTTTACACAACGTAAACAAAGTTAATGAATAGATGAAATAAAATAATAATTTTATAAAATTAACTTTATTAAATTGATGAAAGAGAATAATATTAAGAGTAAATTACACTCGTATCCTATGTGTTTTGCTCAAATTTCACCTAATATTCCTCCATTTTGTCACATTACTTTTACCCTCACCTGTTAATGTTGTTAACAACTAATATCAATTGAAATATATAAACAGACGAAATTGTCCTTACACTTTAATTATAAAACCCAAATTATCCCTTTTCAATTAGTTTCAAAATTTACTGTTCACGTTCATCTTCATTATTCGTAAGTACTATTCATCTTCCTCTTGTTGGCGAGTTCTTCTTCAGCGTCCAGGGGGTGTGAGTTCCTCTTCCTCTCACGACGTTTACGTTCCATTTCTCTTCATCATTCACAAGTTTTTCACCGTTCCTCTTCTAGTGCGCGAGTTCTCCACTGTTCCTCTTCCAGTTCGTGACGTTCACAAGCGTCTCCGTTTGTCTTCCTATTCGACGTTCACTAGCGCTCTGTTTCTCTTCCTGTTCCACGATTTCTGTTCACGCTAGGGTTCTGCTTGTAAGTGACCATTGGACCTTGTATATATGTTGCTTATTAAGATTATTTATTTAATTTTGATTGTTTATTGTTGCCTATTTATGAATGAGGTTTCAATGGGGACCATTTTGGGACTACTTATGATTTTTAAAATCATTTATTTATTATTGTTGATTAAAATGATGTTGATGTTTGAACCCACAAGAAACACAATGGATGAACTGATGGTTTATTATGGTTGATTAAAATAGTGTTGATGTTTGGGACGACAGGATCACAATGGATGAACTAGACTACATGGGTCGTGAACCAGACAACGTGAATATTTTGGTCCACTTTATGGACCAACAAGATGAACCAAGTGAGATATGCAATGTTGATTATGATAAATTTGGAATATTCGATGCAGATGACCGTGTGAACAACATTGCTAATGACTAATACTTGTTACCATGTCACCCTTTTATTTTGTGGTTTCGTTCTACTGTTAGTGGTAAAACTATTCCCCTTAAGACTGATCATGATGTGCTGAAAATGTTTACTAAGAACCAAAATTCAGTTTATATTCATATGTATGTTAGTAGAACAAAAGATGAGTTTTGAAACCTACTTGTGATAGAATATGTGAATAAACATGTGAGTGAAAATGTGAATGAACCTATGAGTGAAAATGTGAATGAATCCCTGAGTGAAAATGTGAATGAATGTATGAATGAAAAATTGAAGAAGAAGAAAGAAGGGTGTTAGCACTGCGTACCAACAAGGTGAGTTCACGTCCAACAAAAAGCTGAGTTCACATCCAATTATAGAAAAATAAAAAGAAGCAAGAGTGTTAAAATATTTTCAAGTTGAGAGGAAGAAGATGAACGTATTTTAGACATAAAATTTCATTAAAAGTCATGTGACCATCATATGTCTAATTTATGTTAAATTATTAAACGGTGTTTAGGACGAAGGGAGTTTAAATGTATTGTGAGCTAAATAATAAATGAGTTTTTTTGTAAGGTGTAAAAATGGAAGGGTATAATGTGAAATTTGTGTAAAACACGTGAAGTGCGAATATAATTTACTCTAATATTAATATTACATTGAAAAACTAAAGTGAAACTTATTAATAATATTAGTGGAAAAATAATTAATATACATCAAAAAATTAACATAGCTTATTTTTTTTTTTTTAAATATAACACTTATTTTAGGACTAACAAATATTTTTTTAAAGTATTCTTCTTATTATTTATTAATCACATGATATATATTTGTGAGTTTAATTTCATGTCCTACCAAAATAATTTTTTTATAACAATTAATCAACTAGCAAGTATTCTCGGTATAAGTGTTACGAAGTGTTTATATGGGAACACTTTCAGTTTTTAAATAAATTTAACGTAAGGAATATTAGTTTTTTTTTTTATGTTTAATAATTTTATAATGGTACAATTTTAGTCTTTAATTTTTTTTATTGCAACTTTTCCACCTTTATGTCGTACAAATTTAGCACATATTTTATTCATTAATAATTTGTCATCAATTTTTTTAATAAAAATTATTAACGTGACATGTTGATGATGATATAACATTAACTTGTTGATTATAATAACCATGGAAAAAATTAAAATTAAATTTATTATATTTCGTCATAAAAAGCGTTAGCGACGAATTTTGCGACAGATTTTGCGACGGCCAGAGAGTGGCGCCGTTAGCGTGGGAACTGGCGCTGTTGGCTTGAGAGGTGCGCCAGAGTGGCGCGGTTAGCGCCAGAAGTGGCGTTAGTAACGCCAGAATGCACCTGGAGGCTTTTTCTCGAATATCTGGCGCAGTTAGCGCCAGAGTGGCGCGATTAGCGCCAAGAACACGTCCAGACTCGAATAATTGGCGCGAATAGCGCTAGGATGGTGCTATTAGCGTGGGAATGCGGACTGGGGGCCTATAAAAGGTCATTTTCGCGTTTTGGCAGAGGAACAATGTTCCTCTTCTTCTTCCTTTGCGTTTTCTGCCATTAACGACCAGAGGAGCTTCATATCTTCTCCATACCTCATCCAAACACTTCCCACCCAACTAGAAAGTTGATTAGAACTCCTCCATGAGCTAGATTCCAGCTTCAGTTCCTCGAGAGAACCATCAATCGGAGAGATCCCGTTCTCTAGGGAACTTTGTAAAACTGAGATTTGGAAGGGAAAGAAGGCGATTCAAGGACGCTAAAGCTTAGGGAAGTGATCTTCTAGCCTTCCTCGACAGTTTAGAGGTAAGAAACTCAAGTTTTAGAGCTGAAATTAGGCTTGGGTTCTTTAGAAAAGTATGCTCAGGAGGCTGTTCTGATGAATATTGAACTTTGAATCATGACTATTGATGAAGTTTGGTTTTGACTCTGATATATGTATGAGTAGGAAGAATGTTGGTTAAGTGGAGGGTATTATGATATGTATGAGCCCAGATTCTTTTACAAAATATGTTCAGGAGACCATATAAACGGTGAAAACGTGTTGAAATAACCATTTTGATGAAATTGATAATCATTGAAATATGGTCTGGTTAGGACATGGAATTGGTTTATGCAGAGTCTTAGAGAGACTCTAGTGTCTTGGTTAGCCTGAGATAGATCCTGCTGAGGATTGGTGAGTCGCCTATAAGGTGGTTAGTTCTGATAACTTTAAGATAGAAGACAAAGAGGTTTAAATGGAAAGGAATTGTTTTTCTTTTCTTCTAAACGGTTGAGGACCGTTGATGATTCTTGCTTGTGTATGTCTTTGTATAGGGCGTGACACCAAGGGTGTCAGTGGCGAAGAAAACAATCTAGGGATTGGACAATAGAGCACTGCATTGTCAGGTAAGCTCTTTGTTCTTGGGGGTGTTTCCCACTGACTGTGTTCCACCATACTCTGAGGGAGTGATGATTATTGTATATCATGATGCATGTGTATTGAAATTGTGTGTTGCTGTTTTATTAAAATATGTATATGATGTATATGGATTAATGATATACACTGTGATAGTGTTGAGTGATTGTTGAGATTCTCTGGCCAGTAGATTAGAATAGAATATATAAATGTCTAAGTAAGTTCTGATGAGAAATGTGCCCATATAGATGGATGTAGCTTCCTCATACTAGTGATAGAAAGTCCTGATGAGAGATGTGCCCATATAGATGGATGTAGCTTCCTCAGGCAAGGATAGGAAGTCCTGATGAGAAAAGTGCCCACATAGATGGATGTAGCTTCCTCAGGCATTGATAAATGATATATATATATATATGTGTGTGTGTGTGTGTGTGTGTGTGTGTGTGTGTGTGTGTGTGCCATGTACATGTGATGTGTTTTAATAGTGTGATGGCTAAATGATGATGATGTAAATTCTTAAAAAGGGTGATGATGAACCCTTAAGACATATGTATATGTGGTGATATGGCTTGAGAGCTGTGATGGCTAGTTTGTAATTCCAATTTTGATATTATATGCATGGAAGTGAACCAGGGGGAGGAAAGACCTCCAAGGACCCTAAGTTTACTGAGATTGTTATCTCACCCCTGTTGGGGATTATGTTTTGCAGGTGATACTCAAGGAGCGGCTGATAGATCCTAGGGCAAGAGGCCCGAGCAGGGATAGGTTCTATGAGAACTTTAGGCATAGTGTTGGAGAGCATGTTGGCTCTACTTTTGTTTTATGCCTGTGATTTTGTACCCTAAGAGGGATATGTACAGTTTTGATATATACCTTGTATATTATGAGAATTCACCATATATGATGTACAGTGAGTGTTGTTAATGATGTTTGATGACGTCATTTTGTTTATCAGTTCCAAATTGTTTATCTGTGATAATTGCTGCGCTTAATGACCATAAATTACCGGATGCATACGGGGCGTTACATTGATCTAATAAATAACATGATAATCCAATACATATATTGATTTCACACATACAATGTGGTGACATTGTTTATAATTTATGGTTTTGGGCTTTTAATAGGATGTGAGTGGTAAGTTAGCATATCTATTAGACTATCATGTAACACCAACATGCCTTGCTAGTAGTTTTCATTAAAAAGTTGACGACAAATTAGGGTTGATAAAATAGGTCTAGTTTGGCAGGCCAACCCATTTAGTCCACCAAAAAAAGTGGATTGGGTTGAGCTTTCCAACTCACTGAATTAAAGGGGTCGGACCAACCCGACCCACAAAAAACGCAGGCTGAGAGAGTGAGAGTGAGAGCGAGGCACGACCTCAGATGGGAAGAAAATTGTGCAAATAAAAATTAGGGATTGGGATTTCAGTTTTCACTTTAACATTTGACAAATGAAAGGCTGAGAGAGTGAGAGTTGCTTGTGTTCGTGCGTGCTCGTGACTGTGAGAGGGCGAGAGGGAGAGGCTCGCTGGCTTAGTCACTCAGAGGCAGCTGCAGAGATCCTGCCCTGCGTCTCCGTCCTACGTCTCCATTCCAGAGCTTCGTTCGTTCTCATCCTCCTCCTCCTCCTCGTTATCGTTCCAGTTTGTTCTCGTTCTAGACTTCCAGACCTCGTTCGCCCGATGCTCAGCAAGGTATTGTGTACCTATATATAGTGCATAAACATTTTATTTGTGCAACATCTTTGTACTTATTGGATTAATGAGTAGAATTTGTGATTTGTTCATCATATAGTTATGTGAAAGACTTGGCAATTCATTGGGCGTTATTTTCTTAATCTCTCTTCAAATTGCATGTGTGGTTGTTGCGGAGGTAACTTGTTGTTCTCAATCCTTTAAGGCAAAGTTGTGTGGTTTGTATTTTCTTCTAAATCTCGCATTCTATGTGTTTGTATTAATGCTCAAGTGGTTGGACCTTCATTTACATTTTTATGTTTATGTAGAGTATGCTCTGATTCTTGGGTATACCCATTCATTTATTCTTTTTCTTTAAGGCAAAGTTTCAATCTTCTAAATGTGGTTTGTATTTTGGTGCTCAATTGGCTGGAACTTCATTTATTCATTTATCATTAATTTTCTTCCCTTTTCATACTATATTTTCTAGAATAGAATTTTATTTTATTCATTTGTTTTATACCGTAGATGGTTCCTTTTTATAATTTAGTATAGTTAAATCTTTTATCCTATAGGTGGTTATGATTTGAAGGTCATGCGCCAAGAGTACTACATTAATCGGCAGAAAGTAGTAAGTTTAGCCACTTATGTTGATTGTGATTGTTTAAATGAATATGTCCTGATGTGTTGGAATATGTGTCGTTAGATTCTTGTGTACATCCTCCAAATTTAGATTGTTTCCCCGAGTTTGAAGTTCCTTCTATTCTCTTCTCAGTTGTAGCTAACTTTTAAAATGAGTTGCAGTTTCTTCTCTTCTATCAGCCTGTCTGGATCTGTCCTAAGTTTCCGATGAAGGTTTCAGAAAAATGTACTAAATTGAAGGTTTTTGATTCAAGGGGTGTGCTAGTTTCTTGAGTTCTTTGGTATGATTGGCTGAGTTGTTTTGAATCTGGTGGTGTTCATTTTCTGGTTTGTATTTTCTTCTAAATCTCACATTCTATGTGTTTATATTAATGCTCAAGTGGCTAGACCTTCATTTATATTTTTATGTTGATGTAGAGTGTGCTCTGATTCTTGGGTATATCCATTCATTTATTCCTTTTCTTTAAGGCAAAGTTTCAATCTTCTAAATGTGGTTTGTATTTTGGTGCTCAAGTGGCTGGAACTTCATTTATTCATTTATCATTAATTTTTAGCATAAATTAATTACATTAATTACATTTGTATTTTTTTATTATAATTTTTTGTTTTTTTTTAAATGAACTTTTTATTTATTTATTTTATTTTTTAGGTGGGCTGGCCTGTTGGCCCACCAACCCACCTTAAAGTGGGACGGACTAACATTTCCAGTCCACTTTGCAAAAGTGAGTCAGTCCGGTCCAACTCATGTTTTTGGTGTGCTAGAATTAGTCCGACCCGTTTTTGGTGGACTAACCCACTTTACCAACCCTACGGCAAACTAATGATAGACCAGAAATTAATAAATTTAAAAAATGTGAGGGATCAAATGTATAATTAATTTATATAGGGATTAAAATTACACAATCATAAAATTGTAAAGGACCAAAAATAAATTTAAGCCAAATATTTATAGAACACATTGATTTTTTAAATATTTTTCACACTTGTTTTCAAAAAAAATGTTTATAAATAATTTTCATTCTAATGATTGGGAGAAAATTTTTAATCTATTCTCATGTTATTAATTAGAATATCTAATTGAAGAGTAAAAATTCTCATTCTCATCATTGTTCTAATAAGAGATGTTCAACTTTCTTTCTCTTGTCTAGAGATACATATTACATGATATTTATGTAAAGAGTAATTCTAGTAAGGAGATGATTCCCTCTCAAATTAGGTATCGTCATTATGAGAGATAAACTCTCTCTAGGTATTTAATGTAATTAAATACTAAAAATAATTAGTAAAGTTGAAACAACCATGTAAATTTATCATATAAAATTAGTATTATTTTTTCTTTATTTGTATACTTGATTTATTTAATTTTAGGTTTTTAAATA
>PYAF01002492.1:251697-269609 GCA_007407185.1 Glycine tomentella
ATTACCTCACTGGTTTGGAAAGATGCAGAACAATCAATTAAACAACCATTATCCTCAAACGCATCGGGGTCCACAACATTGTATTCATTGAATTCAAACGCATCAGCGTCTGCTCCAATGTCTTCATCCATATTAACTTCTTCTGACATTATACTGTGATAAATCCATTCATCGTTGTCCATCCTAACAAATCCAATAACATTTGAAATTCCTTAAGCATGCAACATTCAAAAACTTAAGGATGTCATCAACCACAATTCATCAAAATAAATTTAATTTTATTCAAATACATATTTCCAACAGTTTTAAAATCCTAATATTTAGCAAACCCAAGCTATCCGTATGGGTTATACGGATTGGTCAATCCGTATAACCCATACGGATTCGGTAATCCGTACGATCCACACTGCCATCGCTTACCTTGCAAAACTTCAGCTCGCGGCTCCGGCAACCACAAACAGCTCAGACAACCACGGCTCCGGCACAAAAAATCACCAATGCGTATGAAATGCGACTGAGGCGAACTTTCACCAATGCCTATGAAATGCTTTTGAAACTGCAGAACGAAAATGGTGATGAAATGCTGCTCAGCGAGGTAAATATGTGTCCACAACTAACAAGGACAGTTTTGGTATTTTTAAAAAAAAAAAATGGTGTAGGAGAAATTTTACATGGTGTATGAAGTTGCACTCTTCAAACTTGCTAGAGATATGTACCTCAATGAAGTGCATTTTGAAATGGATTCCTTACTAGAGGTTAAGCTTATTAAGGACAGAAAATCTTAGTCCAAGCCTCTTTAACCCATCATTGATAATATTGTTCAATATTTGAGTTAAACGGATTGGTTGACTAAACTATCCCATTCTTACATAGAGGCAAATAGATGTGCGGATTTCATGGCGAATAGTGGTCACAACACTGATGCTTCTTTTTTTGTTTTAGATGATGTTCCCCTGCTATGTTGTCTTTATTGTTAGAGGACGTTAGAGGGGTTGTTTTTTCGCGCACTAGAGCCTAGTAGTTCTTTTTTTCGTTTTCTCCAGTAATATAAAAAACATTTCAATGCTTATATTTATATTCTCTTTTTTATTATTTGTTTCCTCTCACTTTATCCGTAGTTTAAAAAAAGAAAATAAAAAAAGGAATTGATTTTAATAAATTTTTCATTTTTTGAAAGTTTTTTTTAGATTTCCATTTGACCTGTTTATTTACGAGCTTCGCGGACTAGATGCAGAATAGAAAAATAAGATAGTTTATATAATGGGCGGGGCATATTTGACCCATATAAAATGTAGGCTTCGTAGGCTAAGCCTTAAACGGACTGGACCGGTTTGTATACCAATTCCTATATAAAATCATATTTTTTTGAAAGCAAAATCATATCTCACACATTCAACTCCCTTGGCACCAAAAGAAATGAAAGAGTAAGAATATGGAAATGATCACATATTTATACTAATTTATCTCAACCTGAGATTATGTCTAGTTATCGTCTCTTCAAGTATTCTTTTATGAAGTCTCTTCAAGTTCAACAAATCTACAATTCTTTTGCTTGTTTAAACTTGTCTCGCCAAACACACACACACACATTACTTATTTATTTATTTATGGCTAAAATGTTTTATGTCCCTGATAAATTATTAAATTTTATATTTGGTTTACATTAAAAATTACTAGATCCAGCTGGAGTGAGGAATCTTTTTGGGATTTCTTTTAACATTAAATGATTTTGACGATTTTTAACCACCAAAAATTATAATTTATATTGACGGTTTTTAAAACACGTAGAAATTGCATTTAACAGTCATTTTAGAACTTAACAAACTTAGCCCAACGATAAGGATCTAGAATGAATTTTTCAAATATCAGGGATCAAGCATAACAAAAAAAAATTTATTTGGAACAAACACAAAATTCGAGTATTTATTAGGGATCATAAACATATTTTAGCCAAATAAGAAAGTAGCATTTTGTAGCACTTCCAGAGTTTATGAACAAATTAAGGATCATTGTGCTCCCTGATATGTGCCCATGTTTTGCATTTGCTTCTTGATAAATTTTTCATTCATTTTTGCTCCCAAATATTTTGATTTTTTTTGTCATAACTCTCTATCGTTAACTTCTGTTAATTTGAGGTTGACATGTCTATTAAGTTAGACGTCAGCATGTCACATATGTTATCACATGTACTCAAAGATAAGTTAGTGTTTTGTATTTGCTCCTTATAACTACTCCCTATAACTTCAGAGTTTTTGCATTCCCTATAATTTTAGGGGGTTTTCATTTGCTGTATAAGTTCATCCTTCGAATACATGTGGCAACATAAGTGACATGGTGACAAGTGAACTTAATGAATTCATTAACACCAAATTGACGGAAACTAAAGACAGGGACCTATGACAAAATTTCAAATATCAAAGAGCAAAAATGAAAAAAAAATTATAAAAAAATAAATATAAAACTCGAATATATATCAAGGATCGTAAACATATTTTAACAGATTATCATTTGATCTAGCTTAGAGCAAAGGAGTTTCACATGCGTCACTATTCAATGCTCCGAAATGAATAAGATACGTTACTATTGACACATAATAATATGCTCTATTCTTCCGCTTCAATACAACAAACTGAAAAATAAAAATAAAAATCAATCTTTAGCTTCTTCCTTTGGCTTCCTCAAGAGATAGAACAAACCTTCTGTCAAAGCAGCTTTGGAAGTCAAAGAAGCTCCCAGCAGGTTTAATGCCTAATCATCAAATCATGTATAGATAATGAAAGTCATTGCTTCTAATGTATTAGAGGGAGAAATTAAAACATTGCAGAGCTCTTCAGAGTCAATCATGCACCAAAATTAATTTTCATTCGGCTTAAATATAGTTTTAATTCTTAATAAATATTTGATTTTTTTCTAATAAATTTTTATTTTGCATTGAGTCCTAATAAAATAATAATTTTATTTTTGGTCCTTAATACTTATTTTTAGTTCATGATAATTAAGTAAATTTATTGGGACTAAAAAAATTCGCTAATTTATTAAGAAATAAAAATAAAATTTGCTAATTTATTAGGGATTAAAAAAATATTAAGAATCAAAAATAAAAATATTATTTTATTAAGAACACAAAATAAAAAATTATTAAAAAACAAACATAAAAATCGAATATCTATTATGATCAAAAATATATTTAAGTCTTTTAATTCTCCAACTTTTCTTGATTTTTCAACTAATATTTTACCGGTGTTGTTCCCTTAATTAATATTTCATTTGATTTTTAGTTCCTACATGTCATCTTTAATTGACCACAATGACAAAAATATCAAACAGAAAAATAGTTAAAGAATGTAGACTCGTCAAACAGTAGTAGTTGAGGCACTAAAAACCAAAATCATAAAAAGTGGAGCACTAAAAACATAACATGTTCATTTAATTAATTATCTTAGCAACAATATAAAATTCCTCTAAAAAAAGAAGGCAACACTATAAAATCAGCAAAGAATGGACTGTTACCTCTGTTTCCCCAATTCTCAGCTCATGTTCCTCCAAATTATCCAATGGAACATTCAGCTTTTGCAGCAATGAAATGCTGGAAGTATTTGCCAATGGTGTTACTTGCAGATCATCCCACACAACAAATAGTGATGGCCTCCTCACAAAGCCCGTAGAGGACTCTTTTGTGCCATTAGGGGATCTTGGATCAAAAAGTTTCATGGCCCCTGGATTTTGTATCAGACCATGATCCTTTGAAACCACTCCATTCCCAATGGAATAGCATATGTTACTTTTAATTACTCCTGTGCCATACCAGTAACAAGGAGTGTCTTCTTCACAAAGTTGTGTTGGCTGCCTCTTGCAACCGAATTGAGGAGCCACCCGGAGGTTAAGTAAAGGAGTTCCTGAAGGATTTGTGAACCATGATGGATTGAGATCCTTCACACTTTCGTACAAGCTATTCATACACCCCAGAGAAAAGTTTCCATCCAATAGCTTTAGAATAGATCCAAGAGGTGTTGTGAGGAAGCTGAATAGAAAATCAACAAAATCTCCGTCAGATTCAGCATACAGTATCGTTTTCTTTGATTTTCTCACTGTTACCTTAAGGTTTATCATGGAATTGTAATTTTTCCAGCCTTGATTTTCTGGTCTAGGTTTTGGTGAGAAAGTGCACATCCGATTAGATACTCCATTTCCCAAGAATACGTCGCTAAGAGGAGATTTGGAGGTTAATGCCTGCTTTAGTATGTCCAAAATCTAAAAGAAAAACAGAGGTATAAGCACAATATTCATCATCATCAAATACGAAATTTTCATAGACTACATTCATCATAAGTACAATATTCATCAAATAAGAAAGTTTCATATAAAGTGTGCGATATACGTTCAAAGTAGAGTGCAGAGAAATAATTATTGATTGACAAATCAATTAGTTGAGATTTTAACAATTTAATAAAGGGTCTTGCAATGCCTATATTACCCTCTTCAAATTTTATTAATTCATCTGGCTTACTTTATCATCATAAATACAAGCAATATCAACATCTATTTTAAATAAGGTACACATATTTACAATTTTTACTTTCGTATTATATTACAATTAGTTCAGTGGTCATTTTACTAATTTCATTTGCATGAATGACTATTATAAGAAAAAATTATTTTTTTAGAAGAAAAAAATAATGTCTATATTCGATTTTATAGTGCTCTAAGGATATTTGTTGAAGAATTAAAACAAGAAAATGTTTATTGTGGAAATCTTAGATGAAAGCAAAAACATCATGCACTGTTCAATTTTGTGCATCCTAATAAAAAAAAAACAATTCTACTATTAATTTTGTGCACTCATGCCTCTATTTTATTGTATCTTTAATCATTGATAGAATAGGTATCCCTCAGGCCTCGGCCTTTCATACTATTTTTTAACACTTATTTTACAGATCTTTCCCTGGCACAAGTTTACTAGCTAATTAAGGAACTTAAGAAAGATTATCAGCTTCAATGGACAAACATAAATCAGAGAAATGCAAGTCCTAAAACTGATCTTAAGCAACATATGAACTTTCCCTTGCGACGTGCATTCAATCTACTACTACATTGAAGTATGTTCTAATGAATTAAAAGCAATATTACCTCCTTTATTCCAACGTTTAGGGGCCTTTTTATCAGCTTCTGGAAGTTTTTGTAGCCAAGTTGGACAAGTTGCTGGGCAGAGTTACCAGGAGAGCTTTCTAACACCCTTAAATCATCAAAGATCAAGTACATGGTTTGTCCCTTAACAAAAACGCCATCTCCATAAGTTCCCTCATTAGAATCTCCATGCAACTTCATTTCTTTGTCCATCAATTTCCCACAGTGGCAACTAGCCTCAGCAAAAGTACTCAAGGACCAATCACCACCCCTTCTACACCTGCTGCTACACATGAAGTACTTCATTGGCTTTGTATCATCCAACTTCACCTTCAGTTTCTGGCAAAGTGCTTCGCAAGGGTTGCGTGGACAAAGCAACATTCTCTTGCAAATATGGTTCCAGAAAACGTCATCACCAGAATTTTCCAAGCTTTGGTACAAATTGTTTATGCAACCAATTTCATCTGCTTCGTCGTGCCCTTGCTTCTTCGACACAAGCCTTATGATAGTTCCGAGTGGAAGGGTGAGAAAACTGAACAATATGTCTATCAAGTCTCCACTTGCTTCAGCCACAACCACACAGTTTCTTTCTTTGTCCACCAGAAGGGTCAAAGAGAGCTTTGGTTCTTGCTTGGAAGCCATGCAAAATAACACAAAAACAAGGCTAGTTAAGGAACTAATATACAGGTTTAGTACAAAGTGTGGTGATTTCTCTCTTGCATTGTTGTTTTGGAAATACCATATGATTCCTAGTGAGTTATATATTTGAAATTGGAATGGTGGGAAGAAGGAAACAAGTGAGAAGTTTCCTTTGTTAGCCAGCCTTATTAGTACACTGTCACTGGGTTTGGTGTTTAGTGAGAAGATAACAGAGAAAGAACTTTCTTTTTTACATAAGAATTGAAACTGGGAGCTTCACATAACTTTCTGATTTGTTTGTGTCCATGAACAAAGTCATGCAAGTGACAGAGTATTTGGAATTGTATTTGATTAGCACTAGCTAGATTGATTAAACTTTACGGTAAAAAAGAAGTGAAAGGAAGTGGAGTAGCTATATATGTCATTCCAGTCCACAAATATTTTGTGATGCTAGTCTATTGTTTGCATGTTCTTGAAAGTACGTAATAATAAAGTTGCGCTCTTTCCAAGTTCTGAAAATAAAAACATAGTTTTAAAAAATTTAATTGTTAAAAAATGTAAATAATTGTTCAAATAATTAATAAATTATTTTAGGGTTGATTTACAAATTATATATATATATAATATTAATGAAAATGTAAATATGGATTACAGATGATAAAATATTTGATTTATATTATATAATGTTTAATAATAATCTTACAGAAGTAAAAAAAAAAAAACTTCAATAAAACCAAGCACTAAAAAGATACTAAGTAAATAATAAAACAACTTTTTAGACGATGTTAAAAAAATGGAACTAAACAATAAAATGATAATAATAATCATAAAATATGTTTTAATTCCGTGTTATTGTTTTATTTATTTTGTTGTTTGATATTGTTAGATTTTTATTTTTAGTACCTATGGTTAATCTTCTAAGTGATGATGTGACATACGAAATATCACACATAAGTGTTACATCAATATCATACTATATTCTACATTTCCACGTTACTAATTCTTTTTTAATTATTTTCTAAAAAATAAGTCATTAGAGTTGACTTGGTCGACGCTAAAAGCAAAAAATCAACTTTAATTTGCATTGACGACATTCATGATGTTTGTGACTTCGTGTTTTTCTCCAAACATGATTTGTCTGGTTTCCAACTATGAAATGGACGAACGAGTCTGTGTCGTTTGTCTAGAGAAGGGGAATAAAACCCCTCAACCAATTTCAGAAAATCAATTCGAACCACTTCAATATTTTGATAAAAAAAAAACTAAGTAAAAATCGTGTGGTTCTACTGGTTGTGTTGGGGTGGCGGCACATGACTTAGTGCAAGGTGGTGGTGGTCATGTGACGCAAATCTGATGTGGTGGTGAGGACGCTTCGCGACTTCATGTTAGGTGGTGGTGGTCGTGCAACGTGAGTCCAATGTGGTGGTAGGGACACTATGTGCGACTATGGTGCTGGTGCTAGGAGTGTTGTGCTGCGAATTGGTGACGGTGGCAGTTGCCAATGGTGATGTTTGGTTGCAAAAATGGGTGGGGCAAATTTGTAAAGAAAATTAAAAAAAGGGTAATGACGTTCAAATGACAACTAAGCAAACCACATGATGTGGCATTCCTTTTGTCATGTCATTACTTAAGAGAACGATATTAACGATAGGTACCAAAGATAAAATATGGAAAAACCAGGTAGCAAAATAAAAAATAATAATTTTAGGTAGTTATGTGAGAAAAGGGATATATTCTAGATATGGAAAACATGTTTAATCTAATTTTATTTAACATATTTTAGTTGAAATTATTGTTTTCCCTTCTATTTAATATTATTATAAAATGATATTATCAACTCTTTTTGTAACATAACAATAATTTGTACATTAGTTGATATTTAACACTATTTTTTAACAATATTGCTACATCCTTTTTTAACATATGAAAGCAAAATATACATGTTAATTATAAAACAAAGGAAATATATTGAATTATTGAATACTTATTATTAATTACCACAACAAAAACCATATATGACAAACTTATTATAGAAATAAGTACACTATAAATCTCATACTTATAACTATTATAAATATAAAATAGGCTAAAATATATTTGTGATCTCTAATAAATATCCGAATTTTTCATTTATTTCTTGATAATTTTTTCTTGACGTTGAGTCCCTACTAAAATCATAACTTTATTTTTGTCATTGAGACTTTTTTTAATCTCTAATAAATTAGCAACTTTTATGTTTGTTCCCTAATAATTTTTTCATTTATTACTAAAAAACTTATTAGGGAGCAAACACAAAAATTGCCAATTTATAACTAACTAAAAAAAGTGTTAAGGACCAAAAGCAAAATTGTTATTTTATCATGGAAAAAAATGATTTTTTAAAATAGGGAACAAACACAAAATTTAGGTCATTCCATAAGGAAAAAAGGCTTTTGGAATCATCTTTCCATAATCAAAAATTGCTTATGAAATGGCTATTCTGGAAGCATTTTTGCTTATGGAATAGGCTTTTTGGAAGTGCATTTTGTATCTTCTGGAATGATCGTTTCAGAAGCAAAGCTATTTTTTTACTGTTATGGAATAACTATTCTGGAAGCAAAAACTATTTTTAATTGTTATGGAACACTTATTCTGAAAGTTATTTTTTATTTTTATGGAACCCCTATTCCAGAAGATTTTTTTTACTTAATGGATGCCTATTCCGGAATGGTATAATATGAAAAGGGAAATTTGGGATTTTAAAAAAATTAGAAGGTGCAGGATTCAATATGGGAGGTGCAAGATTCAAATCCACCCAATGGGTGAAGAACTTGTTAATGCAGGGGTGCGGTCCAAAGAGAAGAGTAGGAGTAAAGAAAGACTGCATTGTTTCCAGCAGGCAGGCCTCCCAGGCAACACTTAACCCACATTTCTTACTTTTGAAAGTCATCCATAAGAGTATTGGGGAATGAATACTTTAAGCCACGTGGATTATTTCATTTTTTAAATACTTCTTATCCAATTTTCCTAGCAGGTAATTGTTAAAAATGTTGGCTCTTCAATCAAAAATTCAATCTATCTGATAGTTGTGCTAGCTTTTCCACAATGAGATACCTATTATGGTCTTCCAGGCTAGCTGTCGCCCACAATGATTATTGAGCAAACTGTAATTGAGGACACATTTTATAAGAGCATCTTTAATGTTGGATCTTGGGGATAGATCTTAAGTTGAATATTTGATCTTCCCCAGATCCAACAATAAAGCACCTCTCAAGATCTCTACTTTGTAGATGCAGTTCTTGGGAAGATCTGCACAATTTTCAAAAAAATTTATCAAATGTGACAGTTACTTGTAAAACGTGGGAAGAAGAAGAACAATTGTCATGGCTCAACAGAAGGAGATGAAGAAGAAGAAAAAACAACAACAAAAAAAAAACAAACAAAAATAATACATACCGGTGAAGGGGGGTCGTGTGGAGGTCTGGAAGGGGGAAGGGGGGTCATGGTGGAGGGAAAGGGGGAAAGAGGGGGTCGCATGGAGGGGAAGGGGGAAGAGGGGTGTCACGACGGGGGGAAAGGGAAGGGGGAAGAAGAAGAGAAGGAGAAGAAGTGGGGAAAGAGGAGTGATGTCGAGGAGAGAGAAGAAAGAAAAAGAAAAGTGAGGAGAGAGAAGGAAAGGGAACTTTGGGGGTGGGTGAGGAGAGAAGAAGAAAATTTAATAAATATTCCAATAAAATATTTAAAAGTAGGATCCATATGACACCTACTAAAATTTATCTAAGATCCCAAAATGAGATCTAACACTAAATGAAAAATGAGATAAATCTTGATAGATCTTCAATCCTACATGATGCTATAAGATCCACCAAAAAAGTGGTCTAAGATTTCAATTTAGGATCTCCCATTAAAAATGCTCTAAGATTATTTCAATCCTTCCTCATTGTAGCAATAGAGACCAAGGGCAAATTTCAAGAAATCCAAGGTACAAAGTCCTTCATTGTCTCTGCAAAGTGAACCTTTCTTTTTTGCTTTATCTACGAGAACACTCAAGGGAACTTCCTCAGTAGATGATGGGTCTTTGCTTCGTGTATTCCATTTTTGCTTCCTGCACCCCCAAAATTTTTAATATCCCAAGCTAACCCTTCTCCTCTCTCCCCTCACTTACCTTCTTCTCTCCATTTTCTTCTTCCTATCTCATTTCCTCTTGTATTACCGCAACCAAGGCCTTGCACCACTACAACCTAGGCCTCATGCTATCGCGACTAGGGCATCGCACCACATTCTTCCATGGACGCAATATCACGCCTTATCTACCTTGCACCTCCGCAGCCACTAAAGAATCTTGAATGTGAAAGTTAGCCAATAAATGTATTATGGATTGCTTAATTTGGAATTACGAAACCATAATTCCATAATCCCAAATCTGGAAGTTGCCCAACAATGTTCCATATTGAGTAATCCATAATACAAATGTTTCATAAGTATAACAGGTAATTTGAAATGCATTTCTAGATTACCCAATATACTTATGGAATGAGTTTTCCAAATAAATACCAACACTTTTAGATTCATTATTCTAGAAAACACCAACATCATTGTATGTGTTTGTGTGTGTTGTGTTTCTGGTCGAGGAGCTTGGCGGAGGCAAAGGGGTGGGCAGAGTGCTGCGAAAGAAGAGAGAGGGACGAGGGCGATTTGCAAGTGAGGTCGTGCTGCTAATGTAGGAAATAAGGTGGAGGACGTGGGGGGTAGGGGGCAAAGTCTAGCGAAAGAGGAGAGAGGAAGGAGGGCAGTTTGAGGGTGAGGTGATGCTGCCGATGTAGACAAAGAGGCGGAGGACAAGAAGGCGTCGACAAAGTCGAGGTGGAAGCTCGGGTAAAGGTAGCAACGTCAAGGAGAAGAGAAAGGGAGGAGGGCAATTTGAGAGTCTACCATGAGACCTCAAAGGGGACAAATGACACAAAATAAGAAAAGTGAAAGGAGGTGTTTTAGCAATTCAGGGTGCATTTAACCTTCCTTTGGTTTGGGTAGCAAGAAGCAAAAATGGAAGGTGCAGAAGCAACAGCCCGCCCAGATGATGTCATTGTAGTTGCACCCAAAGTCACCAAATCAATCAATATTTAGATCAAAAGCTTGTTTGAGGTCTGTAACGCCCCGTAGGCCTCCGGTGCGTTATCATTAATAATATCGATTTAGCGCTTAATTCACAAATAACAACTTAGCGGAAGCACATAATCGCTTTTCTTGATTTATTATGTATGGAATAAAATAGATTAAAGCAAACATTCATACAAGGCATATAAATCACGCCCCTGCTGATCCAGTTTATCATACATGACCATAGACAGATAAATACACATCCACAATATACTCAGGAGGAAATTCATATCATATCATATCATTAATAGTTCTGTACATACATATATACATCAGTGTCTTCACCACACCGTGGTGATACAAAAGAATAACTGCCCTCACCGAGGGTATACAGAACTATACATCACAGGTGTACACACACCATCCCTCATCAAGGGACAAAATACAATCAAAATAAAACTGAGCCTTCAGCTCTCCCTACTGCTTCTCAATCAAGCAGTCCAAGTCTCTACTGGGGCCTCCTGCCCTGAGACTGCTCTCCTCTGTCAGAAGAGTCACCTGAAATCATAAATCCCCACACGGGGTGAGATACACATCTCAGTAAGCTCAGGGTCCTTGGAGGAGAATCTCCTCCACCCTGGCCCACTTTCCATAACACATATAGCAGGCAATCACAAGCAAATGGCCCACTGGCTCTCATAACAATATAAGCAACATCCAAACATGGCGGAGCTACCTCAACGCCTAAATCAGCAAACATGGCGGAGCTACCTCAACGCCTATCTCAGTGTGAGACCGGAAACTCACACCTGTGTCATCCCATTGGGTGCTACCCCTTCGCATGGATGCACATATATGGTACCTCCGAGAATAGAAGGAGCTACCTCAACTTCTATCCCCCATGGTCTGTGGGAACCAATTCCCTGGGAGTTACCTCAACCATGAGCCAACCATACTAGGAAGAAACCACCATCTCCTAGAGAGGTCCATATCTATCTATTGGTCAATAGATCTATCACAATCAAAGCACCGAATCACAAGCACAGATGCACACATATATCATTATGAAGATGCAACTACCAATGCATGCATCATGAAATGACCACCACTCCCCCGGAGTGTGGTGTGACACACAAGATGGGAAATCATCCCCAGGGACACTGAACTTACCTGGCAAGATATCACTCTGCAATCCTGTCCCTGCTCTGTGGCTCCCGCCACTGACACCTTCAGTGTCAAGCCCTATTCAAGGCATATATCCATATCAAAACCAATTCAACAGGCATTCAATCACAGGACATATCGTATCAGAAATCCCCTATCCTAGGGTTCAATCAATCTCAGCCCACACTAGGCTTCTCACAGACCACACAAGGTCCATCAAAGCTCACATCAGAGCAATTGAGTCACCACAGAGACTCAATGTACAGCACATACCTGAGCTATGGCTCACAATATCCCATAATTCAATATATCACTGGAACGGTCTAAACCTCAACCAAGGCACCGTTCAGTTAACGTCTCAGGCTCAACACAAACTCAATCAAGGCTCATGCATGTCCAGAGAATAACAAGTGACTCATTCCACAGCCACACATGCACATCACAGAGCCAAGATTCAAAGTTCACCAAATCAAAAACTAAAAGCTAATCCTTCATCACTAGACAGTTCTAAACAAGTTTCTCAACAGGACCCTGGGCTAATTCTAGCCCAAGCTCAGTATGGGTCACAATATCCAGAAAACCCCAAATTCAAAATCAACTGGAGAAACTTGAGTTTCTTACCTCAGTGGCGACCAAGAAGGCTGAAGGACAGCTTCTACTAGCTCTGGTGTCCTTTCCAAGCCGCGGGTCTCAACCAAACTCAAGTCTCTAAGCTTTTTCTTGAGAAATGAATTGTCACTCACAAAGGGTTTTTGAAGAGAAAGTATGAAGGATTTAAGCTCTCAAGATGATTCTCACAAGCTTAATGGTAATTGGGAGGTGTTTAGGCCAACATATAAGGTCCTAGGAAGCTTGGAATTGCTCTAATGGAGGTCCAGGGCATTGGGAGGAAGAAGAAGAAGTTTTCTTATTCAGAAAACGCGATCTGCCCTTAAATACCCAGCCTGCCCGAGGTCTGGCGCGGATCGCGCCACCTCTGGCGCTAACCGCGCCACCATGGCGGTGTATGTGGCGACATCAGCGCCACTCCCACGCCCCCAGCGTCAACTTCTAGAACCTATGGCGCCACCCGCGCCACACTGGCGCCATCAGCGCCAACCTCCCCTGGCCTATGGCGCTGTCTGCGCCACACCTGGCGCTGACCGCGTGGAAAACCAGTGAAACTTGATTTTCCAGACCACTTCCCGCGCCACCCACGCCAGTCATGGCGCGACTCGTGTGGGCTGGAAAAGACATGGCGCCCCTCGCGCCATATTGACGCCTCCAGCGTCAAATTCCAGAGCATCTGGCGCTCCCAGCGCCAGTCTGGCGCCCTTGGCGTGAAATTCCAGTGGGTCTGGCGCCATCCGCGCCACACCCTTAGCAGGGTTTTCTTCCAAAGATCCCTGGCGTTATCAGCGTGGGATCTGGCGCCAACCGCGCCACAGCAAGGGTCATCACAAGGTCCATAATTCTAAATATATAAGAAAATAAAGATGATTTTTTTTAATGTCACTTTGCTATTTCATTAACAAAAAAAAAAAGCACTTTGCTATTTTATGGTATGTTTGATTATAAAGAAAGAAAACAATGAAAAAATAGATAACAAGTCATTTTTTTCCTGTTTGATTGAAAGTAAAAGAAAAAGGAAGAGAAAAGTTTATTTCTAGAAACAAAATTTTCTTTCCTTTTAATTCAATTTTCAATTAATTCTCTCCTCCCTTATTGAAGGTGAAAAACTAGTGTGCGAGTAACTGCACCAACAGCTCAACTGAAGGGTAAATAGACAACGCCGAAGTCATAAAACCAAGTGAAAATATTCAGAAGACTTTGTTTTTCATCTTTCTGAGCTGAGTGCTTTTACCCCGAGTAAGAATAAATACCAATCAACAATAACAACAATCAAGTATTTTCCCACTGATTAGAGTCAGTTTCATGGTTCAAACAATGTGATAATATTCTATTGCAAATCATGTTCATAGATAAACTATCTATTTGTAGATCTTTCTCAATGGTTTCACCTCTTACGTTATCCTCTGCCATTAGTGAAAAAGTTTTTTTTTTTTTTTTTTAAAGGATTAGTGATAAAGTTATCCTCCATGTAATAATATATAAGCGTTTCTTCATGTATTCTTCACATGCCTAAAGAATAAATACCAATGAATTAAAGAATTTAAACATTCTCCAATTATTAAACCATGTCATTTCTTCATTTCCTGTGCATTATTTTTTCCAGGGTATGTAATCAAGTGGAAAATGAAGAATAAAAATAAGAAATATTAAATGAAAATGTAATCCTTATTATTTTTAACATATTGAATGTTTTTTTCTATTTATTTTTATTTTTATTCCTTAGCCAATACGTATAAGGAACTAATTAGTAAAATTCCCTTTTTATTTTTCTTTTGTGTAAAACATCCTTTTCGAATATTCGAGCCAAAACACAATAAAGAAAAAAGACCTGTATAATCTTGAAGCAGTGATGGAATAAATAGCATAGCTACTTCTAATAAAGCTGCTACTTTAGAGTCCATACAAGATTGCAATATAATTCAAAATGTTATCTAATAGAAGAGACGTATCTGCTAAAGCAAAGGCTACTTTTCAATACTTCCAAATACAACGTTAATACAATTTGATTTTAAAATTCATAGCACTTTCAGCTTGAGAATAATTAAAACAAAAGCCTCTGTAGATAACAAATGGGCTAAAGTGCTTCCTACTTCATAAAACTTTAAATAGCACAGCCATTGCCATTTATATACACGAATGTCCCATAAATTTATAATGAACATTTAAAAAGAAAGTGTCAACACAAAGTTAAACTAGAAGCCACAACAATAATTTGATCCAGAATAAATATTCTTATCATGAATCTTTCGTTTCCATCTCACCACTAGAATATTCAAAAACTTAATGACTAGAGAGCAGAATGACCACTAGTTGTTACAGACACAACAATCTTAGATTTTAGAAAGAGAGCTGAATGACAGTGTAAAGAGAAAACACAATTTTGTAAAGGTTCACTGAATCAGAGAGATTAAGGTGAGAATTCTCCTTCCAAAGATTTTCCATTTAACAAAGGGTTTTCCTTTCACAACTGAACCACTTTCTTAGTTCTCAAACTGCACTATGAATGCCAGGATCCTCCACCCTCTCTAGTCTCCCCTACTATTCAAGCTAATTCCTTGCTCTTAACAACTTCAACTGCCTAACCAACCTAACAAATTTAACTTCCCAATCAACTGTAACTATTCTAACTGTTTTACTTTTGCCTCACTTCCCTGCTCTTCAGAGTACATCACTTTCTTTTCATTTCAAAGGAGCTACAGTGAACAACACCAAATCTAATTATGAGGGGCTCAAAGCTATTGGCAATTGGAACAGGATTGAGGAAACCATTTCTTAGAGCATTCTCAGTGTAAGAAATTGATTTCAGCAAACATGAATCAATCGTCAGCAGTAAACTAATCCTAAACCAAAAATTAAATGAAAATGCAAAGCAAAAGAATTTAATTTTGCAGAATTAAAATGAAAAAACAAATATAGATGAAACCCATTGGGGTAAAAGTCATACTGTTACACTGGAGATGAATGTTAAAGGTGACACCGGACTTGAGGACTTTAGGGGCAAGAGAAACCAGGTTGAGAAGCGAAAGCTTTTCTCAGTCTTCTACTTACAAAGATGCATCATTATCAACAGATCTAAAATTGATTGAATATATGAACTAAGTTTGACATAATAACAATGTGTTCAAGCTCATCAAGTCAATCTTCAGATCCCTATCAAATAAATTTAAAATTATGGGCATGCTACATAACTACAATTATGTGTAATCATCAGATCCATTATAAGAAAAATAGACTCTGAAAAACCCATGATTGGAGAGACAAGAACATTTCAATTCCATCAGTCAGAATTTGAAGCATCAAGAGAAAGAAAAGAAAAAAACTAAGATTTGAAACATAAAATTGGTTCAGTTTGAAAGCTTAAAAGTTAAAGAACCAAAAGAATGACATTTTATCTATCAAGTACTTGAATAATAGATTTTACATTACAGCCGCTAAAGTAAATAAAATCCTACATACCAAAATGCCAATGAGCTTGCCATTCAAGGAGATAGCCTTGTAAAGAATTGTGAATTGACAGTTATAAAAAATGATACAATAAAAAAACATACACTTGAAAGGAAATATGGAAGTGTCCTATAGAAAATAGTTTCAGCTTTCCTCCCTTGGTTTATTAACTTCATTATTATTGATGTTGGTATCTGAATTGACTTGCATCTCAAGCAACTTCTGTTCTTCCTCCTCATTTTCCTGTGCACTCGCCTGTTTTGCAGCCTTCGGCTTGCTAGTTGATTGCTGATACATAATCCCGCCTAGCATACAAATCAGAAGACCCCCTGTACCCACCCATGTTGAATGCTTGTCCCATATTACCAAATTGATCACAACAGTCAACAGTTTGTTCACTATACCAAGGACAGTAAATCCTGTTGCAGAAATTGCCCTGCGGCAAGAAAATCCGAAGAAAGAAATCGACAGACCAAACAGACATGACAATCCCACTGGCAAAATAACTTGGAACGAGTGCCAATCAGACTCATCTTGGATCTCATGTTTAATCTTCTTCAGCTCACCCATAATCAGCAGCTCCAACGGAAAAAGCAGAAGAGCCTCGAGATTATTGTACAGCACAAGACCCCATGTGTTCAAACCAATCGTCATAACGACATGCTTTATGTAAACAAAATCTATAGACATGCTAACCAAGTAGGCCAACGCCCAGGTGTACGCCATGAAAGTAAACTGATAATCCGTGACCACATAGAGCACACTGCCGGCAAAGATGGTGCCCAGGGAGGCCCACGTCTTCCCCGATGGCCACGGCTGGTGCAAGAACAACGTCTCCCCAACCGCAACAAACAAGGGAACAACCGAGCGGAACACGATAAATGTGTCAACATTGGCATGGAGGAGCAACTCACTATTGGTGAAAAGCGACAGGTAAAATATTATAGCCGCGGGCAAGAACCGCCACATGGTCATTAGGTCAAGGGGGTCATGCTCGAGGAGCTTAAGCCGGCCGAAAAGGAGGACCCCGGCGGCACTGGTGAAGTACTGCAAGGCGGTTAGGGCACCAGGGTATGGGAATTTCATGACTGCCCATTTGTTGATTATGGAAAGCAAAGATGCAGATAAACAGTACCCAGCAGCCACACCATACACTGAAATTTGATGCACCAATAAAGTGTACCAATTTTCCTCACCATCACTCAAATTCACATTCACATCCACACCCTTTTGAACAGTGAGGTTATTACTAGGGTTTTCCACGTCAGTTTCTTTAGACATCTGAACAAACCCCAAAATGACGCGTTATTGACATCAACACAGAAATTTTATAAGTGAAAAATGCAGATCTGTTTTAAATGCCGTGTGACGCATAGTATTTTGAGGCAGGAATGTGAACAGTGAGTGAAATCAAAAGGCGCGATGTAATGTATTGTTGTGAAGCAATGAGCAAAGTGAGAGAGAGAAAGGGACTTACCAGAATCGATTGAAAGAAAGGTTCGTCGTTGTCGTGTCGCAGACCACAGAACCCTTTAGTTCTGTTTTCCTCTGAATCTTTTCTTCGCTTGATTTATCCTTTGGTTTTGTTCACTTGCCATGCCATCAGGGGCTAATTAAATTATTCACAGTAAACCTTGTTTAAGTTCGTAAAACGATCAAAAATAGGTGTAATTTTTTGAAATTTATTATTTGGAGTAAATTTTAAATTAATATCTAAAAGGAAGTAAGTTATAATAAATGTTACTACTTTTAAATTAAAAATCCTAATATTTATCATTTTTATTTTTTTATACTGAAGTAATAAAAAAATTTGTGACTTCAATTGTTTAAATAAAACTTTGTAAGTTTTTTTT
>PYAF01002492.1:269709-281776 GCA_007407185.1 Glycine tomentella
AATAATTAAAAAAGTAATATTTTTGATAAATTATATGTCAATATTATTTGTTAATATTAATAACAAAATATTTTAATATTTTTGTTAAAAAAGGTATATTTTAATATTTTATTTAAATTTAAGGTTTTTATTATTATTTTAATTTATAAAATAAATAATAATCCTTAACATTAGTAAAAATATAGAAAATATGTTAAATAAAATAATATAACAAATATAATAAATATTAAATAAAATAATATAAAAATAGTGAAAATATTAAATAAAAATAAAAAATAAAATATACATTAATTTTTTAAATAATTAAAATAAAAAATTATTGACAATTTTTTTAAAAAAATATGCATGCAAAAAAAAAATTGAAGTCGTAAATTAATTTACGACTCCAATATAAAAAAATTATTTTCTTTACAATTTTAAAGTCATAAAGAAAAACTTTTAAGATTTTAAAGTCGTATTTAAAAATAAAATTTGTAACAAATATTATGATTTTTAATTCAAAAATCATTGTTATGACTTTCTTGATTTAAAATTTATTCTCAAATGATAAAAAAATTTTAAAATAAAAATGCACCTATTTGGTAGTTTGGCGCATATTATAGATATACATCATTTTCAAAATTAATGTTAACTATAAAACTGTATTAAAATATTTACTTTTTATTTTTAAAAAAATTCAATAGATTCTCTAATTTTTAAAAAAGAATTCAATTAGATTATTATTTTTAGATGTTTCAATTAGGTCCTTTATTTTTAAAAATAGGTTAATTTGATCTTATTTTTATTTCATATGGTCCAAATATTTTTTAAAATAAGATAATTTGATAATTAGGACCTTTATTATTGAAAAACTGATGTAATTGTTTTAAGAGCTTTTAACTATGTTTTTCATTTTCTATTTGTAAGCAAGCAAACAAGGTCAATCACAATGGTTACTCGTAATTATTACTTCCTTCATTTTTAATTATAAGACTTTTTTAATTAATTTACGTTCTTTAAGAAAATAATTAATTTAGTTAATCATATTAGATCTATTAATTAATTGTAATATGATTTCAAAATTATTATTTTCTTATCTTTCTACCTATTTAATTGTTTCTCATTAATATTTGGAAAGAAAATAATCAAGTAATAGAATTTAAAAAACGCTTATAAAAAGGACAAACAAATTTCTAAAAGAAGTTTTGGAAGAGGAAGTAGTATGTATGGTTTAAAATATTGAGGTAGGACTTGCATGGAATTCCACTACTTTTTATTCGGTACACAATTGGACTCTTCATAATTTTTTAAATAAATATTTAAGCTGCATTAAGAAATATATGGATGATAAAGTTTTGTCAATAATTTTTCATTTAAAGAATGAAATTAAAAAATTGAAACATTCATATTTTTTTTATACTTATCAAAACTTTCTCCATATGGAATCAAATGAACTTTCACTCTAAAATTCCACGACCTCAATAAGACTATATAGTCCAAATAGTCATATGATAAAGGAAACAAATTATAGATACTTCCATAACAAAAAACAACAATAGCTAGGCATTAGCCATGATATCTAGCAACAAGTAACTTTTACTAGCTAATCTTATGTCATCTCATATATACACACTTCAATGTAAAAGGAAGAAAACTAAAAGAACCAGAAAACTAAAAAAAACATAATTCAACGAACACGAACATGCATATATCAACAATAGATATAGGGAGAAGACTTAAAAATATGGAGATGCATAATTGAGGAACTCATCAACCTCACAGAAACTCTGCAACCTCAACATTTTCAAAGTTACGCATAGACATACTAATAGAGAAGAGAAAAATCTTACATAGGTTTGTGCTTATCCTCGGCGAGAATCACATTGTTCAACTTGATACCGTATTTGTCACACGAATTTAGAACCATAAGATCTAATTTGTCTCGTCTTTTTCTTTTTCAGAATCACCAACAAAGATATTTGTGAACAAAGAGTTAGGAACCTAAATCGAATAGTGAGATTTTGGAAACACACTAACCTAAAAAACCTTGCACGAAATATTTCAAAAACAATAAGTGTGAAAACTGAAAGTGAGAGTGCAACAGATGAGAAAACGCTTTGGAATGTATAGTGCAAGAAAATGCTTCCAACTACATTTGAAACAAGCACAACCAGAGAAACATGAAGACAATAATGCAAAGATGAAATGAAAACGCAAAGTATTATGGATTCTAACATGAGAGACAAATAAGACGATGATGAACAAAGGTGTCGAAAATCGAATGTGTTATAGACGGAGAGAGAAGACGAGAGTGCTCAAGGTTTTTGTTTTTGTTTGTCTACAAACAGGGCTAAGGGTTGTAAAGAGTGTTTTTGATTTTTAGATCCTTTTGGTTCTTTTTCCATTTATTAAATTCCTTTTATAGCTTATCTATTAAAGTTAAAATTTATTAAAGCCAAAAGGTAACAATCATGTGCCATCTCAAAATTATGGACATGTTCATTATGACATGGAGCATACATACGTGTAAGCATTTCTGACGGATAAATTATTTTCCATAAAATACAACATTTTTGGCGGTTTCTTGTAGCTGCCAAAAAGAAACCATCAGAAAATTCATACTTTCATGTAGTGCTAGTACACTTTTCTTACTATGTGAAAATTAAAGTCGCGAAAGGTTATTTTACTTAACTATCTCTCAAGTCTCAACTCCAAATTACATGAATAATTGTTTATCAAAAATTAAACAAAAATAAAACTAGTTGACCATCAAACATAGTAAGTTGAACTAACAGATATCACACGAGAAGGGGGAGTTCAATAGTTTGTTAGATAAATATAAAAATCTTTTTCAAAGGATATGATTTTCTCAGACATATATGTTAAGAATAGAGTTTCAAATGTATATCATCAAATAACAGAAAAAAAAACTTTGTTAAAAACAAGTTTAGACTATTGCCTAACTCTATACAAAGATATTTTCAACAAAGTTTTCCAGATGCAAACTTATGTGACTAAGTGTGTCAATATATACACAAGAGAATACAAGTTAAAATAGCTTAAAGAGCAAAGTAGATACACTTAAGTTTATATTGGTTCACTCAACCTAAGCTACGTCTGGTTCTCCTTCATAATCCTGTGAAGGGTTTTACTAATCAAAACTTGATTACAAACAAGTAATTGCCCTGCCACTCCTAGCTACAACAGTATTCTCTAGGCCACTTCTAGCACACTCTTAGACTTTTCCTAAATCAAAGAACACTCAAGTATTGTTTAACATTAAGTCACTTATGGCTCTCACAAACAACAAAGGTTTGAAATGAATACTCAAATTAAAAACACTAAAAGAATGGATAAACACTTAAGCCCCAATACAATTAAATAACTTCACTAAGCAAAGAATGACACATTAAGTGTTGAATCAAATAGATTGAAGACTAGTCTTAGGATCTTTTAGTTTTAATAACTTTACAATGATAAACAAGTTTGTAAAGATGTGGCATTTGTACTGGATGTTTTTAGACGAGGCATGTTGAGTGTTTTATACTTAGTTCTCTTATCCATGCTTAGTATAAATCAAACATGATAAGATAAATGTATTGATCTCAAAGTTTCTTAAAAGTAATGAGTTCAAAACTGTGCAATTGATTACCAAGTTTAGTAGTCAATTACAAAGTGTTAAAATAAGCAACATATTCCAGTTCTCTTGAAATTTTGCAAGAACCAACGAATTAATCAATTACCATGTTTAGTAATCGATTACCCAAGTCAATTTTAGCATAAGGAAGTCTCTATGGCTCGAGTTAATCGATTACCACATTTAGTAATCAATTAGATTGCGTCTAGAAACTTTAGGAACTCTATGTGAAATGAGATAATTGATTACCACAATCTGTAATCGATTATCACATTTCTGGAAATGCATAACAAAAGGGATTTGAACAAATTAATCGATTACCACATTTGATAAATGATAATCGATTAAATCAATTTTATCTATTAAAATTATAAATACCTTTACTTGTTCTTTCTCATGAGTGACTCTTGAATCAATCTTATCTTTTGAAGAAACACTTTCTGAGAGTCATCTAAGGGAACCACTTTGCATTTCAACAAGAAATTCATGTTGATCAAGATTCATTTATTCTTCATCTTATTTTGATAATCAAAGGAAGAACTTGAAGATGTTGTGATTTGCACATTAAGGTGTGTTTTCATTCTAATTTTGAATTCTTTCTAGATTCTGACCTTGATTAGGGTTATCAAGGATTTGTGTGAGTTGATAAGGATTAAACTCCTGATTCTTCTTGTAGGGTTCAAGGGAAAATTAGAATTTCTAGGGAATTGCATGTGCATAGTGTTTGTACTTAGTTTTCTATTAGTGGAAGTTCTAAGGGGTCTTAGAACATTTGGATGTAGGTCCTATTGAGGACTGAACAAGTATAAATTCTGAGTTTGATTTTCTCTTTCTCTAAACCTTTGTTTTGTTAATCAATCTTGGTAATGAAATTGATGTGAAAGGGTAAAGAAACTCTGTATTATAAGGTTTTTGAATATATTGATTTTATGTGTTGTTGATATTTCTTCAACAAGTCTTTTGAGAAAACCTTGATTTGTAAAGGGGTATTGATTTTAATTGAATTAAGAAATTAAGCGGTAAAGTTTTCGAAGGAATCTATTCAACCCCCCTTCTAGATTCTCGATTATTCCAACAATTGGTTTCTAGAGCTAGGGTCTTGAAAATTAATCAAGATTTTATCATAAGTCTTTGAATATGGTCAGGAATTAATTGCTATTTGCAGAAGGTGCGTATATTAACATACCTCCACTTTTTTGTGGCATGAACTAACCTTTTTGTAAAATTCGAATGAAAATATTAATGGAATATGTTAATAGAGGCATTTGGCAAGCAACGATAAATGGTTACACAATTCCAACCCTAGTCGTTGAAGGCAAAACTGTATTGAAACCCTTTGAACCAAGGTTTGCAAATGAAATTAGAAGAGCTGAATATGACTCTAAAGCCATGAATATCATTCACTCATCCTTGAATTGTGAAGAATTTTTCAGGGTGTCGACATGTACAATGAAAGATATGTGGTATCTTATACAAGTGACTCATGAAGGTTTTTCGGAAGTTATAAGAACAATGAAGAATTCTCTTATTCAAGAGTATGAGACATTTTGGATGCAATAAGGAGAAACAATTGGAGATGTTCAAAAGAGATTCACTCACATAGTGAATCATCTCAAGGGCCTTGGGAAAGTGTTTGAGGAAGAAGAGCTGAATGTAAAGATACTAAAGTCCCTTAATAGAACATGGCAATCGAAGGTCACAACAATTTTTTAGTCCAAAGATCTTACCTCCATCCCACATGATGAGCTATTTGGAAAATTAACAGAATATGAAATGGACATGACTAGGATGGTCAAAGAAGAGGCTAAGGAGAAGAAAAGTAGAGGCTTAGTACTAAAATCCTCCATCCCATCTAGTTATGAGAGTGATGAAGAAAGTGCAGAAGGTTCCGAGAGCGAGAGTCTAACATTGATTGTTTGAATGTTTAAGAATTTTTTGAAGAACAATAATTCCAAAAGAAGATCCTTTCAACACAAATAACTTTAAGAAGAATGACTCAACTTGCTCTAATTTTACTTGTTTCGAGTGTGGCAAATCGAGGCACATAAAATCTGAATGCTCCATCTTTCTAAGGAAACAACAAGGAGGAGGAAAAAAAAAGGCAAAAGTCCATAGTAATATGAAGAAGGCTTACATAGCATGGGAAGAGAATGCTTCCAACACTTTAAGTGATTCAAGCAATGAAGAGGCAAATCTTTATCTTATAGTGGATGGTGAAGTTGAAAGAATTATATGTCTTGAAGCGAATGAGCTTATGTGGTATTTGGACAACGATTTTTCAAGGCACATGATGAGAGACAAGAACAAATTTATCTCGTTGAAAGCAAAGGAGGGAGGCTATGTAACCTAATGGGACAACAACAAAGGCAAAATTCTTGATATAGGTAATATTGGAAACTTATTAACTACCTTGATAGAGAATGTTTTATTTGTGGATGGATTTAAGCATAACCTTCTACGAATTATCCAATTGTGTGACAAAGGTTATAAATTTACTTTTAATAAAGCTTTGCACTATTTCTAATCCAATAACCAATCAAATTGAGTTTGTTGGCAACCGGATTAGTAACACTTACATGCTTAATATTGATTGTGTTTCATCATCACACTTGACATGTTTAACTAGTAATGGTGATATTTTTTGGCTATGACATAGAAGGGTAGTTCACATTCACATGAATCATTTGAACAAACTTATCTTTAAAGAGCTAGTTAAGGGACTTCCTAAGCTTAAGTTTGTGAAGATGACTTATGTGATGCATGTCAAAAGGGCCAACAATCTAAAGTTTCTTTTAAATATAAAAATATGATTTCAATGTCTATACTACTTGAACTCTTGCATTGCCTTGTTTGGTCCTTCTAAAACTATGAGCATAAGAGGGAACTATTATGCCTTGGTGATTGTGGATGACTATTCTATATTTACATGGACCTTGTTTTTATCCTTGAAAAACAATGCTTTTAAAGCTTTTTGTAAACTAGCCAAATTGATTCAAAATGAAAAAGATTTGAAAATCAAACTTGAGAAGTGATCATGGTGGTGAATTTCAAAATGAGGATTTTGAAACTTTTTGTGAAGAGAATGGTATTAATCACAATATTTCAGCTCCAAGAACTTCTCAACAAAATGGAGTTGTGGAGAGGAAAAATAAATCTCTTAAGGAATTAGTAAGAACTATTTAAATGAAAACCATCTACCTAAATATTTATAGGCAGATGCGGTAAGTAGAACTTGCTATGTTCTCAATAAAGTGATTATAAGAGCAATTTTGAAATTGACGCCCTCACCACTACAAAAATAGGATTTAACATCGGTTTTAATCAACTTTTAACATCGGTTTTGAACCAATGTTGAAACGAGCGATGTCAGAAGTGTCTCACTTTCAACATCGATTTTGAAACTGATGTTAAAAAGGAAATTTGACATTGATTTTGTAAAATCGATGTTGAACTTCTTGTAATAGATGCAATTCTACCATACTTTGACATTAAGTTTGGCCACTGATATTGTGTCTTATTTCAACATCGGTTTTCTCTGAAACTGAAGTTGTGTAGCTACTTTCTACATCGATTTTAACAAAAATCGATGTCATTTATCTTCTTTCTACATCGGTTTTGTCTAAAACTGATATCGATTATGATTTTTTTATTGTCATTTTAATTTTTCGATAAACACAACCTATAAATTGTAAATCAAAACCAGAACAAGGAATAAGAAAAAAAAAAACAAAACAAAATCAAAACAGGTTGCAAATCCAAAGCTTTAATATATAAATGTCAAGTTTACAATATAAATCCAATCCAAAGCTTTGCAATACAAATTTTAAAGTATTCCAAAATCCTTAAGCATTCAATGTCATATCTTTAAGTTCTAAAAAAAATATTGTCCACTATTTGCGAATTACTTCAATTGTCTCAAATTCCAATAGTGTTCAATCCTTAAAATTTTACAACATACAAAATCATAATTAAGTTAATTACATTAAATAATCAAAAGTCTAATAAATTAATGAAATTTGTTCAAGTAAACAACTGTATTACCTTGGTCCAGTCATTTTTGATAGCCCCTGAGACTATGGTCTTCATCCAATAATGACGTAATACTCGCACTTAGTGCCTCCCTTTTGTAAGCAACTTTAAATTCAATATGAATTTTAATTATATCCTATAGTTATAAATTAATTAATAAAATGTCAATAATTAGTTCTAGCAACATGATTAAATTACTTATTTTAACTTCAATCCAATTAGTTTTCTTGGATGAACTTGAGCAATTACCATGCAATTCCTTCCAAAACACTAGTTAAAAGAAACACACATGTAAGTTGTAAGATCCAAACATTCATGTATAATACTAAGGATAGAATAAATATTTTACAAATTAAAACTCACCGGTTAACTCAAGCTTTAAATTTTGTATGGACATTCTTGTGCAAGGAAAAAAAGAATACAACAACATTGTCCTTAGCACAAATCACCACAAGTTGCCAATGTTCTTTACACACGAGAGCAGTTAATTAGTTACAGTGTAAACATATTTTAAATAAATTTGTTAAATTTTACTTATTGATTCAAGTAAGCTCATAAGTAGACATCTTTTTGTGATTCTTGCATCAATCTTTTAATGCAATTTGCAAATTTTTGTTGTTTATTCCCACTATTATGTATACACTGAGGCTCAAGGAATCCATACACAAAGCCATGACCCAATTTCATACTTTCGTTATTTAGAAACCTATCTTCATTCAAATCAATGTAAGTCATTAATCAGGGAAGCTTTTTTTTTATATGTAGTTGGTTGATGGACCAAGAATTAATGATACTTACATGATCCATAATTGTACAACCATGATGTTCATCCACCTATTATCATATCCTAAGACTATCAGATCATGATAATTTATGTACAAGGGGACAATATCATTGTGCACCCTAAAGATAGTTGAATCCCACGACACCTCACAATCATTCTTGTACATTTTCATGCTAGCTATAAGTAATATATAAAAGAGATCATCATTAGGATCCACCCTATCAACATACTGAACCAGTTTCTTTGGTCCATGCGTACCCTACATAGTTAATAAACATTAATGTTAGTTAACACTTTATTGTACTCAATCTTAAATGAGAAATTAAAGTTCACCCATATTGCATTAATCCTTAACTTGAATATAAAACAATACTATAAAAGAGAAATACATACACTAGCACAAAAGAGAAAGACAGACATACAATGATGGAGGCTTGCTAGCAAAAACAAAAAGTGTGACCCGATGATATGAGACGAGAAAGAAAAAAGTTTATGAAATAGAAACATATGTTAGTGATTAATTGAAATTATCTAGCATATTATTGCATAAAATAGATAAAATACTAAGTTCAAATATACATGTCTACTTGTGAATACAACCAACCATTATATTTAGGCATGGTGTTCAACTTCACAAACAATCCTTCTAAACCCAATCAAAGCAACAACAAAGTGACAAAGTCAGATTATACATCAAGTGAAAATAAGAAAAGAAAAAAAAGGTTCAACAATAGTATATAAAAGGCTTGTTTAATTAGTTAGTAATTTTTGTCTTGAAAATTTGTAGCGTGGTTCATGAGTTTGGGTGTTTAATATTAATTTATCCTTATTGTTAAGTTGGTGAATGATAAGAAAATTATGATAATGATGCATACAATGGTTAGGTTCATAAATAAAATGAAGTGACCTCAAATTTTCAAGCTTTTGCATCTTTCTTTTTTGGGTGAAAATTAATTGGTTTTTACGGTTTGGCATCAACATCAGTAAATATCCAATCATTGAGATAAATTAAAGAAGTCTCAAAAGTATGCTCTAGTTTATTAGATATTAAAGAACAAAAGAAAAAATACTACAGCTACTAGCAATTATCTTTTTTCCCAATGAAATTAAGCAATTATAAATAATGCTATATTTGATCATCATAGACAAATATATTTTCTGGCTCTAACAGTTTATAGAGAATAAATGGTATAAATATGTATACTTAATGAGTAAAAGCTATCATTAGATGACATACTCATCGAGAATTTGCCTTACTTTGGCCAAGTCATTGGTGATCCCCGTTGTAGTCTCATTGTGAATAATGCAAATTGCCTTTATAATGTGTGAAGTATCTGAAACAATCTTTGCTTCCAGAACATCAAGCTTAGCACCCTAGCCCTATTCACTCTCTACAACATCAACACCTGATTTTCAGGCATTAGTGCTGATCAATCCAAAGCAAGTTGTATTGGCCAATCAGGAAAGATACAATTTGATCCCCAAGAGATAGTGTGTTTGTGAGAGCACTCTCCCAAGCACCAATAGTTGAACCAAATGCAAAATCATCACTTGGCCAAAGTGAATAAAAAATTGGTGAATAAAAAATTATTCACCATGTGAATAAAAAAATATTTGTTCTTTTAGTACTACCTTGTTCTCTATGATTGTAACCTCCAAAGCATACACATCAACAAGAACAAAAAACATATAATATTTATTACTACCACTATTGTAGTATATCATGTACAAATTCAACAATCAATTTTTGATTAATAAATAATTTTTAAACTTCAAATCATGGTCCAAAAAGTGTATATAATCTAAGGATAAAATAGATAAAATTGATGGTTGGTTTGTTGTTATAAAGGAAGGGACAAACAACAGGAGGGCCATATTGTCTTGTAAACAAAACGCTACTGCAAAGATAAGGAGAATTCATATACCATGACCATGATTGTTATCACTTGTGTAACACCCCATATTTCCTTGTATCTGTGCATTTTCTCATAAATACGCATTCCTAGATAAATGACATAAATGTTATGGATATTTGTTGAAAATGACCAAAATGTTCTTGGATAATTCCATAAAATGACAGTTAGGTCCCTAGGATAAATGACTAAAATGCCCCTGAACATTTGTTCAAATGACCAACATACCCTTATAGCTCTGATAGGATTATATAGTAGTAGTAAGGACCTGAAAGCCTGATAAAAATATGGAATGAGTTTAGATAAAGAATTATTGATATTCTTAGCAAAGAAAAAAAAATAAGATAGAATTTTTAGAAATTTTAAAAGTTATGTCAAAAAGAATGGAATATAAATTGATCTAAGGCTCATAAAAATACAAAGAAAGGAAAGGCGTAATTTAGAGAATTTTCTCTTAATTATAAAAGTAATAGATTCTTTAAAAAAAATTGGTTTAGACATTTTACTACTCCAAACCCAAATAGACCAATAAGAAATTAGAGAAATTAGAGAAATTAGAGGAAAACCATTAAAAGAAATGGTGTAACAACTTATTAAATGTTACCAAAACTTAAGACAATTTCTAACTAATTTTAGAATTTCATTCTTAAAATAAATTGGATTAAGGTTTCCTAAAATTATGGAAATAATTTTATATTAATCAAAGACTTAAGATTAAGAAAAAATGAAAACATAAAATCCCTAAACTAAAAACCTATTACGCGGATTAGACAAAAATTAAAACATATTGGCCCAACCTTAAGCTTAGGCCGTGCAACTCATGGAATCCTTGAGAAAAGTTTAGAAAACTTGAGAACAAGGCCACTTAGAGGCATTACAAGCTAGGAACAACATCATTGGACCAAGTAGAAAGTAAAACAACAAATATCTCCTAAAAAGATCCAAGCCATTTCACGGATGGAATGAGAAATCAAGCAAGGAACTAAAGCTTTCAAAACTGCACGGACCAACCAACAGCCAAAGAGAAATGTAGAAAAGTCTTGAATCAAGCAAGGACCAATGAGAAGTGAACAACCAAAAAGCTAGGATAAGATATTTTTCATTCAAAGACAAAGAAAGCTAACAATATAAAAATAAGTGGGGACCAAGTGAGGCTAGAACTTCCATGGATCACACACCCGCTTTCAGCCAACTTTTTCCAACCTAAAAAACAAAAGCAAAACAAGCCACACCAAGGGAAGCTTTCACGTGAAGTGCTAGGGAAAGTTAGGGACCACTTGCTGAAATTTTAATCAAGGTATGGGAAGTAATTTAATAGACATAGATTAGATAGTTGATAGGATAATTTAACATCCATTTCTTTAGATTTAAGTTATGTTCTTCTTTATTTTGGTAAGGTTTAAAATTTAGTACACCATGTGTTTGCAAAAATGTCACAATGAAGCAATATAGTACATAGGTTATAATTGAAACAAGTAACTTCAACTAACTTAAAAACTAATTAATTTAGATCAACAAGGAAGTAGCAAATTAGATTTTAGGTCATAGGTTACTTTGCTGTATGTTATTATTAGGATGCTGTACATTATTTTATTAGGTTGCTGTATATTGATTTAATATGGTTATATATTATTGCTCAATTTATTTATGTTGCTGTATATTTTATTTGGGTGGTATATATTTTATTTGGTTGCTGTATTACTGTTGCTGTAAGATACTAGGTTG